>VWZX01005204.1:662166-692888 GCA_013399015.1 Galbula dea | reverse complement strand
CCCCCCCCCCCCCCCCCCCAACAAAATCTAACTATAATGTGCAGGGGGAGGGAGAACTACTTCAGATTTCACTCTTTCAGGGAGTTGGCCAAAGAAGTTCTGGAACACAGTTGTTGATTGAAACATTTTGAAAGGTCAGTTGTTAACTTGGACTTTTCAGCTTTCTTCTCAGATAATTATACCTGATGACTGCCAGGAGGATTTGTTTGGAATTTGCAGTCAGTGGTTGCCAACATTTCATGTTTTTAGGTAGTCTTAAAAAAACAAACAAACAAAACAAAACAAAAAACCCCTTCCACAAAGACTTTTGCCCTATAAAACCTGAGGGTGGTTTCCTTATGAAACCTGAGGCTCTTTGGGACACTGTTTTCTAGCTGTTTAGCACTCTGAGAGTTGGATCTTCTGTACCTTCTTCTGTACACAGTCTGTATTCTCTTAGAAAATATGCTTAGCAGTGCATAAATGTTTTTTTAAATTGCCATTTAATAATCATAATAGAACATATAGTCATGTAGCAATTATGATGTTAATAACAGCTCCAAAAGCCAATGCACATCTTTTCCCACCATCAAACCCATGCCTAAGCTGTGGAGTACACTAGGTGAGTCGATGAATTGTGCTGTGTTTCCTCTGAACCACTCTGTTATGTTACCTAGAGGAAGCAGAGATTTTAAATAGATCCTTGGACACTAATTACAGGGAGTAGAGTAGAAATTTTGCCTTGATAATGTTCTCACTAATTATCCTTTATGAGATTGTAAATCTGATATTTTCCCCCCAACTTTTATGTCTGTTCCTGTTCCTATGTGAAACTCTTGAGTTTAGTTCAAATTAGCAGCAGTTTTATTAATGGCACTCAACGTTTTTGGTAATAAGTGTAGAATGTAAATCCTTGTAAGTGTTTAATGGGACTCAACTTCTTGTTTAGATGTGTGTGGTGATAAATTAGAGAAGAATAAACCATGCAGCAGAGGGGAAAAAAATAATTAAAGGGTGGAAGCCCTCTGCTGTGAGGACAGGATGAGAAAGTTGGAGTTGTTCTGCATGGAGAAGAGAAGGCTCCAGGGAGACATTCTGGCAGCCTTTCAATACTTCAAGGGGCCTAGAAGAAAGATGGGGACAGACTTTTTAGCAGACTTTTTTCTCACAATAAGGTTAGTGAGACCCTGTCCCAGGTTGCCTAGAGAGGTGGGAGATGTCCCATCCCTGGAACCATTCCAAGTGAGGTTTTCTGGGGCTCTGAGCAACCTGATCTAGTTGCAGATGTCCCTGCTGAGTGCAGGGGTGTTGAACTAGATGACCTTTGAAAGTCCCTTCCAACCAAGCCATTCTGTGTACCTATGATTTGTACATCAACTGGGAGTCTACCATATGAAATAAAAATTAAAAAAAAATAATAAGAATAAAAATTCCCTCTTTCAGTTCTGATTCTGAGCAGGGTGTATTTGGGCAGAATCAGTAATGTGTAGCAGTAACTGTGTGTGGAGTTCGCAGCAGTATCCTCCTGCTGCCTGTTGGACAGTCCTTCACTAGCACTTGCCAAGCAGGACTGTCAGTGCTTCCAGGGAGTGCTGGGCCAATTCCATCCTTTTATCTCCCCTGCAGTCCAGCCCTGCATGCAGAAGGTACTGTTTTCAGCATCTAACTGTAATTACCTGTGCAGTGAGTCCCCTCAAGGCAGCACTTTCTGCTATGGGACATAAGATGTGATCGTGCTGTGGGCACATCCAGGATTTTGGGACATGTGGTGACTTATCTGGAACTGTTTTATCAGTATCAACTCTTTGGTCATAATAAACTCTTTGAAAGGCATGAAGGAAATCCTGAAGTTCTATTTAGACAAATTTTGGCTGCATCTAAATGAACATAGCTGGCTGTCTTATCCTGGAATGATAGAATGGTTTGGGTTGGAAGGAGCATTTAAAGATCACCTAGTCCAACCCCTCTGTTCTAGAAGAGAATGATGTAAGGAGGAGTTAACAGATGTTTTACTGTGGGGTTATTATCACAAGTGTGATACAGTAGAATGATTCCTGCAAGAGCAGAATTCCAGTCTTTGTGAGATGATAATCTACAAGCAGTTGGAACTAGCACTCACTCTGTCATACTTCCTTAGCCTAAAATTCCCTATAATCCTGGAGTCTGGGAAATGAAAGGGTGCATGTTTCAAGTTACATTTAGTAAAATGTTAGCATAAAGACTGTCTTGTACGTAGGGTATCTTGCAAAAGTGGGTTTTAGGTAAGGCTTGGGGGTTTTTCCCTCTGTTTCTGAATTATACAAAAGTCTTCATTGATGTGCAGAAACTTTACAACCCAGGAAAGGTTCTAAAGCAGGTATGTTTATTACAGTGCTGGAGAGTGGGGGAATAGCTTTGCCAAACCCCTTTGCCCAAACAAGTTTCAAACCATTATTTAATGCCCTAATCTATACATATGCATTACTAGGCTATACATATGCAATGGCTTTCTGGGAAATAGGTGGGATTATTAAAAACAGTTCCAGGGACTCATTATCATAAGTCTCCTCCTCTTCATGCATGCACACTGCCTCCTGGTGGTCATGGAATGGGGGCTTTGTGCTAAAGGCTTGAAGTCTTCCTCACAACCTTTTGCTGGATTACATTCTGTACTTTTAACCTCTGGCTGAAACTGCTGAATCTTCTTCTGCTGTTAACCACAAATCTAGTCGCATCCAGCTTGCTCCTTGCAGCTTGCTCCTTATCTTGTACCAAGGCCTCCTTGCTCTTTGTTTACATAAGGCTTTCAGTTCTTGTTTGTGTTAGCAGCAGCTAAAACCTTGTTTTCTCATATCACTTGGACATCCTGAAAATGAAATGAAATGAAAAAAAGCACTTATAAAATGTATTAAAAGATAAATTTCCATGCCAAGTCATTAGTTATATATTAATTACTCCAAGTATTATGTTTATTTCAATACTAAGCAGTTACTTTTGATAATTTCTTTTATGAAAGGTTGTGTTCTTGAAGAAAGTTTCTCATGCAGGTTTTGTGTTTGCCATACCCTCCTCTCAGAAGAGAATTCTGTCTGTGTCAGTGAAACATGGCATCTTGGCTTTTAGAAGAGGTAAATTTTGTTTTAATAATTGTCTGGCTGTGGTAGTGAGGTCCCTGTGAGTGTAGAAGACCTTCACTGTAGTAAAAATGGAAGTGGTGTAGTCTTCTGGTGAATGGAACATCAGTCTAAAAACTGTAAAACAAAATGAAACCAAATCAATTAAATTTCCACAGATACATCGATGTTTCCATTGGTGTGTGGTTTTAGTTGTCAGCAAAAAGTGTAAATGCTTTTGGGAGACCCAAATTCTACTTCCAATCCTAAGAGAAATCCATCATTTGTATTATTAGTCAGCTTCTTGTTGGCCTATAATATTTATGGACTTTTTTTTTTTATGGTAGGAAAGCCATGTAGGGTTCATGGGGGAAATCAGTAGCTTTAAAATTAATAAATGGAAATTATCAATATAGTCTAGAAATATAAAATAATAATGTTGGAAGTGACAGTTAGTGAAATCTGTGGGAAGTTCTGAATAATAGCATATACTAATGTTTAAATATATTATGACAATCCCTCTTTAAAAATCAAACTGCAGCTCTAAATCATATTCTGATAGCTCTTATTATCTGGAATTAAGCTGAATTGTGAACAGCCATTGCCTAGGATATGGATATAGATATATAGTATTTTTTTAACGCTGTCACTTTTTAGCACCAGTTAGTGTTTGGAGACATCTCAGTCATCCATTGACAGAACTGACCTGTAACTACTTTGAAACATCTGCAGGAAATAGCTTCTCATGTTTCCTGTAGGTCAGTCCATGGCCAAAGCATATCTTCATGTCTATGAGTTGTCCTAAAACTCAGTGCCTGAAATTTCAAAACTTGCCTTAAGGGTATTGACACCCGACACTCAAGAATTTTAATTCAATTAATTAATTTAGATACTCATTTCCCATTAATTTACATTAATTTTAGTGGGAATTAGGCATCCAAATCCCATAGGCAGGTTTAAAAATATCAGTCAGAAGATAATGAATGTCTGGGGTGAGTTGGAACTTCTCAGCTATAAAAGTTCTCCTGTTCAAGAACCACTGTCAGGAGTCATGATTGATGACCTCTCAGGAAAAAAACCAAACAAGCCTCTGACAGTCCTTCAGAAGTAAATCAACAACTGGAATTATGTCTTAAGAAAGCAGTGGAAGCTTACTTGTGACTGCTCAGTGCTAAATCACAGCAGCTTGCGCTTCAGCTTGTGAATTCAAGGGTGAACACTGACAACCAGAGTGCATTGGTACAGTGTTAGAATATTATGGTAGTGTCCCAGAAAGGATTTGTGGGCCTTTGATGTTGCAGCATCTGTATTAGGTGACAATAAATGAATATTTTAGACCAGCCCTGGCAATCTGAGGGGTAACCCTAGCAATACCAGAGCATCCCATGGGTGCTCACAGCTTCTAGAGGTGGTGTGAGATTGCCAGAATGGTAGGAACCAGTCCCTGGGTGAGGACAGATGCCACAGGGACAAGTGTTCTCCATCAGATAGTGCATATGCCTCTTTCAAGCATTCAGTCAAGTTCTTCTGCTGGTACTCAACTTGATCTCTTGGGGGTTTTTTGCTTTTGGGTTTTTTTGGGTTCATTGGCTGCTGGGTTTTTTTTCTCTCATGTCATACACTTATGGCTGTTACCCTTGAAGTGTTTAGTTTGCATTTTCATTTGTTTTCCTTCCTAGCCATACACATAATTATCCTTCTGCACATTTGCATGTTGCCTTAAAATTTGTGGGTGAAGCCCTTTCATCTATTAACAACTTCCTTGCATAAGAAAAACAAGAAGAAAATATTTTTTTAGCACCTTTCCTGTTACTCTACTTCTATTTCACCAAAGGTTCAAATACCAGAATTGTAAACAGTCTGCTTCTTTCTACTGTTGTATCTAATCTAAAGTATTTCATAACCCAAACACTGAGAAACCATTGTCAAATATAAAGTTGATGACCAAGTCAACAGGAGCTATTATTAGTTTTAATACTATGAACTTCTTTTCTCTCTCTTTTTTTTTGTCATTTTATGTTTGTGGAAAGCATCATTCATTTTTCTTTTTAATCATCAGATTGCAGACACTTTTGTTGGCAATTGAACAATGCTTGAGAAAATAAATTTCTTAATTAGCAACTAGAAAAGAAGAGCAGTTTAAATTGCAAAATAAGCAAGTCAAACATCCCTTAATTAATTTTATCATTCCATTCAAAAAAAAAAGAAATGCAGTTTAACTGCACAGGGGAAAATGTCATTTAATCATGCTACATTTAATAGGAACAAATAATTATGGTGAAATATTAATCATTATGCACTGAAGCCCCATTTAAAATGTAATCTGAATTGAAGACAGACTACTTCCTGCATTAATTTCACCTATAACCTTCCTAGGGCTGTTTCCTATGAATATATGTAAAATACTTGTATCTATTCTAAAACTGGAGGTAGCTTGAATATAAAATGCCATACACCGAGGCTATTGTCATGAAAATGGCCACTGTGGGAGCCTGTACACATCCTGGCAGAAATATTAAGATGGAGTTTTCAGAGTCCTTGGTAAGTGCTGTCAGTATCCCTTGTCAGGTTTAGTCCCAGGAGGGTTTTTACCATTGACTTCATTGGAAAAAGAGTTTCTCGGTGCCAAGAGCTTCTAAACAATCATTGTCAAAGACTGGAGGTGTGTGGGGGGGTGGAAGTAATAATCATGATTGCATAGATCAGTTTCTATCTAAGTGTCCTCTGCTTTTACATTTAAATGAAGATGGATTTGTTGTTCTGGATGGCTTAGACATCTATTAATTATACATGCACATAATATTTAATTATCTCGAGTAAGTATGGCAATTTTCTTGAATTAGAGATGGATTATGCCATTCAAATTCCAGAAATTGGACTTTATGATGTTTGTCAGTTCATAATTAGCTTTGAATTGCTAGCTATGGTGTGTGTACTAGGAATTTTGTAAATGCTTGGGAATGCTACAAGTTTAAGAGCCTCTTGGGGTACAGATGTCCTCTTCCTGGATGCCTGGTGAACTCTGAGGCTATGAGATCATTAGTAACTTCTTCCAAGCTCCTGATAGCCTGAAAGGCACAAGTTTGGACATGCTTCTGTGTGACCTGGTCTAGGGAATCCTGCTGTGGTGGGGGGGTTGGACTAGATGGTCTTTTGAGGTCCCTTCCAACTCCTGACATTCTGTGATTCTGTGATTACCCCTTGTCTTGCCACTGGGCTTCACTGAGAAGAGCTTGACCCTATCCTCTTGACACTCGCCCTTCATATATTTAAAAGCATAGATAAGGTCACCCCTTAGTCTCCTCTTCTCCAAGCTAAAGAGACCCAGCTCCCTCAGCCTTTCCTCAGAAGGAAGATGTTCCACCCCCTTCTTCATACTGGTGGCTCTGTGCTGGATTCTTTTCAAGCAGTTCCCTATCCTTCTTCAACTGAGGGGCCCAGAACTGAACACAAGATTCCAGATGTGGCCTCACCAGGGTAAAGGGGGAGAAGAACCTCTCTTGACCTACTAACCACCCCCCTGCTAATACACCCCAGAATCCCATTGGCCCTCCTGGCCACAAAAGCACACTGCTGGCTCATGGTCATCCTTCTATCTACCAGGACCCCCAGATTCTTTTCCCTTTCACTGCTCTCCAACAAGTCAGTCCCCCACCTGCACAGACACATGGGGTTGGTCTTTCCCAGGTGCAAAACCTGACACTTGGCCTTGTTGAATTTCATTCAGTTTCTCCCTGCCCAACTCTCCAGCCTGTCTAAGTCTTGCTGAATGGCAGCACAACCCTCCAGTGTTTCAGCCTCTCCACCCAGTTTAGTGTCATCAGCAATAGAAAGGTTTAGCTGAGCAGGGATTGTCTCTGCCATCAGGACAAAGAATGACTTTTCCTCTTGAGCTGCTTTCCCTCCTTCACATTCCAGGTGCCTGCCAGCATTTGCCTTCTCTCTGAAGAGCTCTAGCTAAATGTTTCTGCAGGAGAATTGGCAGTTTGCAGTCAGGATGTGAGCAGAAAAATGCCTGTGAGTGTGAGGAGGAGGAGAGGGAGAGAGCTCAACTAAGGTCTTTTTTGTGAAAGCTTTGGAGTTCAGGCATTTTGTCAGGTGCCTTTGACAGGAGTCAGGACTTGCTGAATGGATAAAAGGGGAGAGAAGAGAAAAGCGAGACCGAGGCAATTTAAGATAGCATCCAGTGTATCTTCAATGCTAGCTATCACTCAAAGGACATGTTTAATTTAAGCAATGATCCTATGGAGTGTATTAACCTTTCTAGCCTCCCTACCCCCATGCTGAGCAGTAACTGCCTTGGCTTGTTTTGTAAAAACTACTTTACCTACTCTACCACACCACTTTTAATCTTCTCTTTGAAGGAGATGTGTCCTGGAAGTTATCTAATTGGAATCATGCTAATCCATCTTCTCTGGTTCCCTCCTCCTCCCACCCCCCCTCCAAAAAAAAAGTACAGAAGGGAAATTTTGATGGTAAATGAGGCTAATGTGGAAAAAAAAAAGCAGGAGGTGGGAAGTCAGCAGCAGGATCCTGCTTGGCTGGCAGTAGAATGGATGACAATGAGGTAGTGAGGAGGTCAAAGTGAGTCTGAAGGAACCTGTGGGTACGTGGGTCAAATATTCTGCCAGTGAAAATGTCACAAGTGTGCTGACTTTGGTGAATCTGTGCCCATTTACTTCAGCAGGATTTCAGCAATGATTTCTCATGCTAGTTAATTATAGCTGGTACCTTAGGTTCCTCTCCATGCACAGGAATGACCCTTGTTTTGTAGTCTCTCCTTTTCTTGTCTGGACTCTGACCTGACTTTTGTGCTTTAAAACAAATTTTTGTGGTTTTCTTTTTATTATCAGTCTCACTTTCCATTTAACTTTTCAATTGAATTGTAAAAAAGAGAAAACCAAAAAACCTTCAGATGCTGAAGTTTGATAAAACACTTTTTTTGCCAACAAAGTGCTGTGTTGATGTGCAGAAAGGCTATACTCCTGACATGATCCTGTCAGAAGCTGACGGGTCTTATCTATTTCATGTGCAAAATGCATTGCAGTGTGTATTAACACCTAGTAGAGTTAGGTAATTAATGTTAATTAATAAGAGACAACCCAGTCTTCTCCATCAGCAAATTGCTTATGAACAGCACTATACAGTTTCTTCATAGCTTTCAGTACCTTCAAAACCAAGGATGCCTGGACTCGGAAACAGATTATTTGATAGCATCAATATGATTTGATAGTACTATCTGGCTTTTTCTTCCCTGAATCTGGCCAGTTGCTCATGGATTTGGGTGTACCTTAAACATCTACAGCAACCTAAGTCAAGTATTTGTATTTACATTAATACTTAATATGAGCTCTCTTTGTGAAGTGTCTAAACAACCCCAGTTCCCTCAGTTGCTCCGCAGAAGACTTGTGCTCTAGACCCTTCAGCAGCTTTGTTTCTTTGTGAAAAAGAGTGAAATAGAAGTTAGAAATTACCTGAATCATTATGTGTGAGATGATAATATGAATGGCAAGATGAAATTAATTCATCCAGATGGAATCAGATCTCCCAGTCTGGAATAATTTATCTAATGCATGTTAAGAACTATTGGAATGGTTTCAGGTAAGAATCTGGATAAAAATGGCTTGATATATTATTTTGAAGTAGCTACAGTTCCTGCTGACTTTGTGTAATAGATAAGTTCACACACTTCACTTCAGAAAATGTGGTCCATGAGAAGTTTTTAATGGGCTCCACCACGGAGTCCTTTCTATATGATTAATAGGGCTGCAAGACCTCAGCTAGTTTGCAGAGAAGCCACAGATGAAAAACACTGACAGCCACTGCCCAAAAAAAGCACAAGCTGTATAATTTACAGTGGGTCACCCTGTTTGGATGTTGTAAAGTTATATCCAAAGCTGTCACCTTCATAGATTGAGTGACCTCTTGTGAGAGTAAAGGTTATGAAATAAAGAAACATATCTTACAACTTATTAATCTTTAGACAAACGGTCAGAAGGATTTCTGACTACTGTTTGCAGGCACCAAAAAGTAGGAGACAAAACACTTCTCTGAAAGTTTTTTGGGAAAATAAATCAGCATTTTGGGAAAATAAAACAAAAGAAAGAAACAACAACAACAACAAAAACAACACAAAAAAGTCTTTGCATCTTCTGTCTGGGATGGAGTGACTTTGATCTTTAAATGCTTACAAATGAATCCAAATAGAGTTTGGGGCTTTCTGAAGTTTGCCTAAGTGATTTGCATTTCAAAAGGCCCTGCAGTAAACAACAGTTAAGGTCCCAAAAGTCTTCTGAGAAGATGATTAACTTGAGAAATCCATTGTTAATAATTAGTGCAGCTGACTCCTGGGTGAAATTACATATGGGGGGAAGAAAACGTTCACCTATCATCATTCTGGATTTTGAAATAAGTTTCTTTGTTAAATCACAATTAAATATGTGATAGAACATTAGTGTTTACATTTGAGTTCAGAAGAATGTAAAGAAATTGTATAAAGAATGTTTAACAGTGTTACAAAAGCAGAATTTGCTTATTTACTCCTCCTCTACTCTGCTCTAGTGAGGCCACATCTGGAGTAGTTTGTCCAGTTCTGATCTCTCCTGTTCAAGAAGGACAGGGAACTTCTGGAGAGGGTACAGAAAAGGGCTACAAAAATGATTAGGTGACTTGAACATCTTTCCTAGGGGGAAAGGCTGAGAGAGCTGAGGTTGGTTAGCCTGGAGAAGATGAGGGGGATCTGATCAATACTTAATGGGTGGTTATCAGGAGGATGGGGCCAGGCTTTTTTCAGTGGTGCCCAGTGACAGGACAAGAAGGAACAGGCACAAACTGGAACATAGGAAGTTCCATCCAAACATAAGGAGGAACCTCTTTACTTTGAGAGTGGTGGAACAGACTGCTTACAGAGGTGGTGGAGTCTCTGTCTCTGGATAGATTCAAAACCCACCTGGATGCCATCCTGTGCAACTTGCTTTAGGTGAACCTGCTCTGGCAGGGAGGTTGGACTAGATGATCTCCAGAGGTCCCTTCTAATCCCTAACATTCTGTGATTCTCTGTGAATTCTCTTGAATAAGGAGTTTTTATGAGGGACAGTGGATAAGCAGCTTCTGTTGTCAGTACATCAGTGCATGCTCTCAGGTCTACCAGTTTTTCCTTTGGAGAGCAGCCATTGCCTAAGCAATAGTTTCCAATTGAATTAATTACTGCTTAGCATAGCAATATGTTCTGCTCTGTTAAGTTAGCCATCTGCTCTTCCTTTTAAGTTTGGTTGTCCTTCTACAGTGAATTTTTTAACCCTATGTAAGCTATTTAACAATGCCTACCAGAAGCCCTTTAACCACCAGAGGTGGTGTTGAATAATCAGGGATATATTCAAAGCAATGGGATGGTCATTAGGAAGGGACCTCAGGAAATGGCATGAAGTTGTGCCAGCAGAGGGTTAGGTTGAATATTAGGAAAAGGCTCTTCACCCAGAGGGTGAATGCTCCCCAGAGCATTACTCATAATGCCAAGCCTGGTGGAATTCACGAAGGACCTGGACAATGCTCTTAGACACAAGATATGATTTTTTTTTTAAATTATTTGATTTTATTTTTTGGGGGGTGGTGGTGTGGGGGGGCTGGTGGTGTTGTCCTGTGCACAGACAGGAGTTGGACTCTATGATCTTTGTGGGTTCTTTCCACCTCAGGACATCTTATGAAAGGTGCCAGTTCTGTAATGTTGCAAGTTTCAAGTGTAGCTTAAACAAAAATAAGTCAAAGTTCCTGTGGAAATGTGGCTAACCTCTTAGAAACAACAAATGGTCTTGCTTACTGTAGATTGTGTTTGCAGACCATGTTTTCTTGCCATGATTTCCTGGATTCTCACATGAACCAGGTGCTAGATAAGTCTATTAACATTTATTTGTTCTTTCTAAATCTACCTGGGTAGTGCTTAGATGGTTCCAGGCCATTGAAATCTCTCATGCCATGAAGAACACTACTGTCTGGCCTTCTCATCTGGAAATTTTGTGTAATTTTCATTTGAATGTCCTGAAAACTTAGTCTACCTGTAGCTTACTCTATATTTGTTAGAAGTGTGTTGGACATGGTATATTAAGTGTATTTTATCAATTCCCTCTTGCCTTTCGAGAGTACTTTGCAATTTGAGGTTTCCCTTGTGAGATTATGCATCAGAAAAACAATCCTAAATGATTTTATATGAAGACCTAGTTAGTCACTGGGAAAAGCATGATATTTGTCAAATACTCCCTTTGTTATGGAAATGTGGTATCTAAGGAAACTACAAACCCAGACCAGTGGTACCATACGTGCTCTTTAGTTGCATATCATCGAATCACAGTGTCATGGAATGATCCGTGCAGTTAGCAGGGATATCTCCCTCAGATCACATTGCTCAGAGCTGCAAGCAACCTGACCTGGAATGGTTCCAGGGATAGGACATCTCCCACCTCTCTGGGCAGCCTGGGACAGGGTCTCACCACCTTCAGGGTAAAGAATTTATCCCTAATAAATCTCTAATCTAAATTTCCCCCTTTTCAGTTTTAAAACATGACCCCTTTTCTTACCTCAACATTCCTTGGTGGAGTCCCTCCCCTTCTTTCCTGTAGGTCCTGTTAGATGCTGAAAGGTCATTATAAGGTCTCACTGGAGACCTTCTCCAGGCTTCTCTTCTCCAGGCTGAACAGCTCCAATTCTCTCAGCCCCTGATCTTCTTCATGGTCCCCCTCTGGATTCACTCAGGCAGATCCATGTCTGTCTTAAGTTGTGGGTCTCAAAGCTGAACACAATTCTCCAGGTGGAGTTGAAGGTTCAGTGTCTTAAATTAATCACTTCCCTTTCTCTTTTGGAAAAAAATTAGTTTTAAAATACAAAGATGCACTTGAGACACTAATTTTTAACATGCAGCAGCAGAGGGAAGAGCCAGGTTTTGGTGTCATCATTAATAGATCAGCAGGGAGTGTGCTCACATAGCAGCTTTTTGCTGTATGCTGATAAGAAGTTCAGTAAAACTCTTCATAAAAAGGCATGTTTTGCAGCAGAATGAAAAGAGTTGCCTTTCCCTGGCTTGTCTTGCTGGATATGGAAACAAGAGATAATGGAAACAATCATTATCTCTGTGCCAGTTCCTTATTACACATGTAATAAGCTGCTTTCTTCCTTGTATGGCATATAAATTTCAAAGGGTGCCTGAAAGTAAGCTGGGATAGAGCACAGGTTGGAAAAGGGAATAGTTGATACTGTGTAGTGAATTAAAAGTGGCAATTGTCAGAAGTGAATGAAAACATTTGCTCAAATGAAGGCAAAAGCATTCCTAAGAGACTTGAAAGAGCAAATTTTTATTCATATCTGAGGTTCACTATTCATGTTACTCAAAAAAAAAAACAACCCAGGAAAATTAGAGGGACTAGGAGCATCTGCTTAAGCATCACAGTAAAACATCTTTAATTGTGATGTATCACAAGCTTTTCTGCTA
The DNA here is from genome assembly GCA_013399015.1 of Galbula dea. NCBI lineage: Eukaryota > Metazoa > Chordata > Aves > Piciformes > Galbulidae > Galbula > Galbula dea. The sequence continues at coordinate 680,339 of VWZX01005204.1, read as the reverse complement.
CACTGAAATATATTCTCAATTTACAGTCTGGAACACTGTGCAATTTTACAGTAAGATAAATAGGCTGTAATACACTTAATAAGACACTAAATATTATTTATCATCTTATGTCATAGTAGATATATTGTTAGTGACCACTTATTAGAATCTTTGAGCTTATGCAGCAAAAATAAGGGAAAATATAATAAATTTGGTTGTAGGGCTTTCTTCATTTTGGAAAGGGATAATCTGTAGTAATAGGCTGTGTCTTTAAAGAAGGTTTCCTTCAGGTAGCTGGCTAGATAACGACTGGTATCAAAAGATATTCATGCACCTTTCTCTGAAACATCTGTTCAGCTACTGGCAGGATCAAGCTAGTACATTCATTCAATAATAAGCTAATTTAACAGGGTTTTATTGCTGTTTCTCATAAACAATCTCCCAAACCCAGCATTCATATATAGCTATGCATGTCAATTTAATGGGAAAATATTTTAAAGGAAGAAAACGTGCTGTGAATTAAGCAACATTTAGATATGGTACTTAGGGACATGGTTTAGTGGCATGTTAGTGATAGGTATGGTTGGACCTTCCAAAGTATTTACAAATATATGTGGAGAGGCTTTGCAGAGCATGAAGGGTGAGCATGTGCCCAAGTCTGGTCAAGATTAATGACATGTAGGCACTTATGTCCCCAAACTGCCTTGAAAATCAGCCCCACTTTCTCTCTTTATTCTCATTATAAAACTGATCCAAAATGGAAAAGTACACAGGTCTCTGCATATAAATGACAGAAATGAGAATAAAGATCAGACTAATGTGCAAGACAGAGAAACTATAAAATGAACATTTTTCTCTTTTTTAACATCTTCATTTCAGGATCATATAATTGGATGATGTAGAGCTTCTGAATCATATATCTTAGCTTCATGAAGTACCTCAAATGAGCACATTGTCCCCTAATGAATGTTAAAACTTTCTGAAAAGGAGCAGCAGCCAGAATTTCAACAGCTCACACCTCAGCATGTGGCTTTATTATGAGGCTGTCGCTGGAAGCCTTAGGTAGATCATGAAACTAGTACTGTATGGAGTATTGCTTTATCAGCTCCCTATTCATTATGCAGGTTGCTAGCAGACTGCATTTTGGGAACTGTTTGTCCAGAAAACTGGAAACAGAGCAGGGGCTTAAGATTTGAGGTTTATTGTTTTGGTTTGTGTCCTGTTATTTATATGATGTTATATCTTTATCAGTATGATTTGTTTGTCTGTGTGACTTTCTTGCTAGTAAAACAATGGGTTTGCATGTCTGAGATTAAACTTCATGGCAGTCCTTTCATTTGGCCAAAAGGGACTAACAACATTAGAGTACTTGATTTTTGGATCACCTGATGGGTTCCAGAGGTCCTTACTTTCAGGAAAAGAAAGTACCCTTCCTTACAAAAAGCCTTGTTCTTTAGGTAACCTACATTACATTCCTCAAGGAATGAAAGGAAGCCCAAGCCACTTTTGTTTATTTTTGTTGTGGGGGGAAGCAAAAATATCCCTTGCATTCAATTTTAAAAGCAGAGTCCTCCAATAATATCTGAGCAGGGCAGCCATCCTTTCTTTATTAGTGCAGGAAAAACCCCATCAACTTCTTGGTGAGCTTTAGGCAACTATCTTGCTTTTAGATGACTGAGCACAGTCAATTATGGCTGGCAACTATACTGCAGATTTTCATCTCTGGTGCCAACTGTGCTCCCTAATTTGTTTTCTCCTTTTTGGTGCCATTACTTCTGGGTTCTGAAAACAGTTGGTTTCATCTCAGATGGGGTAAGAAGGAAGTACTGAGGCTCAAGCTTTTAAAAACACAAACAGTTCTATAATTCTATGAAGGTGCTGTATTAGACTCTTTATATTAATCAGTGGCCTCATTTCTGTCTGAAGGACTAAGCATCATCAATTACAGTTCAAGTAAGCAAAGTTCTCTCTGTGCATGCATGTGCACAATTCAACATTAAGCTTGGGGGAGAGAACTGGGCCTGTATCATAATCTTGGCCATCAACTTTCTTATCACCAAATCAAACATATTCCTAGTGAACTGATCCAGTGATTAGTCATCATTGCAGCAGATCCTTCATCTAATAGCAGGTGGAGTGTGGGTTTTTTTCCTACCATAGTCAAAGCTCAGGGAGTTCAGCCTGTAAAAACCACTTTGTAACAGAAACAAACATTTATACCAGTCTTTTGGAAGGAAGGAATAAATGGGAACAGAAATATGACCTGTAGATTTTCCTCACAAACATCTGTAACTACATCTCTGCTTATAAGTGCAGTAGGCAGAGTGAGGTGAAATATTAATTAATAAGTGTTTAAAGACTGGCTCCTTTAGCTACTGTAAATGACATTGCTCTCTTAGTCAAACATATGATATCAGTTAATTAAAGTTCACAGCTGACCCTAAAGGGATCCTGACAAGGTTACTTCAAAAATCTGCAATACATAACATTTCAGTAGTTTGTACCTCTCATGAGATTTCTACTCCAATTCTCCTATTCTTAAGTAAACCAATTCTACTGGTCTTAAGTAACAGATAGAACAAAGAAAAAGTATACTTTAAAGTCCTTTCAGAGTCTTAATCACTTTGGAAAGGAAATCTCCATTTCTTAATCATTTTTTAAAATATCTTTTCTAATAATATTGTGCTTTGGTGCACATACCAGTGAGTGATGAACTTTGTTTCTTTTGGTTAGACAAAACTTGAAGAGACACTGAAATATTCCAGCTCCTGCTAGGTATTTAATCTACAAGACTAGCACAAAGCTGGTCCAAGATAAAACTCCCTGAAATGCATCTGTTGTGGAGCTTGAGTCCTCATCACCAGCTGATGATTTACATATAAGCTAGTTTAGGCATGGACAGAAAGGGGAAGGCACAGTGCAGGGACTGGGAATGGGGAACTGTTCTTTTTTTAATGCAATCCCTTCCCTATGGCTTGTGTTGGAAATGGCATACGCCAAGGTCCAACTTAGAATGAGATTTTCCCCTCCTGTAAATCACCAGCAGTGCAGGCTACACAGGCTTAAACAGGGGAAGGATTTCCCCTAAAGTGTACCCTAAAATGTTTGCAGGAGATCATTTATTTATTAAAAGCTGCTGGCTACTTCTAGAGCTCTTGGACTCTTTTTTTTTTTCCTCAATTAAAATCCTTCCTGCAGCCCATGGCAGTATAAATGCATTACGTTACTATTATATCCTGGAAGAAAAAAAATACTGTTACTCTGTAACCTGCTTAATGTTTATAAAAGTGAATACTCTACTTCACTCATTTAATTGGTGTTTCTTTATAAAATATAAAGTTGGTTTGGTTGGTTTGGTTTCAAGTACATCTGTTAATGTGTCTATTAAGATAAAGTAGGTGCACTAAGAACAAAATAGCAATTTATCTCTTTTCTTATAAGAAATACTCTCTCTTTTCCTTCTAACTATATGTTATAGCCCTTAAAATTGCCTGCAAAGAGTGTATTTATGGCTCCAAAGTGAGTTTAGTGAATGTTTTCTCTGCAAGTTTAATTCTCTCCTTCTGTCTGCATGTATTACAGTCTTCAGTCGTTGCACACCAACACATTTTCCCTCTCACAGTTTTTTGTTGTTTTTTCTTTCACCCAGCACTATATGAGTAGCACCAACTCCCTTTTTTTTTTCATTTGTTTAAATTGGTTAGATTGAATTGAAAGTGCTTCTGAGAGGTATGAGGAGATGAGTGATTGGCATGGTGGCTTCCCAGTATGTATATTGGGCTGCAAGCCAGGGACAAGCTGTGATGAGGGGGGGGGAAAAAAAAAAGAGAAACAGAAACATTTTGAAATGTGTGTGTTTATGAAGCCAGAAGAGATATTCATGGCCCAGCCTCCTGCCAGACTTCAAATTGTCAGTGTAAATATTGTAGGCATAGTGAGCCTTTAAAATGAACTGAAAGGATAATGGAAAGCTGATAAGATCTGAGCTGGGCAGTCACTTTTGCACCAAGAGGCCAGTTAGGATCTCCTATTTGTCACAAAGGTGCTCACAGACTCAGATCACTGCCAACCCTGAAAGCAGACTGCTCTGCCAAGGATGCAGAGAGAAAAAGAGGAGATGTTTCTCTTTAAAACTGACCTATCTCAGACATTTCTACCTTGGAAAGAGTTTCATGAAACTTACAAGTTGACTAAACAGAAGGTAAAGATTGGCAAACAAAGTGAGTCTGGAAGGGAAGCCTTCTGCTGTCTGTGGCTTCCTGATGGCAGATGAAAGACATTTCCCTGCTATTTTCTTTAAGTTCTTACCAATGTGTGCTGCATAAAGTTGCCAGCATTCCTCTGTGGTGGCGCCTGTTTTTTCTGGATGTTTAGTGGCCATTCTCAGCCTGGTAAACATTTTTGCCAGGGTTGCAAATGATCCCAGAATCCCAGCATGGGGGTGGGGGCCTCTGGGGATCATCTAGTCCAATCCCCCTTCTAAAGCAGGTTGCCCAGGATCACCTCCAGGTGCCTTTGGAATCTTTCCATAGAAGGAGACTCCACAACCTCTGTGGGCAGCCTTGACCAGGGCTCTGGCATGCTCACAGCAAAAATGCTTCTCCTCCTGTTCAGGTGGAACCTTCTGGATTCCAGTTTGTGCCCAGTGCCCCTTGGCCTGTCCCTGGGCACCACTGAGCAGAGTCTGGCCCCATCATCTTGCCCCCAGCCTTTAACTCTTGCTCAGCATTGATCAGATCCCCTCTGCATCTGCTCTTCTCCAGGCTAAGCAGCCCCAGGACTCTCAACCTTTCCTCCTTCCAGAGATGCTCCAGTCTCCTCAGTATCTTCTCAGCCTCTGCTGGACTCTCTCCAGTAGTTCCTTGTCTCTTCTTGAACTAGGGAGCCCAGAACTGGACCTGAGATTCCAGATGTGCTCTTACTATGACAAAGTGGAGAGGGAAGAGATCCTCCCTCGACCTCCTCCTGGCCATGCTCTTCTTATGTTGCTTTCCCCTTCCCAGAGGGGTAGCTTCACTTGCTGCCTATGATGCACAGCCTGGGTTTTGGTTGTGACAGTCATCTTTGTCCATGGAGCTGCATGCTCTACTGTTCACAGCTCAGCTGTTACACTGTTCAGACACATGAAGCCTTTGCACCTTGTGCCTGGCTATGTTATCACCATGTTAACACTTAGACACTGTTGCTCATTATGCTGTTTTACAATGTTTATATTTGGATTGAATGGAAGCTAATTCTATCCTGATTAGTGGACTTCTGGATGTTTCAGGCTTCTGCTTTTACAACAGAGTTACTACATATGTTAAGCTGGGCTTGCTTGTGCATTCAGCAGTGGTGTTAGTTTAAAAATGGCTCATAGATGTTGGTGCTGTGGTGGTTACTGCAGTGATCACTAGTGCACACACACAGGGACCTTGCCCAGTCTTTCTTTCACCTGAAGAAAACCAGAAAGTGCTTCACTGTCCTCTTCAGACCTGAGGAGTATATAGGTTCTTTAAAGTAGGAGAGCATCAGTTGAAAAAGCTGACTGCTTTACCCACTCAGCAGAGGCAGGAGGATGAGGACATTTGCTGAAGGTATGAGCTTTTAATGGATTGAACATGTCTTTGAGTTTATGCCTGTTTTGTTTTGTTTTGTTTTTTTCTCTGTATTACTCTAAGTCAGTCATGTGTGGTTTATTTTTTCCTATGTTACATTCTCAGTAAGTTTCACTGAATATGTTCCCATTGTTTGTATGAGCTTTGCACTTGATGGCTGCTGGGGCAGAGCTGAAATAAAATCAATTAGAAAAACTTTGTTTAGGTGTGTTCCCACTGCTCTTACAAAGCCCAGTTATGAACTTGGGTGACCCTGCTGTGCTAGTTGTCATACAAATATAGGCAGACAGGACCTGCTGTGAAGACCTTATCAACACAAGGAATGTAAATACCAAATGCATCTAAAAATAGACAAGACTCTAAGACTTTGGGTAATGATCAAAAGGGGTTTGTTCTGTTGATCTTACTCTCCTTTTAAACAAAAGTAGCTTTTCTTAAGAAGGGGAAATTCTGCTAATTCATCAAAGAATCAGAGAATCATAGAATGTCCTGAGTTGGAAGAGACTCAAAAGGATCATAGAGTCCAGCTCTTGTCTATCCACAGAACAGTCCCAGAAATCACACCATGTGTCTAAGGACATGGTCTAGATGCTTCTTGAATTCTGTCAGGCTTGGTGCTGTGACTATTGCCCTGTTGAGCCTATTCCAGTTCTCCATCACCCTCTGGGTGAAGAACTTTCTCCTAATATTTAATATCTCTCATATCCATCTTGGTTTCCCCTAAATTGGCTGCTATTAGATCCACAGCCAGATTAAGGAGACTTTCCAGAGAGATTAGCACAGGGTTTTCAGGCCTTCTAGGATCCATTTCTGTATTATTTCCCAATGTTTTCATGCTAAGTTTTGTGCTAGTTGGCATTGTTATAAAGCAGAACATTTCAGTGTGATTTTTGCATAAGGCATTACAATATTCTGTCTTTAGAGAGAAACCTAATAGCAACTTTCACTCTCTCACAGTTGCAAAATCAAGTAAGCTCAGGTCCTATTTCCAGTTTCAAAGTCTTAGAACACAGAAAGGCAAGTGGCAAAAAAATCAATGTGCCTTTTTCCTGAAGTATCAATATTTTTGCAGGTTAACCTGGGCTTCTGTGAGCTGTGCTCCACGTGTTGTCCCCTCTGGTATTCCCAGTGCTTCAGAAGGGCAATGTTGCTCCTGTGTTGAAAACAGGTACTTCTTAGTGATTCAGTGGAAGGCAGTTGAATAATCCTATTTCAGATTTGCATCCTGTGCTTCAGTGATTTAGGCAACATAAACTGCTGCTAATGAAGTTCTGCTTGCAGCAGGCTTGCATAGACTTTCAGGCTTTTTGTCTCTGAAGTGCAGTTAAAGGCTTCCTTCAGATGCTTTAGACCCTTGTGATGCTCATTTTCTGAGGTATGGAAAGGTGGCTGACATTATCCTGGTCAGCAAAATGGAGTCAGGTGGGATTAGACCTCCAAACTGTAGAGACTCCTGAGTCTATAAGCCCAAGGAAGCAGGATAAGAAAGCACAGCTGAGGTGACACAAGGTGGTAGGGGGTTTTCAGAGACTAATGCAAGTGTGGGCCTCAGAAAAAAAGGCAAAACCCTCTGATTTCTCAAGGGCATAAATGAAAGCAGCAGAATTGTTTTCTGCCTGAACTTTGATTAATACACTGTCTATGAGAAGAAACGTGGTGGCTGGCAGTGTACTCCAGAGACATGGGTTTTTGGTAGGGTTGGAAATTTTTGAGAGATGTTACAAGACAGGAGGCTGAAGAATAGCTACCCATAAATATGCAAACCTACTTAAAACCTTTAAAAATGATTTTTAAAAGCAATATTTTACATTTTCTCTGAGTATTATACAGTCATACTTACAGAATCTATTTTATCATCCATTACTTCCTTTTAATATATGGCTTGGTTGGGATGTGAATTGCATATCTAATTTACCTAGGTCTGATTGAAGAGTTTCCCAGGTCTGGGACACATTCTATCACAGTTGTCTAGTGTCAGCTTCATTTGACACACAAGAAAAGTAACATTTTTAGCCCAGCTTTCTTTTTCATAACTATTTTTCTCACATTTATTTGATTTCACCTTTAAAAGAAAAAAAGTGTGGAAGCCTCCTTTTTTCCCTCCTCAGAGATGATAAAACAGAAGACCAAATTAAAACTGGTGGAGTTCAGTGATTTCACTGAGTCCATGTCTTTAGAGTAAGCTTTTAGATAAAATATTGGGCCAGAGGAGGTTCAAATTAGATATTAGGAAAAATTTCTTCCCCAGGAGGATTAGCAAGCATAGATTGGGACGAATAAAATGTTTCATGAGAAATCAATGCATGCTGTTGTCTTTTACAAGGACTGTGCTTTATGGTGTACAGCTCCTGCTCCCTCCTTTCCACAGCAGCATGTACAGGTCAACAGGGAGTGTCTGCCTCAGTCCTTCTGCCACCTCCACTGAGACCCACACTAGCTACACCAGGGTGAACAGTAATGAGAAGAAGTGCTGCTCCAGGAGTTGCTGTGCATCTGAGCAAGACCTCTCTGCAATTACAGATGCAGTCTGTGAAGAGTAGAAGGTAAAACACATAGAGGGTCTGACAAAGTCTTACAGCCTGGGGAATGACTTTTAGAGATTTCTGTGGTGATAAAAGAAACAAAGTTTGTTTAAGAATGGTAGGGATATAAAAAGCCTGAATATGCTGCTTCTGACATTCTGAGTGTCCTCAGCAGTATCTGGTGAAAAGGCTACTTTATAGCACTGATTGCAGGTCAGGAAAATTTCTTAGTTCTCACAGGTTTGTATGAAATGAGGATTCAACATGTCTATTAATTTTTTTTCACTACATATTATTAACAAGCAGTAAGCAGATTATGAGGATCAATGTTAACAATACAACGGATAGACCAATGTCCTGGTCTGAGCTGGAACAGAACTAATTCTGTTCAGTGATTTGATTTTCCAGCTCAATCTCTTCTCAGTGCTGCACCTTCTGCAGTTCACAGCATCTTCTCCCAGACAGTCTCTGCTTCTAGCAGTGACAACACTCCATGGGGACAGTTACTTCCAAGGCTTGGGCTGCAGAAAGGCTCTGCCTTAGGATTGTTTCTCTGCAGACCAAGGGCACTGCTAAATCTCGTGTCCCACCTTGGGGTGCAGGAAGTCAGAGGTGGCAGCTGCAGGGAGAAGGGGACAGGAGAGGTGACCCTAAAGTGACTACAAGGGATTCCATCCCATGGATGTCATCTTCAGGATTAAGCTGAAGGATCATGAAAGCCAAGCCTCTTCTTCAATGGCCAGTGTCTGTTCTTTTACCTTTGGTCCTAATCCATGTGTTCCTGCATCTTAACTTTAGCCTTTCCTAACATTTCAGAGCTGCAGTGTCCTTATAATGTGGGTATATGGAGGTGACTGTATCCTTTTTGCTTGCTCCTACCATTCCTTTTCCCATTTGAAAGCCTCCTAATTGTACCTTGGAGAAGAACCATATTTCCTGACAGTTTTGGAAAGGCCTTAAAGAAATGAGTAGCTAAGAACAAGTCATTTAATGCATTAGCTGACTTTAAATAAGGAACCCTAAATCTCCCAATTTTGTGCAAAACACAAAGATCTCTTTCCATATTACAGATGAATGCTGCCTGCAGCTCTGTTAGACACCACTTGCACTCTCAGGAGAAGTTGGGGTTTGTTTTCAGGGAAGTATTTTTTTGTCCTCCTAGGCAGTGCTTTCTCACATGGTTCCTTTAGGAATTCAGCTGTGCTTTTCCCTGTTTTCTTTTGGCATAATTAAAAGTAAACTTCCATTCTTTCCTGCTTGCTTATAAGGACAGCTCTTTTCCCCAGATCTTCCAGGAGCAGAGGAAGAGAAATCCCTTTCCAGATCAATGGTTTCCCTTTGCACTGAAGGCATCTCAGACATGCACATGTGCTTGCACACATCTTCTCTCATGGAACTTGAAAAATAATCCTAAAATTCCAACATTTTATGTGCCAAATCCAAAAAAAAAAATCCAACTTGACCATTGTGTTCCCTTGGAGTTATTTTGGTAATGAGGAAGATGCTTCTAAAATGTTTGTTTGGTTTTGGTTCATTGGTTGATTTGTTGGTTTTGGTTTGTTGTGGGTTTTTTGTGGGTTTTTTTTTATGTTTGTTGTGGGATTTTTTGTTTCTTGTTTTTCTCTCCAGCTCCTTTTCCTTCTCCTCTTCTCCTGTGTATCTCTCATTCCCTCAAGTTCCCCCCAAATCTACTGAGTGCACAGGGGAAAAATAATCAAGAATTGGGAAGTCCCTAACCTACCTTTCAGAAGATTCTTGCCTGCTGGAAGGTTTGTATTCCAGAGGAGGATTCTTAAAGAGCCCAAAATTTAATCTTTCATGCTTTTTCTCTTACAAAACTCTGTGATCAGAGACATCATAAAAATGATTCTTTGAGCCCAAGATCAGCTTGTATTTTTAGACAAAAGCATGCATCTAGAGTTCACTGCACAAGGCATCTCATTTTAATAACTTAAGCTCCTGAAAAAAGTGTCCCAATAATTCAGACAATTAACCCTGATACCTTTACAACTCTGTGGTTCCCCCTCAGGAACACTGAATCTTATTTTATAACTTTAACTGGGGAACTAGAAGCCTAGTAAAGGGTAGGTACATTGCCATTAGAATGGCCATTTCTTACATTAAAAATATAGTAAGCCATTAAACCCTTAAAATACAATCATTAACATTTAGCACACTGTGCCTGATGCATTAAAAACATTATGTGCAGCTGATCTCTCTGACTCACTTAGGGAAACATCAAATGGCTTCAGTCTACCTTTGCTTTATCTTTTAATTTTAGGTGATATTTCTGTGTTCTTGCTAATTTGCTTCAGTGACTTCTCCTGTGTCTATGTGTTTATAATTTGAAGATGATAAAATATATGTAGGTTTTTAGAGAGCTAAAGCTGACTCATCATTTTGCATGCTGACTCCCAAAAAGTTTAACTGTCAGATTTTGAGAAATAAATTCACCAGCATTTAAGTGTCTTCTGTTAAATTCATTCCTACTGTATGAGGTGACATACAGATGAATTCCTATTCCTTCTTTGTAGATGCCACCTGTTAAATCTTCACACTTAATGATTAGAAGGTCCAAAGATTTCATTTTAGAACAATCTCTTTCTGTTCCTTGACCATGAGAAAGTGCTACCATAGAAATGTACATCAACTGTTATTCTTTGAACTCTTGAACCAAGGTGTGCTTGACTTTTCCATGCTAACATCAAATGTTTGACAGTATTTTGTAGGTCATTGGAATATTCATTATCTTTTCCTCTTGAAGTTTCCCCAGTTTAAATAAGACCTATGTGGACATTTCAGCCAGTTTTGTAAGTTGTATTCTAGTGACTCAGATATAAAACCTTTTTCTTTGGTTCATCACCAGTGTTAGGTCTTCTATGGTTTGTGTGTTATGAAACTTCTGTGAAAATGGTAGAAGTCTTAAATTTGGAGGAAGGAAATCATTCATCCCAATGAGCAGAGTGCTTTTACATCATGGTCATTGATATTACATGTTAGAAGTGTGAAGACTGCATTTTTTAGGGGTTCAAACATTTATTTATTTATTTATCTTTAATATAAGGAAGTTCTCTAGCATGTGCATGTAGAAATGTCAATGAAGTCTCTCTGCCTTCTCTGGCTCAGGGAAAGATCTTTACATTTGTGTTCTCTCTGAGAGCTGTGGGAACAGATCCTTTACTATTTTTTTCTTTATCTGATGCATCCAGATGTATTTCTACATCCTGGTTTTTGTCTGGGCTAGAGTTCATTCCTTCCCCAGTAGCTGGTGTGGGCTGTGTTCTGGATTTGTGCTGGAAACAGTGTTGGTCTCACAGGGATGTTTTGGGTTGCTGCTGAGCAGTGCTCACATAGAGTCAAGACCTTTGCTCCTCACCCACTCCACCAGTGAGCACTGGGGGTGCACAAAGAGTTGGGAGGGGATAGATGAACCCCAGCTGACATCCCAGACCATAGGATGTCATACTCAGCATAGAAAGCTGGGGAATAAAAAGGAAAGGGAGGATGTTTGCAGTGATGATGATTGTTTTCTCAAGTTACATGTGTTGGAGATCTGCTGTCCTGGAGATGGCTGAACACCTGCCAAAGGAAGTGGGGAATGAATTCCTTCATTTGCTTTGCTTGCCTGCATGGCTTTTGCTTTCCCTATTAAATTGTCTGTAGCTCAACTAACAAGTTTTCTCACTTTTACCCTCTCAATTCTCTCCCCCCCACCCCACCATGGGAGAATCAGAGAGTTGCTGCATGGGCCTGAGTTGCTGGCTGAAGTAAAACCCAAAAGTTCTGTGAACACTGAGTGGTTTGAGGATAAATTGTCACCCAAGCAAATGTTAAAGTCATCTAAACTTTTTTTCCCTAGAAATTTGCAGAAAGTGCTTCCTTTGTTATGCTGCTTTTGTTCCCTGCAGGCCAGTTGAAACTGGAAAATGGGAGAAGTCCTGACAGAAAATGTCATCTCTCTGGAAACTTCCCAACCCTCCAGAGGGTGGTGGGATATAGTTTAGAGAAAGATCAATATTTTATTCTGAGCTCATTTCTGAATGGGCCAGGATAAATTAAATTCCTGACTGGACAACTGCTTCTAAGGAGAGATTCTGAAGCAGACTCAGTTGAGGGGTGGCTTGGAGCATCTGGGGCTGGACCCTTGCAGGGGAAGAGGGAATGGAACAAAGACAAAGAGCACTGGGCATTGAGTTAGTTAATAACTCAGCATATGTGCTATGAAATGCTGGCTGGAGAGGTGCTGTATTAGCTCTGGCTGGAGTTTATTTAAATTGGCAGATTGACTATCTAATCAACACAGGATTGTGGGTTTATATCACTTCAGCTACCTCATTTTTAATACCTCTTCTTCTTTATCACTCATCTCCTATTTATATATTGTTCCCTAATCCTAAGACCTGTCATTTCTGGGAAGGTTTTCCATTTTTTTGCCCAGATATGCCTGGGCCTATCCTCACAACTGGAAACCAATATGATCAATGACCAGCAGCTGGTCTTCCTGACATCCCTATTTACTTCTAACCTGCAACCCCACTTCCTTTTATTTATCTGTATACCAAACCTAATCCATTCCCTGGCCCTACCCTCCTTCCTTTCTTTCCCTTAAACTCTGTGGAAACATTTTGCTTCAGAACTGGGCTATCTGTGCTGGACACCAAGCAAGTGCTCGTGCAAAGGGAACAAGAGCAGGAAGAGTATGGAGTAATCTTCCTCCTCAGCCTGTGGTAAGAACATTGTAATTTAGGAACAGCCATTAATACATTCCAATTATGGAAATAACAGGCACCAAAGAAATTATCCTCTTTGAATATTTTTTTTACCTTTTTCCACAACTGTTTATAATTTGGAATTATTTATGAATCTATTTTGGCCTGCAGTGCTGCATTCCTCAACTTCCCAGCTATGTGAAATACCTACTTCTTCTTTAAAGCTGTAACACATTCAAAGCCACTAATCTTCCTTGATTTTTATTGCCAGAAGCTGTCTGATGTCTCTGTTTCTGCACTACTTACACACCTTTGCCCTAGCCACTAAGGTTGTTTCTCTTCTATGCAAAACTCCATATTTTCTTTTCCTAGTTTTCATCCTGGAAAGCTGCAGAGATGATTCTCTATTGACAACTGGATTGGCCAAACCTCCTTATTTTGCTGCTGAGCAGAGACACTTGCCAGTCTGTTTTGGGAAAACTGGGCAGGTTTCCTGCCCATAGGCTTACTCCAGGAGATTATATTCCTCTCAGGTGCCTCAAAATGCATTTTGAGGCACTAAGATCCATTTGCAAATCTCCCTCTTTCTGTTTCAGTGCAGATCTACCTGGACCACACACTTGAGAGGACTAATCCTACCCAGGCTTTGCAATGCATATTCTTAAGGTAAAAAAACTAGAAATCTATGATCTGGTAATATGCCACAATGGACACTGAGTGTAATTGGGTTTAAGAGAAAAGCATATGCTTTGTTTATCTTTTCTGTCTCAGGTGCATGCTTCCTCCAAGAATCAGAAATTAAAATGTAATCTGTGCAGAGCTGAATGGGCTCCCTAACCAGTCAGCAGATGCTAGGTACTCAGAAAGGCTGCAGTACATGGAGTAGCAAACCGGTTTTTATGATGCTGTAACTCTGCTGCTTCTGATGGCTATGTAGAAGAGGAATGGTGTGGGCTAAAAGACTCAGTGTTTTCAAGTGTGTTAAAAACAAAAAGCTAAAATCCTCAATTCCTCAGGAGCAAATGAAGAATTCAGTCCTCTGGGGCAGATGTTGAGCACCAACCAGGACCAATCCTTCATCCCGCTGGTTGTCCCACAACAGCCAAGATGCACAATTTCTAATGCCTAACAGGAGAACATCTATTTATAATCTGAATCTGCTGCATGTCAGCATATTTTCTACATGTCAGGCAGAGAGTTCTTGTTAATCTCACAACTGTTACACATTTTAAACTACCTGACTTGCCTGTAGCTATTGACCGAGACATTAATCCAATTGGATATGACAAATTGTAGTGAAGCCAAGCACTATTAAGGCTGGCTTTATTACTCTCTGCTTCAATTATTTTGCTGATTTTGTATAATTGCAATGTTCTAGTTATACTGGGCCCTGGTTTGCAACAACCATTCTGCTTGGCTTCTCTGGACCAGTCAGTGTGGCCCATCTGCAAAAGGAGATGTCACAAAATTCCTGCTTAAGGAAGGTTGCCAGTAGAGACACTTGAACACAGGAAGAGTGGAAAGAATCAAGTGAAGTGTCACAGAACTGGCTAAAACAATTCCAATCCTACAGCAATAATTATAAATTATTATTCTAAATAAATTTTATAGAGCTAACTAAACTGCATCTTTCTGATGATAAAAGCTTGCAAAGATTCTAGTGAAGTTGAAGTCTTTCTGAAAACAGAAAGTTATGTACAAGTAGCCTGTAATCCTGAACTGGGGCAACTGATGATGAACTCTGAAGTCCTAAGCCACTCTTTGCTGTTGAGCAGTCCTTATGTATGCAAAAGCAAGCTGTTTAATTTGTTTCTATCTCTATCAAAAACGTAGTAATTCTTATTCTAGGGGAATACTGAGCTTCCAGAACTCATCCTTTGTAGAGTAGCATATCATCACAGGGGCTGTTTCCTTACCAAGAAGGAAAACCACTGCTTTTACTGTAGTTGCCAACCTTTGTCTGCAGCACCAGAAGAGCTCAGGTTCTATTCAGGGATTGTATCTGAACAGGACCGAAGAATGAATGTACCATAAGCTGGGTTTGTTTTATTTTGTTGGGTTTTTTTTCATATATAGCAAAAGAAGACTTCCACGGTGCTTTTGTTAAGCAGCAACAATTCAAAAGCAAACACTGTAGAGAGAAAACAAATTGTGAGTCTGTAGGAACAAAAAAAACAACTAGCATTGGGGAAAGCTTGGTTTAGATCACTGAAGGCTGGAACAGTAAGTGAACCTCAATGCTTCGCTGTTTCTTCTCACTGGATAAATATTTAACTTTAAAGTCAGAGGAAACTTATTCTTAAGGGTGAAAAAAAGCAAACTATGGAAAGCTTTTGACAATGTAAAATACATCCTCTCCCAAGCTGGCTGATCATAAAGAATGCTGCCTTTTAACATGCCTGGACGGGCTTTAAAAATGACTCAATAGATTGTAGAATTCAGCACATTTTCTTCCCAATTATTTTTGAAGAGATTCTGACAAATGTTTTCTAAGGGAGGAATGGCAGATTGTCTATTTTATTTTAGTTTTATGGTACTTTTATTTTTATCCTGTCATGAGAAGCAAATGGCAGAGCTATGATTAGGATAAGCCATGTAAGAGGGCTCAATCTGCACAATTTATAGTAGAGCTTGCTTTAATCTGTCAGGGAACGTGTGTTATATTGCCTTTCAATAGAGGATAGAGCTCTGGCTATATATGTTAATAAATTCTATCCAGTCAGTCCTAAAAGATGCCAACAATTGCTGGAAGTACTTGGAGCAGAAACTGTCTGCAATTCTGAATCCTTTGAGGATGATTCTAGATAGTGTGGATTTCTTTCACAAAAAAAAAAACCACAAAACCCAAACCCAAAACCAACAAACAGACAAAGAAAGCCCCCAGCATCCTGGCTGTCCAAAAAAAAGTTTGGAGAAACTGTCAAAACTGCAGCTACCATTATATTTTTTAGTAATTCATGGAATTCTAGCATCCCAGCATGGTGGGGGTTGGAAGGGACCTCTGGGGATCATCTAGTCCAAAGCAGAGTCACCCACAGCAGGTTGCCCAAGATCACCTCCAGGTGCCTTTGGAATCTCTCCAGAGAAGGAGACTCCGCAACCACTCTAGGCAGCCTGGACCAGAGCTCTGGCACCCTCACAGCAAATAAATTCTTCCTCCATGATCAGGTGGAACCTTCTGGGTTCCACTTTGTGCCCATTGCCTCACTTCCTATTACACCACTGAGAAGATCCTGGCTCCATCCTCTTGCTAGCCTCCCTTCAGATGCTTGCCCCCATTGGTAAGGCTTGCTTTTCCATCTAAGCAAGTTAACTTTTACTAGTTCTGGCCTGTGGACACCCAGTACAAACCCCCAGTGATATTCTGGCAACTAGAGGTCAAAAGCCACCTTTGCAGTCTCTCTCCTGTGGGCTGCTGCAGCTCTGTAATTCTCTGTGACAGGAGATAGGAGAGGCTGTAGCTATCAGCTGCTGGAGAGGAGGTGCAAAAGTGGTCGTTGATCTCTCCAATAAACTGTTTCATCACTGGAACCAAGGCTTTGTATTTTGATACTCCTTTTCTACATGGAGACAACTGCTTTTTAGAACAAGTTCATATAGCATTACATTAACTTTTGGGTTGTGGCATTATATGGTTTTTACAGCAGTAGAACTGCAGTGCAATAAATAGTCAGATGCTAAATAGCTTTTCCCAGTGGTGAATATTTATAAGCTGCAAAACCCCTAAAGTTGTGATAAAACATAACATCATCCAAAACACAATGCAGGTTTGTTTAGAGATGTACTCTGCATATTTGGGGAGACCTTCTTGCAGCCCTTCTGTGCCTAGAAGGAAGACGGGGAGAAATCTTTTTAGCAGGATCTGTTGCAGCAGGACAAGGGTTGATGGTTTGAAACTGAAAGAGGGAGATTTAGACTAGAGAGAAGGAAAAAATTGTTTATACTGAATGTGGTGAGACATTGCCCCAGGTTGCCCAGAGAGGTGGGAGATGTCCCATCCCTGGAACCATTCCAGGTCAGGTTGTTTGGGGCTCTCAGCTACCTGATCTAGTTGCAGATATCCCTGCTGAGTACAGGGGGGTTGGATGAGATGAGTTTGCAAAGTCCCTTCCAATCCAAACCATTCTATATTTTGTAACTCTGAAACTCTGCACTGTTACAGGGTGTTTCCCCCCTGTTTATTTATCTCTTTATTGGATTACCACTACTGTCTGGTATCAACATTTACACTTTATGATGGATTGATTTTCTTCACTGAGGTGGATGGGATAGGAAAATGAGATGTAGTATTTGCACTGATAGAGCCTGGGTTTGTTTTATACAACAAGCTTTGAAAGCTGAATAACAGGATTCTTGAAATGTCATGGAAAATAATCGAGGGTTCCTGGATTGTTTTTGCAGTGGGAATTGCAAGGAAAAAAGTCACAGGTGTAAACCCTGAATGTTTGTGTACTCTTAAAGGAGAAGAAACAGCCTCCCCTCTTTAAGGTAAGAAAATGAAATGTATGATCTTTTCCATTGGTTTCAAATATTTTGCAAGATAAACCAGTTGGTTTAAGGAATAGAATAGAAAAAAACAAAGCAAACCACACACAGATGGTGGTATGGTGGCTATCTGGTCCAAATTCACATTTCAGCTTGTGTCAGGATCAAAGCTGAGTTCATTCTAAGCACAGTGAAAGAAATAACAGGCAAAAGCATAATTATTATCTTGCATTCACTAGAAGATCAAAGATCAAAACTTGGGATAGCAAATGCTAAAATTACTGAAGCCAGGTCATCCTGAGGGCCTAAAGAGGACAGTAAATTATACCCCCAAAATACCAAGGAACACATTTTTTTTCCTAAAAAGCACAGGACCACCTATCTGGACCCATGCAAAATTTCCATTGATTAAATATTCTTCAGATCTTATATGAATATTTTTCCTGTTCTGTGGGATTATGGCCTTCCAGTGTGCCTGTCAAAGTGACTAATACATATTCTGATTATCATTGTCTTCTGCATTCATTTTGCTGGTGTCTTGGTTTTAAGCAAGGGATTTTTTTCTTAATTTCTGGGGTTTCTGAATATTAAAACAAATCCATAATAACTACATATTGTTGATATTACAGCTTATTAACAGCAGTGTGAATTTTGTCTGAATATCTGCTATGTGGCAGACAAATGTCCTTTTCACTCTTCTGGACTTCTGCAGGGTAAGATTGGAACTAGCTGGAAACAGTACAGAATCGCAGAATCATTACAGTTGGAAAGGACTCTCAAGATCACCTGGTCCAACCGATAACCCTACACTGCTCTTATCCCTAAATCATCCCCTGAAGAAACACATCTATCCTCTTCTTAAAAACCTCCAGGGATGGTGA
>VWZX01005202.1:0-26834 GCA_013399015.1 Galbula dea | reverse complement strand
AACCGTAATGATTCTGTGATTCTGTGATTCTGTAACAACAGCATTTTTTGAACAAGTGACTATCTGTGGGAGACAAAGAACAGAGCAAGTGTGTGAAATGTATTTATCATATACAAAGTATAAAATATGTGAAAGTATTTTTAAGAATAAAGAATCAATGAGAAAGGTCAAAAATAGGAGGGGAAGATGCTGTTTTAGCCCTGCTTTCTGTGTTTCTTCTCTACATATGCAGTTAATCTACTAATATTCCTTTTGTAATGGAAATATTGTATGTATCTCCGAAGAAATAATCTATAGAAAGGGATTTGCTTTAAAGGTACATTTGTTAAATAGTTCAATATCCAAATTACTGTATTTTCTCTACTCATGTATTTTATGCCTGTATGAATCAGAGGGGCTTATGACAGTGATAAAAGATGATTAAGTGTACGGAAGGCAATGCTTCTGGAGGGTATTCAATGTTACCTGCCCTCACATCTGTAAACAGCTGTGGGTTATTTGCCTTGTTTCATTGTGGTGCAGGAAAATGTTCTGCACATACCATCTTATCAGCTCTGAATGAGCTTTTGAGAGCTGACAAGGTGTTGATACACCCCTTATAATCTGCATTCCTTGTTTACGTACAAACTTTGGGGAGTCCTCAGCTTATGAAGACCCTGGTAATAAGGTCCACAGCTGCTGTGAGGAAAGCACTAAACGAAATTGATGCAGAATAGGAAAATTAATCTCCACAAAAGTTGAGTCTGACAGTTCATCCAGGTTTGCTAGACAAATCTGTTATTTTCTTGATATATTTGCCTTCCTTGTTGTTTTTCAAAGTTTCAAGATGCCAGACAAGGTCATTAAGCAACAGGAAAACCTCTGGCTTTCCGTTTTCCTAAAGGGTAAGTGTAGATCACAGTTCAGAGTGATATTGCTTCAGGCTAGTGGGTTTACTGCTTTGTTTTGTTGTTTTGTTTTTGTTTTCCTCACAGTCTGTGTTTAACTCTAGTCTCATAAGACCGTTGACATTTTTTGAACAAGAATGGATGAGGAAAAGAGAAATTAACATTCTAAAGTGTTAAGCCTGAATTTCCTTTCAGGATAAGTGTAAAGGTAATGCTACAGATTTCTTTGTTATGTCAGTCTCCCTGGGACCCTCGTTCAATAAGCAAGTTGCTGTTATCCAAATGTCCAGTTTCTTTGGAGTTATTCCCTCAGTCCATACTATGGCCTATCCAGGTAAGAACAAGGCTGCTACTAAGGAAAAAAAAAAGTCTAGGTAGCCCTTCCTTCTACTTCAGGGTAGCAGCAGAATTGAAGTTTCACTGAGCAACCTGATCTCGTAGAAGATGCCCCTGCTAACTGCAGAGTGGTTGGGCTAGACAACCTTGAAAGGTGCCTTCCAACAGAAACTATACTGTAATTCTCTCCCCTGCATTTTGGCGCTGACTGGCAACACCTTTTCTCAAAGGACATTCACTTCTCCTGAATGAGCAACAAACTGCCTCCTTGTTGGCAGAGGAAAAGAAGGAGCATAACAGGAGTGCACTCACCTTGAGCTGTTATAAAGAGAGAAAGCAGAGCTTTCTTGGACACAAAGGTGCTAAGTCTGGCTGCTCCCTCTTGGAAGAGAATTTAAACTCAGGTAGCGGATAAAACAGGATTTGATCGAATGAAAAGGGAGGATGGAAAAAAGGAATATTTTATCTGTCCCTGAGGACATATGGGATTTAGGAGATCCTTTCTCAGCAACCCATATATAGATAAAAGCCCTAATGCTTTCTGCAGTCCTGACAGGTAAATCTTTTATCTTTCTTCAGGTTCCTACCTGTTTTAAACTAAGTAACTGCAGCTCACCCAGCCTCAGCTCACACATCGATTTTTGGAGAAGTAAAGATTTTATATTTTTATACAAACATGGTACAGTATCATGCCAGGGAAGCAATTATCCTTCAGCAAGAGGGCTATTTGCTTCAATATTTTACTGAATAGTCTTCTAATACAACTATACCTATTTGCTTTCAGGCATTCAGCTTCTGTGCCATTAATTCTAGTTTACTGTGACACTTATAATTTATTCTTCCCAAGATTTACATGCATCTGCAGTACCATTAGTTGTATTTGTTGTGCTATTAGCTTTAAACTTCTATAAATACCACAGAGATGGCAAATAAAGTGTCAAGAAAAGTCGCTGATGTATGAAAGAGTATTAATATCTGACTGGAAAGATACACCAAATTTTTTGGGGGAATATATCAGCTCCCATGAGGTAACTGTTTAGGTTATTTTGAGTTTTGGAGCTGTTTCCTGGAATATTGATAGTACTTTAGGCATAAAAATCAATGCTTTGGGCATAAAAATCAAAGTTTCCATGAGAGCTATCCCTCTCTGCTGCTGCTCCCATCTATATTTTGAGTAAATGAAAGGAAGGACAGCATGAGACCTAATTTTTACCCTCTGAGACTTCCACTGAGGCTTCTCTGTGAGGAATAAATGTCTTTTCTTCTCTAGGAGAGAGAGCATCCTCTATGTCCTGATGCTCAAAACAGAGAACCTGGTATTCTGGATCATCATGCATGAAAGTACTAAATAATATGAAAAGAGATATCTCCCAATTTTAGATCAGTTTTTGCAAATCTGTTTTGAAGAAGCAGGTAATACCATGAGGGTGAAAGCAGATGAAAGTCATAACTCTCAAGTTCTCAAGCCATGTCAAAAGAGTGGCTTTCTAATGCAAATATTTAAAACAAAACAAAACAAAACAAAAACAAAAAACCAAACCATGAAACTGCCTATCTCCACTTTTTATTGTTTTTACTAGTACAAAAGAGGTTAAAAAAGAAAAAAACAGAAGTCTTGTCAAGACCTCCTTAATGTGAATAATAACGTATTCATGCATGATTAAGAAATACATATGTCTGTTAGCTTGTTTTCATGCACAGACTAGAAATTTATTTAGAGTCTAGGTCCAGCATGTGTGTAGTGAAAAATGCATCTTTGATTCTGTTGGTCCCAGAGGTAAGGTTTCATCTCTTTTCTTCTCTAATTTTGCTTTGTACACCTGACTCTGCTCTTTTGACATTTGATGACTCCTTACTGTAGAGTTCCTAAAATATCACTAAGGCAAGAAAAGCAGAAGGATGTTAGACACAACTGATGTAGCATAAACACATTTTCAAGTATTTTGACAAACAAATGGGCTTTCAAGCTGTCTTCATAGACACACAATTAGCTTTCATACAAAAACCTTCTTGTCTTGTTAAGTGTTTCAAAGCTCAAGTTTTTTTCAGGAAAGGCTTGCAGACACTTAGTTGTCTCTCCAGGTAAAATTAAGAAAAACCCCAAAACCAACCTTTCTGTATATTATTAGAATTGTGAAAAAAAATACTTTTCATGTTAAAAATCTCCATACACATAACCTTCTCCTGTGCTATTTAGCGCAAACTGTTGAAGGGGACTTCTTTTAGCCCCATAATGTCAGAGGTTGGCACCTGTGACCCAACAGCACAAAGCAAAGTGGATAACAAAGTTCTGTAAGAAAGAGGGACTCTTGCAAAGGAAGGTTTAGATCATATCAGTCCAATAAATGATAGTGTAATTCAGAGATAGTGTCAGCAATTGTCTTCAGGCTTGATCCTACTTCCTGGTATCAGTGGGTTTCTTGGAATTGAGGGGAGTATTATCAAGGTCTAGTTCTGTTTCCTTTGCAGGCTATTAAATCCACATGTCTTTTCATCTATAGTGAATTTGATTTTGGTGCTTAGAAGAGGATTATCCAATATTTGTAGGTTCTGATAACTTTATAGTTTACTAACAGTTTAAACAAACTTTTACTCTTACTCCCCTCCTTCAGCTGAAGCAAGGAAGAGTGAGACGTTTTGCAGGGCCAATGTATGGCAATGAGTAGTGACTCTTTCTGGCAATAGGTGCAGTTGCAGAATGGTGACCACCTCTCCATCTGGGAGCACAGGTCAAGGGGTGCTGTCTCTTGAAAGCTTTCCCGTGGCCAGGAGTGTGGCTGAACTCTGTCAAAAAAACTTGAGGCTAAACCTGCTATTTTGCCTTCAAGCTTAGAGGATGATTTGAAGGAATCTGAGAAGCAGCTGGACTACAGGCAACCATGTCCCTTGGGCATGTGGACCTGTGCATGCAACAGATGAAGATATAACCCATTAAGTAGAGCACTTGCTATAAAGCATTTCAGTCCTAGATGCATTCACATGTAGAAAAATATCAACTACTTAAAAGAAATCAGTAATAATAATCATAATCATCCTGGTTTTCGTTCCTCTATGAAAAAGTTAAACAGGGTGGCCCTTTTTTGTCTTATTTTAACTCTTGTTACATTGTTTGATGACAAGGCAATTTTCACAGCTGAAGAGTGATCATTTTGATACACAAGTGTCAAAGCATAAATGCCTCATTGCTCTCTTCAATACTATTTTATTACATGATGAACATAATTTAATTATCTTAACAGCATGTCCAGCTATTAAATCCACATGGGTTTTTACAAGTAGCAGAAATTCTCAAAGGGTTGCAGTAAGCTTTGCTCATTCATTCATTCATTCATTCATTCATTCATTCATTCATTCATTCGTATTTCTTTAACAGTTGGTGCAATTTCTGAGGTTCTTTTCTGTCTGTGACTGATTAGGCATTGTAGTTATTCAGCTTTAAAAGTTTTCACTATAGCATTTCTTGCTTTCTTACCATGGGGAGCCAAAACAAAAGTGTGTTTCAGGAAGTGAAAAACATTGGTGCCCATTTTACCAGTTAGAGGAAAAAAGGGTAGCCAGAAATAGATAAATAATGAATATCAACTCCTGGGGAATATCAATGGCAGGTGCTGTCACAAGGATTTTGAGTTGTGTGACAATGGGACATTCTTTGATGACTATAACCTGTGAATGGAATACACCTGTCTCAAAATGCAAGGGGAACCGTTGGCAGCAGGCTGGCCAGCTTGGTTAGGTGACCTTAAATGGAAGGACTCAAGGGGTGGAGTCCAAAATGGCAACGCTTATGGCATCCTGTTCAACTGGGGAATAAACCAGGCCATATGGAACCTCGACAGGTGTTCCTTAGCTGCCTTCCAAAATGGGAGCCAGAAACAAAAACTACCTAGCAGTTCCCTAGTCTCTGTTATCAAATTGCAAGGCAACTTGTTTCATATCCAAATTACATCTTTATCAATCTATTTCCTATGTGTCCATGCTCTTACTTATAGACCACCTGTTGATGATATTACAGGCACCCAAAGGTTCAGCTGCTGTAACAACTTGATGTTAGCTATTCACCTCACTCCACCCAGTCTTCCCTTCCACAAGTGTAAAACAGCTTTTCAAGTGTGGAAAAAGAACTTTAGATATATATGGAGAGAGAGAGAGAGAGACAGACAGAAAGAGAGCGAGCAAGCCAGTTTGCAGTGGGTG
Source organism: Galbula dea (assembly GCA_013399015.1). NCBI lineage: Eukaryota > Metazoa > Chordata > Aves > Piciformes > Galbulidae > Galbula > Galbula dea. The sequence continues at coordinate 21,417 of VWZX01005202.1, read as the reverse complement.
TACATTATGTTTACTACTATCTAAGAAGTACTGTTTTGGAGAGAGGTTGGCAAAGAAATGGCCAACAGGAAATGGCAAATAAATGCTATAATATAATAAATATAGAAATAATATAATATATGTGGCAGCAACCTATAAAATGCATGTTTACTTCTACCTAATCCAGTTATGGTCTGGGCAAACACAGTGAAGAAGGGGAAGAGGAGCTTGCTTTTTTAGCTAGTTCAGGCTTTTGTCTTCTTGCCAGGGGCAACCAGCTGTAGCACATGGTTATGGTTTGAATGCTTGATGAGAGACTGAATGCACATGAACAACTAGAATGGACAACAATTATGTCTCTCCAGGTTTTCTGTGGGAACAGTGAAGAATTTTGTTATTCCATGATAAAACTCCAAGCATGACATACACAGGGGCAAGTTACAGGATGTGAAGGAGTCATCACAGGTTTACTAGGAAAAAAAAAAAATCTTTGTAGTAATCCAAAGGGAGGTTTATGGTAATATTCAGGCAACATTATAGCTGTCTTCTGTTGGCAAAGCATAAATAAACAGGCAAAAACAGAGACTCCATGCTGTCTCTTTTTGCTTTTGCTCCCCTTAATTCCCTACATGATGATAACAGCAGACAGAAATAGATGCTCTAGCTGGAGACAAATATTCCAGCCAGAGCATCCCTGTGCATCTGGCTTGAAACTGCTGCATTACTTTCACTACCCTGGGCAAGCAGTGGCCAATGCCAGAGATGAGCATCTCAATCAGCACCCTTTGCTTATTCTGCCAGGAGCTGCCAGGTGCACAAATGCTAAGTGGTGGGATGGCAGTCAGTGTGTATGCCAAATGTGCTATTCCCATGGCATCTCCCAGATTGTGCCCTGTCGGTCTTGGGCTCTGACAAATTGTTTCTCCTTTAAGCAAGACACTGCACTTGAATTAAATATGCAGAGAAGATGTTTTATTTGCATAAAACACCAGGTTTTAATTTTTTGTTTTGACCTGCACAATCACCATGTTTACTTCCTGTTTTGAACATGTGGAGGAAAATTTGTCAGCTCAGATACTTTTCTCAAAATTGGGTAGTTACTAACTTTTTATGGTGATCACTACTCTGATGCTAGAAAATACCCTTTTTGATCAGTGATAACTTTATGTTCACTGTCAGCCACATAAGGTTTAGTTTTGACTTTAAATTATCTTATAGAAGCGTACCCAAGGTCAGACTCCTGCAGATGGCTTCAGACATACTGTTTTTCCCACACAGCTGATTAAAATCAATGATAAAAGTTATCAAGTTATGAAAGTTATCAAGTTATCCTGCTAGGATGGTTGTCAAGATTTTTCTAACCTTACCTGTGACGAGGTTTAATGTATGGATTGAGATGAGTCTGAAGATACACGAAAAGCTTTTTTTAACTTATCCCACAAAGTGGTAAAAAAATTCCATGTCAGCTGAGCAGTGAAGTGGCTTTTATTAGGAAAACAAGGAAGATCCCAAAAAATACAGTTTTAGGAGAAAAATCATATCTATTTCCTTTTTGCCATTCCTTCAGATTAATATCAACTGGATGTGCTATTTAGAAATTGGAGTCACAGTTCTTGAGGAGGCAGAGGAGGGGTTTCTCAGTAAAGTGTAATTATTTCTCAGACAATTCATAGAGTTAGTAAGTGGCCCAATGACTCCATATGGCTCCCTTTTGTACTCTGCTACCCTCTCAAAGTCTCTGTGCCTGAACAACGCTTGTTAATAGCCTTTTAAGTTTTTCTTTGTTGCTGTCATTCCTCCAGAAAGACAGTATATTCACTTATTGTTTTGAGACTGGACTGAGAAAGCAATGACCTGCTTAGCCCTCTAGCAGTTTCAGTGGGGCATCAGTGTTCAAGGATGAGAGCACTTGCAGGAGGGTCTTTCTGGACTGTTGCTGAGGCTGGTGCAAGGGATTGGGAACACAGTCTGTGTTTACCTACCTCATCACAGTAACTTTAGTTTAACAACTGTTTCCACCCTCAGCCCTCAAGTCTTTGCCATCATTGTAGAAGACCAGAAAAATACTTGAACAAATTCATACTGATGGAGGAAAGCAATAAGTGGAATTTTAAAAGTACCCTTTTATACATTTTCATTCTAAAGAGCAGCACTTTATTCCAGTTACAGCTTTCACATTTATTCCTGGTTTATAACATACTTTCAGCAATTTTATCTAAGGAAAGAAAAATATTATTCATAAAAAAGAGTCTTGGGTATGATAGTCTTGATAACGTCTGTATTAAAATGAAATAGCAGAACATAAAAATCTGTACTATGTGTAAACAGGAGAAATCACTGGAAAAAACAGACAAATTGCTTGTAAATGACCACTGAATAATACTAAACTGTAGTCAGTTTTGATTATAAGAGGTATGTATATTATGCTTACTGCAAAGTAACCTCTAGGTGCTCTTGAAGCAGAATCAATAGGAAGCAACTGCAGCATTTACCATATTATTTAACTGAGTATTATTTAACTTCAATAGAGCAGATGCTAAAAATGATATATATATAAAAGGGAACCTTGATTTTTCAAATGTAAAGATGATTGTGATTGTTAAAGCCACTAATCAGAAGTTATGAACAGTTTTCAATTCACTTATTTATAAAATTCTCATTAGAGTCTTATTGCTAATAATGCCAGTCTGTATGAATGCCACTTTTTTTTGATGAGGAGGATGGAGAGGTGGAATACTACTATGAATTATAAGGGGCTTATGCTGAAAGAAAAGTGACCATTTTCTCTATTTATGCTACAGCTGTGAGGGCAGTAATATAATGTTTTCTGCCATTTACTTTTACAAGCACAACATACTTTCTAGCATTAACTTTTTGAAAGAAAACCGTAATAGATAATAAAATACAAAATAAAATTTTAGGGCTAAGAAATGAAGATTCTCATTATTAATCTATTAGTTGGGGAAAAGAAAGAAAAAAAGGGAGGAACTGAAACAGTACATCTATATGAAGAAGGTGCTGTTCTAGAAATTACAGCCTGCACAGTACAAACACCTGGGAAAGACAAACCCCTATGTATCAGTATAGGTTTGGGACTGACCTGTTGGAGAGCAGTGAAGGGGAAAGGGATCTGGGGGTCCTGGTAGATGGAAGGATAACCATGAGACAGCAGTGTGCTCTTGCGGCCAGGAGGACCAATAGGATTNTGTGAATACACGTAGACATTTTTTCCCAGTTCAGGTGCCAGAGCACTGGAACAGACTGCCCAGAGAGGTTGTGCAGTCTCCTTCTCTAGAGATATTCAGAACGTGTCTGGACGCTCTTCTGTGTGACCTGGTGTAGGGAATCCTGGTGTGGCAGGGGGGTTGGACTAGATGATCTTTCAAGGTCCCTTCTAACTCCTAATATTCTGTGATTCTGTGATTCTGTGAAATGTTTTCCTACTCTTATTTTGTAGTTCGTGGTAACTATGAGGAGCCATTCCTTAAAGAATTTATAAATGTTTCATATGTGCCAGCCTGCAATTACAGTGATGTAAATAACCTTAATCATGATGTTGGCATCACATAATAATTAAAAATCTTTCCAATTAAAAGGGTCTTCAAACACGTATTTTGGAACAGTATTAGTGGAGATAGAGTAAGGAAAGATAAAATGAAGTTGATCATCAACGATAAAGCATTTTTATTCTAAATTTCAAAGGGAGATATTTCTACATAAGTCTGAAGGCAGGACAGCATCAAGAATTCTTTAGCACAGCATTGTGACAAAAGCATATTATTTTAAATTCATCTTTGTATCTCTTCCCCTCTGTACGTGAAATACAAGCTGGAGTGTTGTGCTTTTTCTGAGTCAGACAGGCTATGAAAAGCATGCTCAATCATGTCCTTTCATGTCTGATTTGTTAACAACAGTAAGGGTCAGCTAGTCTTTTAGATAATATCACAGCTTCTGAATGACTTACTCAATAACATTAGTTTCAAATGGAAAATACTTTTTACTTTGCTGTTCCAATATAAGCCAGTGAACAGTGTTGTTGAGTGCTGAGAAAAAGCCTGCTGCATGTCTTCCCTGCAGTCACCACATGTTGTCTTCCATGGGACTAATTAGTTCTTTTCCTCTGAAAACATTATTTTTCCCCCCAAAAATGACAAGTGTTAAATAAAATCTAATAGTTCGTAGAAAATCTGACATTATCAGAAATTATTCCAGTGACTTCCACTGAATGTTTCAGCAACTATACTCAGAGCCTGTCACTCTTTGCAAAAGTACTGCTGTTAATGTACAGCACTGTACAGTAGTACTGTTAATGTACAATATTTCTGACATTTTGAAGATGTATTAGACTAACTGTGCCCATATACATCAGTGTATTATGTGTACAGTGAGAATGATGTCTCAGAAGGATTGTTTTTATGCTATATGCCATCTGTAGACAACTGGTAAATGAACAGTAAATCTGATGCATTCTTCAATTTCATAGATGTGCAATTCCCATACCTATGAAATTGATACACTGCGCAGTACATGCTCACTCTTTCTGGTGGAAATGAGATCAACTTTGATTGTTCCTAAATAAAAGATGCTTCTAATATGGGGCATACATCTTTAGGTCCTGATCCTATGTTCTCGTCCAACTGATGTGAATCTGACAAACCTTTTAAGGTCTTTGGAGTTTTGCACTGTGTAAAAATGAAGAAATTATGTCCAGAGTTTGTAAACTAGTCTTTGAAGTATTTGATGCTTATTGTATGGGAGTGTGATATAAATGCAAATTATTGTCATTACAAACTTCAAAGATTAATATACCCAAGGAAAAAAAGTTAGAAATGGATTAGTCTACCTGGGGGTTAAATAGATACACTTTATTAGTAGGCATTCCACCATTCCTGTCTCTGATAATCAGAGCTTTAAGGCAGATTATATTAGAATAATGTCTTACTTGAGTGAGATGGCAGACCACTGCACACCTAAGAGTTGTGGAGTTTTTGAGGCAAGATTGATGTTGACTGTTGCAAAAAAAGAATAGGCACAACTGCATCTTCAAAGAGAGTTTTCTTTTTCCAAACATTTAGCTCATTAGCTGAAAAGGTCTTTGTGAAAAACATACATAAGCAGTTTTCACATATCATTGTGCTATGAATATAAATTGCAATTTCAAATCATCCTGGCAGCCTGCTGATTTTCTTTGAGATTTCTCCACGTCTGTTTAATGTTAATCCATTTGGGTAAAGGGGAAAAAAGTCAATAAAGCTGGTGCAGAGAGGTGGAAATTGTACCTTCATGTGTTAACAACAACTTACCCCCTAAGAAGAACTTATTTTCAGCATCTTTTGCTAGGAACTTTGACAAGGATAGAGAGACCCAATTACAATCACCAGAGGACATGTGCTAGTTAGTTTTGTAGCAGACAGATGCAGAATTTCTGCATGATTCAGGTGCCTTCAATTGCTCTTTTATGCTTCTTACCAATTTCATAAGTAGAATTGCAGCTGTTAAGTATGCTCACAATCTGGCTGCTGGCCTGGGGTGGGTGAGGAGCAGAGAATGAGGAACTCCACCTGGCTTTCTGCTAACATGTGCTGGTGTGTTCTACGACAAAATCTGTTACATGCTCAGCATGGAGAGCTCACAGAGAAATTCTAAACTAAATAGAATTTTGTACCACAGGTGCTTTACAGGACAAACTTAGTGGTCCGAATGTTTTCCAGTAAAAAATAATGAAAATAAAATTCAAAATAAAGAAAAAAATGGAAGCATCTGATGATGCTCTATGACTGTAAACCAGGTTTTCTCCAAAGCCAGGACTCACCCTTTCTTGCCTTCTCCTTTACTAAAGAGTACAAGTGAGCCACAAGATATTTTGCATCAATAAATCACAAGGAACAGTGTTAAGCAGATAACTGTTCCATGATCTTTGTTGAGACAGCAGCTGCTGTCACTGGGAAGTCCTAGGATTCTATGGAAAAGAAAACTGACTTGGACTCTGGTGTGAATGGTTACAAAAGAAAAGAGGAACACATATGTCTTTAAAGATAGTTTTTTACCCATACCTTTAGCTTATTAACTAAGAAGGTCTTTGTGAAGAATACAAATAAGAAGTTTTCACAAGTCTTTGTGCTGTGTTTGGGATTTTCAGAATACTGTAAGACACAGCCAATGTTTATGCATTGTAGGAAGGTACAACCACTGACTTTGGGGAAAATCTCATCTTCTCTGAGTAGCTTCCCATTTTTTTTGCTGATTTCAGACTGTGCACATGTATAGCCATCCTCTTCAGCTCTTCTGAGATAGGGATGGGGTGTCAGTCAATTTCAGCAACAGGACTTGAAACTCTTACTTCTCATTACAAATACAGTTACCTGCTCATATTAAGGAAAGGGCTTCTCCCACTCTAGAGAAAAAACACTTGAAATGGATCACCAGCCATTTTTTGAAGAGGACGTTTTTTAATCATCTTCTCTATTAAAATCTTCTTTTTAATTCTGTTATAGAAGGTATTGCTTTTTGATTTGATTTGATTTGTTTTGTTTTGTTCTATTTTCAAATGCTAGCTGGTTCAATCTTTAAATAGGTTTTGGAATCTTTGAAATACTGATATTACAGTGTTCCCATTTTAAGCCCATCATGGAAACAGATTGTGGCAGTGTCAATTTCTACTTGCTGTCCAGTTACTGAACCTACGAAATAAATTATTCTTCTCTAAGCAGGAACACCTTGAAGTCAGTTTAGATTGTCTGAAGTAAAACTGCAGATTAAGGTTACAAGGGTCACAATGACTAAAGGAGGACTCCAGCTTTTAGATTTAAAAAAAAAAAAAAGTGGAAAGGAAAAGCCTTTCTAATTTTTCATTCAGTAAGTTAATTACATCCTCAAAAAGATGCTTAATGTTATAAAGTTTGGGGGAGCTGCTAAGAGGCTCAGTTTAGTTTTTGGGGAGTGAGAGGAAAGGAAGGAATAACCTCAAAATGAAGGTGCTGGTTCTTACTAAAAATAAAGTAAACCCCTGTTTTCACTGTGTGTTCACTTAACCTGAAATGTCTTAAAATACTTCATAGAAAAATAATACACATGCTTGCAGTGAACCCCCTTCTCCTCTCCCAAACATAATACTGCAGAAACAGAGACTCATTACTTTCTGTGGTGGATTAGCCTTGGCTAACGGCCAAACAACCACTCAGCTGCTCAGTCACTCACTTTCCTCCGGCCCCTTTTACCTTTCTTGTAAATCTAGATATAAAACTGTAATGTAGTATTTAATGAGTATCAAATCGGTTTTTAATACAGTGCTTTCTATGCAGCTTTTCCGTTGGATACTTCAGTGTTATCTCCAAGCAATTTACTGAAAATGGTGAAAGGGCTGAGGGGTAGCACATACCTTCTGTATTAATGGCTCCATTCTACCTGAACTTGGAACCTTAAATAATTAATTTGCCATTCACTGTAAACCTAAAAGCCCTATTTTTCCCAAGTGCCACCAGGCACATGTTGGAAATAGCACACTCCTTTCCTGGAAAGCTTAAAAGTCATCTCAGTCAGGTTCCGCAAAATGGAAAATTACTATTAGATAACCATCAAAGTTCCCATCTTTGTTAGGAATCCACATTATGCTAACCATGGTATCTTTGTTGGTGTATTTTTACCTGGACTAAATTCTCTGTAGCCTCTCTGTGGCATTAAATACTCAGGAGTGACTGTTTCATTACCTTTCATATGTGACATCTGTTAAAGGCAAATTTTCCAGCAGAAGATTTATTGTTCCTTGTAGTTTACTCTTCTTACATCCTCAGAGGAGTTTTACTGGAGACACAGCTAGTTAAGCTCATTAAAACTGTTATGTTCAAAGGAGCTCAAGCCAAATAATTAACCATTTAAGTACACAAAATAGTCATGGGTGGATTTTCCAAGTTTTCTCTGGGGGTGAAAAAGGGACCTGAAATATACTTTCCTTAGGAACCATGAAAGGAAGTATATCCAGATCATCTTGCCTTTCTACACTGTTAGCGGGTGGTGGTCTGGATTTACTGAAGGTTCACTCTTTTCTTCATTGCTCCTTTGTCAGTGTATAAGCACAGAAGGAGATATCACCTGGATGAAATCTGCTTTAACTGAGTAGTAATGCCCAAGTATAGTTTATTTCCATATGCACATTCCAAATGCTGTCAATTATATATTCTTTTCATCAAAATATACATTTCTTTTTCATGAGGGAATTCATGATAACACTGGGACTTTGAATTTCCTTTTTATTTTCTTTTATTTAAACTTGGATCCTTAATTGTTTTCTGTGATTGAAATTACCATCTTTGCTGATAGTGACAGAAGTGTAAACTGTTCTCCATAGTCTTAACATAATTACATTAGAAATTGTGTGTTTAAAATATAACAAGTTATAATGTAAACTTTGGACTCTGTAAAAAGACAACAGTCTGAGCCATTTTAGGTTTTCAGCAATGTAAAATGAAAGAACAGTAACATTTAAAAATTACAGTTTTAGGAAACTTTTTAAATGTTAAGTCAAATTTATCCAAGCATTATGTAATACTGAAACAAGTCTTCGTAGTTTCAGTCAAGTTAGTAAAACAAAATTAGAAACAAGTTTTACTCCTGGTATTGATAAACCAGGAACTTACGTGCTGCCTGTGTCCAGTGTTTATATTTCCCATTTCCTGACCCATAGATTATCTTGATCCAATACCTGTTGTGTTCCTGCCCAGTCCTATTCTGACCTCCTTGGATGTGACTGCTACCAGTGTAAACAGTTGCTGAGTGTCTTTTGGTAAATGGAGTTAGCAACGCCTCAGACTAACCTGTGTGTCATCCACTGCTGTGGTTGCTGCCAAGCACATGATATTTGATAATTGCTGCATCTGTGGAGACGGTGGATCTAACATAGAAGAAAATATTTTGGGTTTTTTTCATACCTTAGTGTTTTGCTAAGTTATGGAAGTCATTCTCCAAAATGAGCATAGACTCTGGAGGGGAGTCCTCCATAAAAGAAGTTAGATATACTAATGGAAAATAGGTCTACAAATGACTCTTAAATGCAGTGAAAAAGATTTAGTGCCCAGCAAATTCTGGTTATCAGAAGCTGTGTGCATAGTAAAGAATGGGATTAGCTTTAGTCTTTCCCCTGTTCAGAAATTCCTTCGCTTTACTCATTGTACCCTACAGCTGGTAGTAGGAAATGGGGCAGATGGTCTGATTTAAGCAAATCTTTGTTTACTTGGCATTATATCCGGGGGTCCATGAGGGCACAGTATCAATAATCATCTAAAATACTCTTTCCCATTTTAAACTAAATCTGAAATTCATTTAAATTTTAATTATTGTTTTATATTTACTTTGACTGTGGGTTATTAGGCTGTCAGTTCTTCATTTCAGACCAGTATTTCAGACTTAGCCCTGAAATTAGTAGTAGAAAGTAGTACAAGGGTTTTTTTGAGCCAGGAATTGCTCCAAGATATACTCAGCTGATCAAACTAGTCAGATTCATTGTTTTACCAAGTGCTTTCATGCTCTTTCCGGAATTTGGACTAATTTTAGAAAGCAGAGGTGAATTAGCAATTCACAGTGCATGCTTACCAGATGCTGTTGACACGTGAATAGCACAGCAACACAGGAAGGCTGAAAACAGCTTTTGAAGATCACCTTGTCCCTTCACTATTAAAGACTACTCTAAAAAACAGAAGTTATATATTCATTCACCCCACGCTATTATTAAATTAGCCAAGCTGAGGAGATAGACATAAAACTGTAGAAGACTTTTAGTGGTATGAGTCACAGACCCCATAATTTGGCAAACAAATTGTGTAATTCTGACAGGTGATTCCATCTGGCTGCTGGTAGTTAAAATTTTCCAATGCTGGACTCTGTTATTTTCAAATTATACATCTTATTTCCATGCATTGTGTAAGAGAGTGTTCTGCAGAAGATGAAGAAATATTTTTTGTGCAAAATGATGTATGCCTTTTGGCAGGTCAGTAAATCTGCTTTAAAGTAAGCTTGTGCCCTAGTCACTCCATATTTTTATTCCATACCTGTTTACTGTAAGACAGGGGATGATGCAGAGGGCATGAACAGGTAGCACAAAGGGTCCATTCTGTATAAGTAAAGGTCACAGAATCACATAATCATAGAATGTTAGGAGTTGGAAGGGACCTTGAAACATCGTCTAGTCCAACACCCGTGCCACAGCAGGATTCCCTAGACCAGGCCACACAGAAACACATGCAGACAGGTTTTGAATATCTCCAGAGAAGGAGACTCCACAACCTCTCTGGGCAGTCTGTTCCAGTGCTCTGGCACACTCAGTGAGAAAAAAATTCTACATGCATTCACACGGAACCTCCTATGCTTCAGCTTGCAACCATTGCTTCTTGTCCTGTCACTGGGCTTCACCAAGAAGAGCCTGACCCCATCCTCCTGATGCTCACCCTTCACCCTTCACATATTTAAAAGCATAGATGAAGTCACCCCTTAGTCTCCTCTTCTCCAAGCTAAAGAGACCCAGCTCCCTCAGCCTTTCCTCATAAGGAAGATGTTCCAGCCCCTTCATCATCTTTGTGGCTCTGCGCTGGACTCTTTCCAGCAGTTCCCTATCCTTCTTAAAGCGAGGGGCCCAGAACTGGACACAGTATTCCAGATGCATCCTCACCAGGTCTGAATACAGTCATGTTCATTCTTCTTTTTTACTTTCTGCCTGCCAGAGATACACTGAGGGAGTTTTTAAATCATATTCAGAAACATCTTAAACAGAAGCAGGGTTAAAGAGACAGGTACTTAAATTTCTCATTTCCAAACTATCTCATAGTTTGTCTTATCATTAGGACTTTCACCTCAGGAGAAACGTAATCTGAAACAAAAGTTGTGAATCCCATATGGATGTAGACGGGTTTGGGTTTTGGTGGTGTGTTTGGTTTGGGGGTTTTTGTTTGCTTCTTTGTTTATTTTGGGGTGTTTTTTTTGTTGTTCGGTTGGTTTTTTTCCCCTAGAACTTACAGAAAAGCAATTAAAAAGATAGCTCTTATGACAGCATTTTTTTTAATCAAAGTTTCCATACTTATTTTTTGTGCAGGATCCATTTACTATCTCTCTTTTACATATATAACAGTGATTGACAGTGAAAACTGAACTATGATGTAGCAGATCCACAGACTATGAAACATATATTGCTTGTATTCTGTGGTCTTATTTTGCTGGTAGAATGGCCACAGGGACTGCTGTCATAAGTAGAGGAGACAGGGAATCCAGCCAGCTAGCAAGAAGCTTGCTAAATAGAAAAACTGGAATAAACTGGTATAAAAGCTGATTAGGAAATAGTCAGGTACTATCTGAGATTTTGACTACTGTTACCATTTTCACTGTTATTTTGATTTATCTTCCATCATTGTTTTCTAATTCCCTTTCTGTCCTGCAAAACTTTCACCCTTCTATGTATTTTTATAGTGGATGATTTCCCCCAGCATGACATCATGACTGTTCCTAAAATATTTGCCTGAGAGCTTTTGCTTTTCTATTAGAAATATATTTCAAAGAGTTATCACCTAATTGATTTCACATTTTGTCTTTTTCTTCCATAAAAATGAGGTCATCACAACACAGAAAGATGTTTATTAATAGGAATGTTAGAGACTTGGGTTTGGTTTTCGTTTTGACCTAAACTGTCAAGAGATTTGAACATTGAAATAATGTGACATATATCACTAGATTATGGAGATTGTATAAATTGTCCAACTGAACTGAGAAACTTTGAAACTCCTTCAAGATTTATGGTTAGGCAGACTCCTTTCTGAGTTAAGGGCGAAAAACTAGCAACTTAAGTGTAAGCATATGGATTCCCTGTGCTGCCATTTCAAATCATGCTTCACTCAGATTAGTCAGTCTCTGAAAACTGAGATAGGCAGATCTTCAGGTATCTTAATTGCTTTGTTGAATGTGGATCTATACAATTGCATATTGTTATGTGAATAAAAGAGAGGTCAGTGTTCTGATAATTTTGTAAATCTGACAGTTATAATTCCCAGTGAAAGTTTTTGTAGTAAAACCCAAGCCCTTTTATCTTTAGTTAGAGGTTCTTAGCATCTCCACAGAAAGGAAAAAAGGTCCAGCAAAGCAGGACCTGCCTTCCACACAGCTGAAGACAAGCCTTAGTATACCCTTGCATGCTAAGCATCTGCATGTAGGATCTACAAATGATGGAAACATCTACTCTTGTCAGTGAGATCTAGATGAGATCTAGTGATGTCTGAAGAGATATTTGCTGCACTATGAAGATTTGTCATGCTTAACCATCTTGTGGTAATGCTTGACCAGCTTGATAACCGTCTGTGATGAAATGACTGGTATGGTAGACAAGGGGAGAGCAGTAGGTAGTGTCTGCTCGGACTCCAGAAAGGCCTTTGACACTGTCTCCCATAAGATCCTTATAAAGGAGTTATTGATGTGTAGGCTGGAAGAAGAGACAGTGAGGTGGATTGAGAACAGGTGATGGTGATCAGCTGCACAAAGTCTAGTTGGACGCTAGTAAATAGTGATGTGTCCCAGTGGACAGTACTGGGTCTAATCATGTTTAACGTCTTCATTAATGATCTGGATAATGGGACAGAGCAGACTCTCAACAAGTTTACTGGTGACATAAAGCTGGGAGAAGTAGCTGATACACTAGATGATCATGCTGCCATCCAGAGGGATCTCAAGAAGCTGGAGAAATGGTAACAGGAACCTCATGAAGTTCAGCAAGGGGAAGTGCAGTGTCCCACATCTGAGGAGGAACACCTCCAGGCACCACCATATGCTGGCTTCCGCTCAGCTGGAAAGTACTTTAGCAGTAAAGAACCAAGGAGCCATCTTGGACAGTAAGTTGAACATGATTTAGTATGTCCTTGTGGTAAAAAAAGCTAATGGTGTTGCCAGCAGATCCGAGGGAGGTGATTCTTCATCTCTTTTCAGCACTGATGGGGCAACACCTGGAGTGCTGAGTCCAGTTCTGAGTTCCTCAATACAAGAGACACCTTGACATACGAAGTCCAATGAACAGCCACAAAGATGATGAAAGTACATTTCTCCTATGTGGAAAGGTTAAGTGAGCTGGAACTGTTTAACATAGAGAAGAAGAGCAAGCTCAGGAGGATCTCATCAAAGTTTACAGTGTGTATAATGGAGCCAGGTTGCTTGCAGTGGTGCCCAGTGACAGAACAAGAGGTAATGGACACAGTGAAACACAGGAGCTTTTTTGTGGACATAAAGTAGCACTTTTTACTGTGAGGGTGACCGAGCAGTGCCACAGGTTGCTCAGGGATGGACTGCCCATCCTTGGAGATACTCAAAAGCGGAGTGGATGTGGTCCTGGGGAACTGACTTTAGATAGAAGAGCTGGACCACATTTCTCCAAAGGTTGCTTCCAACCTCATCCATTCATTGATTCTGTAGGAACACAAATGTTAATTGACAGTCTAGTTTCTAAGCTCTCCTCTCTGTTTTGACATGTCTCAATTATCTGTAATAGGAGCTTAGACACCTACATGTAGATGCCTAAATATAGGTATATTCTTGAACTGTATGAAACCCAGATTGTCTTCTTTTAGCATAAAGATAGCATGAGTATCTACTTCATTTGTTAAAGGATGTTACTTAGGCTGCTTAATTTTTCTTTAACTGTTACGTAATTTTCTCCAATTTGTTCCAATTGTTGCAGTTGTTTCTGAGAAATGGAGTAGAAATTTATATTCACATTTATATTCCCTGTGTAATCTCTGGAAGTTATGCCTGAGAAAGACTTCCTAACTTTGATGCTTCTCTATCTTTAAAACGTAGGGCTCCTTCTCTAAGATATGTGGTCACGGTAATCAGTTCAGATAGTTTCTGGGTCCCACTGCTCAGGCCTATATAAGACAAGATTACTCCATGTTTTATACTGTGCATTACTTCAAATATTGCCCTTATTTTAGTTTTGTGTTCTTTGTTTGGGTTTTTTTAATTTTCTACCTTCTTGCTTAGATATTTCAAGATATTTCAAAACCTTAGCTTTCATTAAAAAAAGTTTCTAGTCTAGATGATGAAGAAATAACTTAAAGTCCTTAAAGGTTTAATTCTGAGGAATGAATAACAAAAGTGCAAAATAATTCTTAAAAGTTTAGTATTATTAAAATATTTTCATGACATGACTTCTGCTGGAATCTGAATGATGCCTCTGAGTGCTTGGAATTGACTGTGTCAGCTCTGCAACTGTAGAGGGGTTGACTCACAAAAAGGTGTGAATAATGTCTGAGCATAAATATTACATGGTAGAGGGCAAGACAAGGTGTTACTTCTAAGGCCGTGGTACTTTCTAAGGCCTTCCTTAGGACATGGTTAGGTTATGTGAAAGATCTGCAGGAAGAATTTACCCATGAGAAGAGGCAAATAAATGTTTGTGGTTTTCCCAAGTTTTAGTGTTACATAATAATTCACCATCACAAATACATTAGATATTTTGTGCATTATTGCAGGTACTCCAGATATGCTGGAGAACTGATTGTAACTTTTACTAACACTTCTTTTTTTCAGTCTCACTTTTTTTTTTCTTCATACACAAGTGGAGTCCTCGTAACTTTGAAATGAGTTAAATGGTGGTTTTATATCCTGCTTCCCTGGGTACTTACTGTATATTAGTGTATAAGATTTCTAATAAAGAAAGCTCATCATGTTTTATTTAGCTACAATGTCTTGCAGATTTTGTAGCTTCATCAGCTGATACTACACATATGTCCTTTTTCTTTAATGGAGTGAGTGGAAATTGCCTGTTTTGAAATGAAAGCTAAAATATAACACCACTGGAAATACTTTTAATGAAGAAATAGAAGTTGTGGTACCTTTATGACTGCATATTTTCCTTCTTTCAAACGAGATAGCTCTTGCAATAACTGGCTTAGCTCCCCGAAACTGTGGGCCAGAAAGTGTGTCCACTTCTGCTCAGATCTGAGAATACTATTCTGCAATAGGCCAGAGCAAAAACCCTGTCAAGAGCCACTCAGATACAGAACAAAAGTCCAAAATATGTAAGAGAAACAGCTGTAATGAAATATAATGTCATTAATGCAATCTGGGTGTAAGAAAAGTAATTTTGTATTTGTTTGTTTTCCAGCTGTTATAGCTGCTTTAAAGTAAGTACCTGTTTCTTGAGGTTACCTTGCTTCACTAATATCTGTGGTCTATAAAAAGCTACAGTTTACATCTGTAAGTATAGTTTTATGTTTTGATTTTAGCCTATTAAGAAAGAACTTCAGTGCCCACTTACAGTATAGCAGGCTTGGCAGGCTTGAGGATAGTTCAAACTGAAAGGCTTGTCATGTTATAAATATTTCAGGTAAACCTGGCCAAGTCTCAGAGAGTGTCAGATTTACAAGCAATCTTATCAAAAACATAAAATTAATAAGCTGAAGAAGAAGAAGAAAAACCTTCTGAGCTGTATAATCTTAATTGTTATTTGCAGCTGTAACAGTTTAGACAATAATACTTGAATTAACAGGCACTATTTTATCAGAGATTGTCTCTTTAATAATTAACTCCAACAGATAGAAAAAGGCATTCCAAAAGTAGAATTCTCCTTTCTTATAGTCAGTTCTGCTTTCATTATGTTTCCCTTGATGTCAGATTATAGAGCAAAGTTGAAAGATAAAAGAGAACCTCAAGTCAGATTTTTAAAGCCAGAGATAGGTAACAAATTTAAGTGTCCTGATTTCTGAAATGGTGAGCCTCTGGAAAATTTAATTTACTTTAGGGAGAGCTGCCAGGGGCTCAGCACCTGAAAATAAGGTTGATTATTGAGATTGGTGATCCAGAGAAAGGAGAACCATAACCAGAGCACAGCATGATTGTGCCCCTCTGGGAGGAGAGAGGATTCTGAACAGAAAAACAGAGGCACTTCCTTATTGTTACTGTCACTTTGAGTGCAAATGCACAGCAAGTCTAGGACAACGAAGTCAAGCCCAGCCAGCACAGGTTCATAAGAGGCAGGTCCTGCTTGACTAGCTTGATCTTCTTCTATGATGAAGTCACCTGGTTAGTGGATGAGAGAAAGGTTGTAGATGTTAACTACTTGGATTTTAGTAAAGTCTTTGACACTGTCTCCCACCACAGTCTCTTGGAGAAGCTGGCAAGTCATGGTTTAGGCAGGTTTACTCTTTGCTGGGTAAGGAACTGGCTGGGAGGCTAAGCCCAGAGAGTAGTAGTGAATGGAGTTAAATCCAGTTGGCAGCCAGTCACAAGTGGTGTTCCCCAGGGCTCAGTGTTGGGGCCGGCTCTGTTAAATATCTTTATCAATGACGTGGATGAGGAAATTGCGTGCACCCTCAGTAAGTTTGCAGACTATGCCAAGTTAGGAGGACATGTTGATCTGCTTGAGGGCAGAAAGTCTTGGATAGGCTGGACTGATGGGCTGAAGCCAAAGGGATGAAGTGCGACAGGACCAAGTGTTGGGTCCTACACTTTGGTCACAACAACCCCACCCAACATTATAGGCTTGGGGAAGAGTGGCTGCAAAGTTGCCCAGCAGAGAAGGACCTGGGTGTGCTTGCAGACAGCAAACTGAACATGAGCCAGTAGCATGGCCAGGTGGCCGAGAAGGCCAACAGCATCCTGGCCTGTATCAGAAAACGGTATGGCCTATACTTGGCACTGGTTAGGCTGCACCTCAGGTACTGTGTACTGTTTTGGGGTCTTCACTACAAGAAAGACATTGAGGTATTGGAAGGTGTCCAAAGAAGGGCAGTGAAGCTGGTGAAGAGTCTGGAGAATAAGTCTTGCAAGGAACAGCTGAGGGAGCTGGGGTTAAGTCTGAGGAGGAGGAGGCTCAGAGGAAACCTTATCTGTCTCTACATCTACCTGAAAGGAGATTGTAGCGAGATGGGGTCAGTCTCTTCTCCCAGGTTACCAGTGAGAGAGCAAGGAAATGGCCTCAAGTTGAGCCAGGGGAGGTTTATATTGGATATTAGAAACAAATTCTTCACAGAAAGAGTTGTTAGGCATTTGAACAGGCTGCCTAGGGAAGTGGTGGAGTCACCATCCCTGGAGGTGTTTGAAAAGCATATAGATGTGGTACATAGGGACATAGTTTAGTAGTATGGTGGTGATAGGTTGGATTCGATGATCTTAGAGATCTCGTACAACCTTAATTAATCTGTGGATCTATGATTTTGTAAGTGCAATATCTGCAGGAGAAAGCAGAGAATGTCTATTATACAAAACATCAGCATTGACTTTTGTTTTAATTTGTTTAAAAGAACAAAACACTGAAACAAAAGGGTGGGAATTTTAGGTAATAACATGATTTGGAAAGTCAAAATTCAGATCACTATATCATGCCTTTTCCTTCTGCTGGCTGGTCTGCCTCAGAAGGGCGATAAAGCCCTGTACTTTTCCTTTAGAAATTTAGAAATGCTGCAGTTAGGTTTGGTCCTAGCAACAACATGAATGTGGGATCAGGAGGTTTTGTTAAAGCTAATTTGCTCTCTCTCTTGGCTGTCTCCTCAGGCTGAGAATAGCAGTATCATGATGTGTTTTGTTTTGGAAATCAAAAAAGTTGAAAGGAGGAAAATAATAAAAAAAATTCCTGCCGTTCTGTCAAGTTACATTGCTCTGACCCTCCATTTCCTTTTGAGCTCCACCATGTATTTTTTATCAGATTTTTTATCCCCTGCACTAAGCTATCCCAAGGTACAAGCTGTACTAGTACTCACATTAAAAACACTAATTTTCAAGGATTCTTTACTGAGCTGTGAAAATTTGCTGTAGGCAGACATATGCCTCAGGGCTCAGATGCAGAAGGAAACTTGTGCAGTCTCCAAGGCCATTTTATTACATTGTTTCTTTCCCCTTAAAGTGGCAATTCCAACCGGAAAATTTCAGAAGCTTTATTTTTATGTTCTACTATGCTGAAACTCTGTAGGGTTGTGTCCCATTACCTCAGGGATTCAAAGAGGTTATATGTCAACAAACACCAACCAGCTCAGAGAACCCAAAGTGGCCCTTTCTCCTTTCAAGCCATGCTGGTTTGGATTATAGTCACCAGTCTAATAGACCTACCTCTTCAGCCTCAAGCTGTTGTGTAGGAGCCCAAATGTCCATAGTGGCCTGCTTTAATACCTTGATTTTCATAAGTGGGCCTGCCGACATATACATTTTTCCCTCGGAAACTTATTTATGAACTTGCTGGACTCTTCTTCTCTACACATTTTATTTGCAGCCAGAGATAAGATTTGGGTTTGTGTGGAAATTAACAGGGAAAGGGAAAATCCTCCAGACAAATGTAAAAAGCCAGACTCTGCTAGGATAATGAATATAATGAAAGTAAGTGGTTGAGAAGTTGTGGATTTCATATTTCTTTGCTTTGTTTTGATAGTCTTCACTCTAAGGCTATGTTCTAATGCTCTTGTACTGAGTACTCTTGAATGTACTACAGTAATGAGCAAGAGCTTCTAGACAATCCCAAGGGGCTTTTACGGGAGCTGCAGAGGAGAGTGTTGTGGGAGCCAGTCTGTCCTATAAATTAGATTTGCTCCAAGGTTAATTATGGTGAGAACTTTGTGAAAGGGTTATATAGAGGGAAGCAATGTAGAATTAGTACTGTGACGTTCCTGCTTTTCCTAGTGAACAGTTTATAAAGCCAACTCAGAAACAGGATGAGAAAGACCTTTTTTGTTCATTTGATAATTATGAATAATCAAGTTCATAGCAATTCAAGAATTGATCACATAAACAGTTTAATAACTATAAATTATCAAAAAATCTCTGTACTAGTCCTTGCACTGATTTAATAGCATCACGTATGGTAAGACCATATTGTGATGTGATAACTCACACTTGTATTATGATTTACTCATCCTAACTGAGATTAGTATGGGTGGTTAGACAGTGTAACAGGTTGCCCAGAGAGTCTGTGGAAGCCTCATCCCTGGAAGCTTTTAAGACAAGGCTTGATCTAGTGGATGGTGTCCCTGGCAGGCAGGAGGGTTGGAACTAGATGATCTTTGAGGTCCCTTCCAACTCTGACAATTCTATGATTCTGTGATTCAGGGCTGTGGTTGTGACTGTTCTTTTGTTTTGTTTTGTTTCTGAGTTGGGTAAAATACCTAGTTTATGACTCCAGGGAGGGAAGAATGAGGGAGAGTAGGAGATTCTGCAAGATTAATTTATATAGTGTCCCAGTACGATGACAGAAGGTGCTGAGGGTGTACACAAACAATAGAGAGTCAAGAACTAAAGAAGCTAGTCAAACCTTCTTTAGTTGACCGGCTTTAGGACAAACAGTGGCCTCTGAGTGTTCTCCAGGTGCTAAATAAGACAACATTATTACAGTCACTGCTAGTTATCACACCATGGTTGTTGCCTGCAAGGAAAGCAGACTTCTTCCTTGCAAAGTAAATATGTGTATCATATGCAACTGATTCTTTTCCGAGATTCTGTCAGATCACCTGTGCCAAGCACAGCGCTGATGTAGAGTAGGAGCATTCATAGGAAGCATAGAAAATTGTGTTGCAAAGCATAGCTGTACGTACAGTCTCAAACCTCTTTATCAAAGCAAGGCTAACTTCAATATTAAGGCAGACTACTGGTGGCTTTTCTTCAGTAGTTTTGGAAATTTCAAAGAATAGTAATTCCACATATTTTCTGCAGAACCTATTGCAATTGTGAACCACTCATTGTGAACTACTTTTATTTTTCATTATGCCTATTTGGAATTATTTCACTTATTCCCCAAAGCAGGGAGTACCTCAGAAACAGATTATTCTGAGTCCCAATCAATATCTCTGATCTTCTCCTTGCATACAAGAGGAATATACTTTTCTGAGATATAATTTGCAATAAGGCCACAAATTCGTATAGCTTTCAAAATGCAGCATGAACACACATTTTCTATGTAATATAAATTCTAACAATCATTTTATAAGATGGCCGTGTTATCTTTAATGTTAAAACCTCAGTGTTAACCAATTGAATCTGATTTATGTTTGGTGGAGTTTTGTGGTTTTGTTTGTTTTTTTGTTTGCTTGGTTGCTGTTGTTTGGGGTTTTGTTTGTTGTTGTTGATTTTGGGTTTTTTAAATCACTGGTGATTGAAAATAAGAAGTGGAAACCTGTAAAACTACAATGGTAGTAAAATAGTCTTTTGATCTTTTTATTCGTATTACAAGGCTTTGGTGGCTGTTTGTGTATCTGATGTTATTTAGATGGCTTGTAAGATGGCTTGTAAGGAGAACTGGTATTGGTACCATTACACTTATAGGCAATCAACCACTAAAGAATAGATATAAACAATTCTTTAGGATTGTTTCAACAATATTAGTTTATAAGTCTACAGCCAAAAAATGTGGTTGTAGAGATATTTGTGTCAACTGCAGCACTTAGTTTTTGTTACTGACCTTGTACTCTTTGGAAAAATTATCTTTCACTAGAAGTTCAGAATGGAAAAAGATATTCACAAAATATTTCATAGTATAAAAAATTTATTGTTGGGAACATATTTTAATATGCTGTTAGTGATCTCTCTAAAGGCACATTTGTCTTAATAGTGACAATGTAAATTAAAGCACACATAAAATAGTTACCTATTACATTAAAATGCAAGAAAATAAATGTGTTGCATGCTGCTCCCTTAAGGTAGGACAAGTGAATCGTGCTGTAGTAGTATACTGTACAGGAAAAAGATATCAGAAAAATATACAATATCATTTCTGTCAATAAAATCAAAGGAATTTCATTAGTAATAAGAGCTTAGCTGGGAAAATTTGGTTACAGTTTTCTAAAATTTTACTGGAAATTACTGTAATTGTTTTGAAAACATTGTGCTAAATCTCTTCAACCTAGGAATGAGGATGGTAGTTAACTGGTAATGTCTAAAAGGACATACTTATTGGATATCTAGATATTCCCTGAAGGTTTTCTTAAATAGCTAGTGAAGTAGTATTTTGGGTATTACATTTCAAACAAGTTGACATTCTGTCTTTTTTTCGGGGCAGAAGCATTAGCATCTTTATTATAGCCAACTAATGCCGGAATATATCTATTTTAAAAAATATTTCCAAAAGTCACTTCATAAGCAGAGAAAGAATATGTTTATTTCACAAAACACATATTTAAAGTGTGTATATGTTGCTATAGGATAGAATGGCTGTTGGACCTACATATATACAGAAAACAGAAGAAAAATCCTTACAGGAGTGTTTAACGTGAAGGGACTACCTTTGTTTAGGATGAACCTGAACAATGGATTGCTGGAAACTGGGAGAGAGTATAAGGTTACTGTAACCATACAGATATGTTTGCTTCATCCTTATAATTTTCTCTAAGCACATAACGTTTGGCCACCGTTAGACAGCTTTGCTCTGGTCAGGTTCGCCATTCCTGTTTTCACTGGTAGAAAAGCAGTTAATCACAGAATCACAGAATATTAGGAGTTGGA
>VWZX01005195.1:9383-21948 GCA_013399015.1 Galbula dea | reverse complement strand
CCTTCCTGCCCCTGCCATTATGTTCTTTGACTTTGGGGGTGTGGTGGGAGCCCTCGCCAGT
This sequence comes from Galbula dea, assembly GCA_013399015.1. Taxonomy (NCBI): domain Eukaryota; kingdom Metazoa; phylum Chordata; class Aves; order Piciformes; family Galbulidae; genus Galbula; species Galbula dea. The sequence continues at coordinate 21,887 of VWZX01005195.1, read as the reverse complement.
GAAGACTGAAGTAAAGCAGCTATTGCGAAGTTCAGCCTTCTCCATTTCATTTGTTAGCAGTTCTCCCATCTCTTTTCTGAGGGGGCCCACACCTTTCCTAGTCTTCCTATTTCCATTAATATATTTGTAGAAGTGTTTACTATTCCCCTTGATTTCCCTGGCTAGATTTAACTCCCACTGAGCTTTAATATTCCTAACCAATTCCCTTGCTCTCCTGACAGCTTCCCTGTATGCCCCCCATTCTAGTTGACCCTTCTTCCACTCCTTATATAGACTCTTTTTACGAGACAGCATGTCTAGGAGTGTCTTGTTCATCCAGGCAGGTCTCCTAGCATTCTTCCATGCCTTTCTCTTGGTCGGGATACGTAGCTCCTGGACACAGAGAAGGTGATTTCATCTATCATCACTATTTTCATTAAAGTAGTTTTAGGGTTGGGGGGTTTTTGTATGTTAGTTTTTGATTTTTTTGTGTGTTTTTTGCTTGGTTGGTTTTGGTTTGTGGGTTTTTTTTCCTCCCTTCCAATCCACAAGTCTCTCTGTCTCTTATTCCCTTTCTGTTTTTCCATTCCTGTGGGAGGAGGTGGGAAGAGGGAGTAGTGGAGAGTGTCTGTCATTGGGTTAGTGGTCTGTCCAGCCCTGACCTTCAACAGCCATGAATAGGGAGGGAACCATCACACAAAACACTAGGCTGTACCCCCTGGCTTCAGGGAGCTGTGTTCAAGTGCTGACCTAAGGAACAGCCACTGCTGCCTTCTCTGGCTGGGCATGAGACCTTTATGGGAGGTAAAAGAAGAAAATGCTGCTTGCCAGACTGCCTCTGGCAGCACAGGTTTTCTTACTGAGAACAATAAATCCTTATAAAAGGACCTTTTTTCTGCAAAATGAAAAAGGACAATTAAAATTTGCTGTTCTTTGTCAAACTATTCTGCAAGGTCTGCTGTGGCAAAGGCACTACCATGCTGGTCTCTTGCTCTCTTGTGCTTCCTTATTGACATTTTTCCCCCTGTGTAAAGAGCTGAGAGAAACCTGCCTTAAAAGCGGTTTTTAATTTTTTTTTTTTACCTGACACTTCAACATGAAAAACAACAAAATCAGTCATGATGCTGGGGGAGAGCATATTTTGTTGGCCTTGCTGAGACAATTTGTATTGAGCTGAAAAGCTAGGGGCTGGCAGTAGGAAAAGCAGGCTACTCACCCTTTCACTGGTGCAGGGAGTGCATGTGGAAAGCTGTTGAGAGGCACATGGTCATCTGACATAATGGCTTTTTTATTAGACATTAATGCTTCTGTGAAAGAAACAATAGCAGTCCAGGCTAAGAGAAACCTTAATGCAGGTAGTGTTTCAAGTAGGTGCAGCTCGTGCAGATGAAAGCAACTTGATGACAGAATGTCAAGGGTCGAGGCTGTGCTGACCACCAACCCAATGACAGGCGCTCCCTGTCACCCCTCCAACCCACCCACAGCGGGAAGGGAAAGGGAATAAAAGAGAGACAGAGAGGCTTGTGGATTGGAAAATAAAACTAAAACTACTTTAATAATAATAATGACAAATGAAATATATATATACAAATATGTACAGAACCCAATACCAAACCCAAACCCCCCTTGATGGTAACTACGTCACCGCTGATACTGCTGCAGTAGGCCTCAGCAGCAGATGAGTCAGGCTCAGGGGCTGGATCCTGGTACTGGATGCAGGAACTTAGGGATCACCGAAGCGCAGGAGAAGAAGGAGCCAAGAAGGGGGAACAAAAAACCAACTACCCTCAAGGGGGTACTGACGCCCAGTTTATATATTGACTATGACATATATGGGATGGAATACTTTTAGTTGGTTGGTTTAGGGTCACCTGTCCTGTCTGCTCCTCTCTGAAGGTGCAGCCTTTACTCTGCACCCCCCAACATGAGACACAAGATTTAGCAGTGACCTTTCTTTGCATACCAATCCCTGGTAGTCAATCTAAACATTAGACCTTATCACTGCTAGAACCTGGCAGTGCCTAGGAAAACATACTGTTAGTTTCAGAATGTGCAGTTTCTTAGAGGAGCTTCGACTAAAAAATAAAATCACTGAACAGAATTAGTTCTGTTCTAACCCAAATCAGAACACAGAAAAAAGAAGGAAAGGCAAAAAAAGGAACTTGTGTTCTTGAGGCCAAAGTAAATCTCCTTTGTGAACTGGATTTGTAAGAAAAAAATGAAGCAAAAATGAGTTACAACTTAGCCTGCACTATTGGAGCTTGAGTAATTTTTCTCACAAGATGTCAAAATGGTGACAAGAAAATTTCAGGAGTTAGTGCTGCTTAGTATTTGAAGTCTTTACTTAAAAAGTCTGTATCTGGAAAAACAAAGATCAAAGTAGGCTGTGACTCCTGAAGTGAAATACTTCAGGATAGTGTGTCAGTTATTTCTATGTGCAAAAATATGTAGTAACTGCAACAAATGCATCTTCCATGAGGTAGGCTGTCACTTAGAGTGGACTACTTTTTTTATTAGAGTAGCATGTAATACAGAAATGTCTGACCAAAATTTTCCGAAGAGAGCTCTGATGGAGAGTTAAAATTATCTGAATTTTGTCTCCTTCCAGCATGTCAAGAGTACTCTTCCCTAAGACTCTGAAATCTGTTACATAAAGAGTTAACGCTTTTAGGAAGTGAATTTCTTATGTTATTTTTAAGGAAGTTATGGCAAAGAGAGTGCAGTATATTATTGCTTGGGGATGGAGAGGGAAGTGATCTTCAGAGAAAGTTTATTGGAAATACTGAAATTCCACTAAGTGACCGGTTCTGCTTTTTTCCAGGGCTTTGCCCATCTTCATTTGGGATGCAGGGAGGCTCTAGGTAGAGGTGAGATGAGGATCTGGGGAGCACACTGCTGGTGGTAGCAATGGGGAAGGAGCACAATCGCTACTTGCTTGTTTGTAACTCCTTGGAGCAGAGCACAGCTGAGAGTTGGACTTTAACACCTCTCTGTAGGGGTGCTAACCTCTCATTTGCAAGCTCTAACAGGAGAATGCCAACTTTCTGGAAAAACATTATTTCTAAAGCTCTGTTTACAAAGTCATTTGTGAATTCAAATGTTGTTACTTTATTTTGGAGCTGTGTTGAGACATGCTTCATTCCTTAACCAGGTGTTCCCAAGTCATTCAACTTGTTTTATCTCTGGTGTAGTATTGCATATCATATCATAACATATAAAGCAAGACGGTGAAGGGGGGCAAAGGCAGATTATGTACGAGAATTCCAGTTCTTCAGTGCAGAAGCCTACAGATGTGGCCCTTGATTAAGACCATCGTTTCTAAAATGTTGCCTGTGGCTTGTGTGCTCCTTTGCTTCCAGCCCATGTAACAGGGGAAGAAGGGTTTTCAGCTGCAGCTCACAGTGACTGTTGTCAGACAAAATTGTGGTATGTCACTGCAGGCTGCAAAGGCCAGGCTTCTGCAGGAGAGAAACTAGACAAAGTGCAGGTCAGTTTCTCACAAGAAAGAAGTCAGATAGCCTGAGGGAGAAAGTTGGAGTCAGCTCTCAGGAGCCTTGCAGCTGCGCATAGAGGCCTTGACACCCTACATAGTCTTAACATGCTACCCTCCCCACAGCTAACAGTGTCAGTCTTATCACATTCACATTTCTTTGAAGTGCACTGTTTTTATTACATTTATGGTAGTTGTTTTTATCTATTAAGTGTTTGTTCTTAATTGGTCAGTATCCTTTGTACATGTTAAGTGTCATTTGTCAATTCATCAGTATACTTTGTGTATGAAGGTGTTACTTACTGATTGGTCAGTGCCCTTTCTGTATGAAGGTAATTGGTCATAATCCTTTCTGTAAAAGTATAAATTCTAACTTACGGAATAATAAAAGGATTCTGATTGCTATCAGCAAACGTGGTCCATGCCCAATACGCCACAAATGGCGCCCGAACAGGGACTTGAACCCTGAACCCTCAGAATGTCAGGGGTTGGAAGGGACCTTGAAAGATTGTCTAGTCCAGCCCTCCTGCCAGAGCAGGATTCCCTAGAGTAGGTCATACAGAATGGTGATGTCCATGTGACTGCATTTTTATTCTTATGTCTTTGTCTGAGTAGAAGGAGCTACAGTCCTGAAAGCTGGAGGTGATGCATATGAGTCTTTTGTAGACTGTCTGAATTACTGTAGACAGTGAAACTTTTCCAATGCAGTGTCAGTGATTATAAACACACAATTGTTTTGAATGACAAGTCTCCTGGCATCCTGTTACTCAAAGCAAACTTAGAAAAAGGCTCTCTGTTTTGGCACAGAAACTGAATTTTAGGAAAGAATGCTTTTTAGTAATGCTGATATGGACTTGCAGGGCTTTTTAAAAAATGTATTATCACTGTTAGTAGTAATCAAGTCTTCTTATATTAATGGAAGTCTATGCATTGCATACAATAGTCTCCGACCTTTCCTTCAATCTGAGAGTTTTCATAGCTTTCATTAAAGGTCAAAGTAGGCATGTGAACTTAGACCTCATTCACAGTACTGACTGTTGAGGTAAGAAATCAAGATGTTGTTAGGCCAGAGCTTACAGAGGAGAGTTTACAGGTGCACAGCATCCATTTCTAGAGGTGCAGCTGAAGTAGAGGAGGCATTCCATGCCCACATAATGTCATTGAGAGACAGCTGTTGCTTCAGAGGAACAGCTGCCTGCACACATGCTATCTTGCAGTATAGACCCAGTCCTGTTGGGCATAAGCAAATTGCTTTCTGTAGCAAATTTCAGCTTAGGAGCTATGCAGTAGTTGAATCTTTCATCCCAAGTACAACTCTGAGTGAAAATAAGGCACTGCTTGCCACTCAAAGTACTTAGCTTTTAAGCAGGTTGTATTTGAATTATGGAAGTCTGAATCCCAGATCATGGGATTCAGCTAGGTTCTGGATATTGCAGAATACTGCTGTCTCCAGATACCCTTTTTTTCAAATTAACTTAAATCTGGATCACTACATCTTCCCTAACCTTTCTTAAGGCACAGTACTTTTTCTATCTACATTGTGTAAAATACACAATTAGAGTGTTCAGAAAAACATGTTTTTTTAAGTGAGCTGGTTTATATAAAGTGTAAAGCTAGAACATGAAGACATCTGTAGAAATTACTTCAAGAGATCAACTCAGCTGCCTATGAATACAGAAAAAATGTTTATGCTATTCTCTGAGTAACAGCACTAATACTGAAAAAATGAAGCTTTTAATGCACTTTTCTTAACTGAAGCACATTTCTGGCTTGGGTTGAAATAGGTGTTTGTAGGCAGAAAACATGTTAAAAGTCATGCAAGGAAAATTAGATGTTTTTTGAGAGGAAATGGATATCATTAAGAATCTAGAACACAAGTGGATGGAATCCCAAAGGATGGTGGTGATATTACTGCTTTATTTCAGACAATTCAAAGAGCCCAAATAGATTAATAAAATGATGATGCACCTAGTTGTTTTGTCAGTTTGATACAAGATTTTTAATTTCCTTAATTAAAAAACTTAAAACTTAATCTGTTATCTCTCATTTTTAGGTATGTAAAAATTAGTTGGTCAGCTCTCCAAAGACTTGGTGTTTTCCCCTCTTGTCAAATTCTGTCTGGAAGTCTAACTGGAAACCTCATTCTTGTTTCCCAAGAAGCACTCATGCGAACAAAATGCACACTTAACCAGAGCCCATGTAATTATTCAGCAGTTGTGCTCCAAATTTGCTGTCTGTAGTGCTGCACAACAGCACTTTCAAACCTTACTAAAGGAAAAGAACACTGTTTTTCTAATGTTGGGAATAAAGTGCCTGATTTTGACACCACTGGTGTCAAAACCAATGGTTTTCATTCATTAATTTCACAAGTACGTTGTGATTCTTGTTGTAGCACAGAGTCCTAAACCAAAATATTTCCATATTAAACAAAACCAATACCAAAGTAACAAAGAGCAGCGATCTTCCATTCAGTGAATTTCAATATTTTTGTTTCAACATAAAAATGCATAGATGGACTTGCTAGGTCACAGGCTCTGTTTTCTCTGGAAGGAAGGAGGTTGAGAGAGTTTTATTAGAGAGTTGTGGGAGCTTTGGTAGAATTGGTTCAAAAAAATGCTCTTTTGTAATGTGCACTGAGATTGGGGGGCGTGTGAATGCCCTAGCTCTTTCTGTTTTTGCAGTAACTTTAAAAAAATATTTAGCTGTGGTAACTTAGAGCTATATGCCATAAGCTGCAGAAAAATTAATTTGCTGTGGGTTTGGGTAGTTGTTCCACTTGATTCAGTTACAGTGAGATTACTGATACCAATACTTGAATAATTCAAGTGGAAGAGAAAGGAGGTAAAAACCTAAAGCAAACCAGTAGAAATTGTGTTTACGTCTTTGTAACAATAATGGATTGGAATTAGAAAAGACATGTGAAAGTACAGAATTCCTGGAAGTGAAACATCTTGGTAAATACAGAAACTTCAGATGGTTTGTATTTTAAATGCGGCAATATATAAAAATGATCTGCCCTGGGCCCGAAAGCAAATAGAAATGTAAATGTCCAAGAATTTCCTACTGAAATAGCATTGCCTAAAGAACATTATTTTTTTTGTGCATATGAGATGGAGAAGAGGGGACAGAATACAGGAAGAGGGGAGGGAGGCAGATACTTTATATATTGATGCTGGTTATGCAGCGGGATTTGTAGATTAATCCTTTTGCCCATGCTGCAGATTGATGGATAACCACATGATGCGCCATCTGCCACTCTAGCTGTTAAGTTAAATTTAGACTTTGTGAAAATATGGTTTTTATTTATTCCTTCGAACACTTGTTACGAGTGTTATTCAGCTATCTAAATAGGAGAGTAAATAACTTCGAAAGTAGAATATTTTTATTTTTTTAATATGAGGTATGTAGAACCTTTAAATTATTAACTTACAGTTTGCTGTTTATTCTTTTACTTAGATTATAGTAAAGAATTTAAGACTGCATGTTTTCATTTGGACTGCTATGGGTCTACTTGTTTCATACATGCACAGTTGAGAACTTAATATAACTGTTTCTCTCTACATAATCAGAAAGCTTTGCTGAGTTTTAAAGGTGCCGGGAAAGTGTGAGTGCCACATTTAGGGTACTACACACTGTTTAATCCAAAAAGGAGGCGTAATTGCCAGAGTTGTTGTTTTGTGTTTGGGTTGGGTTTTTTCCCTAGATACGTTTATTTGGTGTGCTTTCCCATTTTATTGCAAAAGGTAAGCTAGTCAAGTTGGAAGGAAAGCAAGCGTGCTCAGGACATAAAATGTGCAGCAAGAAGGTGATGTGGAGAAGGGTGTCTCCCCTAGGAGACATTTTCTGGGGAGTACTGATTCGTTTCTTTAATTCTGCCTCAGGAAAAGACCTGAGTACCTGGCCATCCCTCTGGAGCCAGATGAATTTGTAAGCACAGGGAAAAGCAATGAAGAAGAAAACAGAATTAGAAGGAGTGATTTTTAATTTTTTCAAGTATTGGAAACCATGGCTTAAGTGCTTAGATCTGGTGAGGTACAGAAGAGGTGGACTTGGAAGTGCTGAGATTGGAGGAGAAGGTGGAGATCATAAAAATCCGGCATTAAGAAGGCTTAGCAAGGAAAATAATGAGAAGGAAACCTGTCAGTTTTATTAAAAGAGCACAGTGAAAGGAATGATGGGGACTTTCTTGCAAAGCCTTTTCTTCTGTGCAGGCAGCTTTTGAAGGATTTACTGAAATCTCTGTTACACTGCTTTATGTGGCAGTTCAGTTTAGATGATAAATATTTGTTGAAGTATCGTATATACAAAAAAATCTGGTTTGTACAAAGCTTCTCTCTCTCCACTGTAACTCCTGTTTTCATCTTCCTCTTTATTTTGAACTAAGACCAGTGATATGTTAAAATAGATGCAGATAAAGCTTTGGACACAATATGATTGTGATTTGATTATATTAAATTTGCTACACATGTTTTTGTTTAAATGGTTGGCCATAATTTAGTATCTTTGCCTTTATTTTGGGTAATTAAAATGTTCTTGAACACCATTTAGGTTTATGTAATGTGTGAATCAAGTACTTACCTAAAAATCCCTTGAAAGTGAAGTCAACCACAGTTCAGTCACATCTAATTAAATATCAAGGAGTTGGGCTACATAAGGAAAACACAAATAGGCTCTTTTTTTTCAAACAGAACCTGCACTGCTGTTTTGTCAAGTGTTTCCATAACTATTTTGACATTGAATCACACAATAAATAATTTCTAACTTTGTTTTTTTATAATTCCTTCCACTCTTCTCCCCACTAAGAGGTCATATGCTAACAATTAGGAATCATACAGAGCAAGTACATTTGCAACATCTTGGGGAGACCTAGCGTTACCCAATCAGAACACATTTTGCATGCTGCAATCCTATTCAGTTTGGAGACCTGACTTGAAACAGAGCCTTCTTTAAAGGGTACAAAAATGTGAAGGCACCCTCAAATAAAAGAGGACTGGACTCTCATTTGCATAGCAGCCATATTTTGCAAGAGCTGTGTGTTAGCCTTAGGCAAAGTACATCAGCAGGATGCAAACGTTGCAGGCTTTTTGGATCTCTTAATTTCTTTTTCAAGGTGCTATGTTTCTAATTAAAATCCTTTTCGAGGACAGTTAGTTACTGCTTACAAAAATAAAATAAATCAAATATCTATCTGTTCACTCCAAGATGTAGTGTGTATCAAATAAATTTTAAACAAAATAGAGTCCTATTTCATTTTTATATCCTTATTTCGCAGTGCTTGTGTCATGATGTGTAGAGAGATACTGAAATATTTATATATACATAGTATGGGTGAAAGCATTGACATGTATTGCATGTAAATAGGAGGGGAAGAGCTGTTTTGTTGTTATTTTTTTTCACTCATCCTTTGTTCTGCTTTGCAAAATTAAGCCTAATTATCACAAAATTACATTTTTTCCAAACTTGTTTCTAAATGTGAACAGTTCTTCAGTCAATTGCACTTGAAGCTTACTGCCAAATTGCTGACACATAGAATCCACTTCCTGTCATACCTGCGTGATGAGCTGTGCTAGTTAATAAGTGCTTTTCAGCTCAGCAAATGTATGCACAGGTGTGTGCATACATGCACACTCAAACAGTTTAACTTGTCTGACATTAACTATGTTGGCAAAACTTTGTTATAGTTCTCTGAGTAAAATGAGAAAACCCCAAAGCACATCAGTCCCTTTTCTTTAGGTGAGGGGTTTGGGGAAGGTGTATTGGTGTGCTTGGTCTTACTTTCAACATGTGGGTGCAATACACTAAAAAAATGTTCCAAATCCAGCTCTCTTTCTTCATCCATTTGCTCTGAGCCAGCCAGAACTATCTGATTAATCTGCTTGTGCTTAGCAGTAATCACTGTTCTCGGGAGCTGTGTTCAGTGAGATGCCATCTTGACTGAATCTGTACATGGATAATGTTCTGTGGAGTGAGCCTTGGCAATGGCAGTAACATCCCCGATCAATTGCTTTATTAAGTATGTGGCCCAGAACTTGGTGTGATACTATGATTAACTGGTATTGTGAAGACACATTGTAACATAGTCTACTATTAACTACTGGATACACATGCAACCATGTATACAAAGTAGTCTTCTGTATTTCCTTATACATTTCTCTCCCTCTGTCCTCTCTCCTCTGCCTTCTCCCCTCCCTCCCCCAGTGTCTCAGAGCAATGTAGAGCACAAAAGAAATAATAGTAAACAGTAAATTATGTGGTGTCTTTCACAGAATCACAGAATGTTAGGAGTTGGAAGGGACCTCAAAAGATCATCTAGTCCAACCCCCCTGCCACTGCAGGATTCCCTAGACCACGTCACACAGAAGCATGTCCAGACGGCTTTTGAATACCTGCAGAGAAGGAGACTCCACAACCTCTCTGGGCAGTCTGTTCCGGTGCTTTGGCACCCTTACTGGGGAAAAATTTTTTCTTGTATTCACACTGAACCTCCTATGCTTCAGCTTACAACCATTGGCCCTTGTCGTCTCACTTTATTGTGCTCTGTCATAGGTAAAGTTATTTGCCATGCTGTTACATCATCCCTTAGGAGTGTTGGCATCTCTGTTTTTTAAGAAAAAAAAATGAAGAGACTGAACTTTTCTGTAAGCTTAGTAAACATCTGGAGAAGTCATTGCAGAAAGCAGCGAAGCAACAAAAACCTCCATTTTCATGAGTGTAATGCGCTGAGGCCAACAGCACAGGAGGACTTCTGCAGGAGATAAATACATAGCTGACATTCATGATGAGTAAAATAACAAACCTGCAAAAATAGGAGGGATGAGTTTACCAAATGCTAGAGAAAGAACTGGTTGAATAAATTAACTGCTTCTGTGAATCTTCATTTTATGGTCCATCCTGCAACTTGACTTCAGTTTACAAAGTTATTGTAGGTAGTTTAGTCTGTTGATATGCTTATGAAGTTAACTTAGCCCATGTGCTTCTTACAGTGTTTGAAACCTCACATTCTGACTGCTTCATCTTGTGACATCATCCATTACAGATACTATCAGAGCTTCTCTTTGTATTAATTTCATTGATAGGTTTACAATCTTTGAACTGTTTAAATAGTATTTGAATAGGTAGTGCAGCAGAGGTTTCAGTTGCTTTATACCAAAAAAAATGGTATCTCATGAGATGTTTTTTTCTAACTGGGAGTATTTCATAGAGTAGTAATACAGATTATTTTGAAAGGTTTTGGGTATTTTTCTTAAAATATATAAAGAAATAAGTCCTTTTTATACTTTCAGTGCTTGGGTACAATAACATTAAATAAATTATTTTATGTATTCATACTGAAAGATAGGCTTATCCCATACATTGTGTTACTATGTTGGGATCAGGGTACTTCTGAAACTTGGTTATTTGACACCAAAAAATGCTCTAAGTAAGAAATTAGGAAAGGCAATTTAAGAGGCAGAAAGTTCCTAAATGTATAAACACATGCATGCTTAACAAGGAACTCAGAAGCTAGGAAATACCAGTTGTCAGTATATTTGTTTGTCCTTGCTTTATAAATATGACTGACTTTCCTCTCTGCTTCACCTTCCTTGCTATCCTTGCTCTTTTTGGCTTTGCTGCTTTTCTAAAGTACTTCTAAGGAAAAGGTACCATCATGAATTTTACTGATGAGTATAAATTATGATTTTGTTTGAACCCTGTACATGCTGGAATGTTAGAAATACACTGCACACTTGCATAATGTGTTCTCTTTTGCCTTTGTGCTTTCTTATTTATAGTTTCATCGTCAAATTTCATTAAATTCTTCAGTTGGCTTTTTTATTTCAGTATTAGAGTAGATCAGTCCTAACAATGATGTCTGTGTTGCACTATCAGATTTCAGCGAGCTTATTCTCCTGCTTAGTATATATGCTCATATAGCATTTGAGGATTTTTTTTTTAATCTTTAGATTAAATGCTGTATCACGTTTAAAATCTCTTAGTGCTTTTCTTTAGTACTGCTTTTTTTTTGTATGTCCAAAGTTACTCCTTTTATTGTGCTGCAACCAAAGTGTCTTATCCTGTAACAAGTGTTAATGTGCAGCTGAAACACGTTCATGGTGATCTGTAAGATTCAGGTACTTAAGAGCTCTTTCTCTTGCTGAGTAATTAGCTGCTGTTCCTTCATGTTACAACAGTAGTAGAATGAGTGTGTTGACTGCTGCTAAGCAGACTCACTGTGGACTGTGAAAATGTATTTTCTGCCATGGACACAAAGCAGACAGCTCTACTGTCAACTGAGGAGCGTGTGTCTGTGTCAAGACTTGAAGTATAAACTTGTTACTTATCCGGAAAGCTTTTTTTATTAGACCTGTTTAAGGAGGGAAATATAGCCTATATTTCTATCCAGGATCCATGTATTCTTCAGATATTGCTGTGCTGCAGTGCTTTCATCTTTATGTTGTTTGCTATGTCTTTTAAAAGTTCTCCAGTACTTGGAGGGCTTGCCGCTAAACAGCACTTCTGGCATTCTGGGTTAGGGAACAGCTAAGCCATCTGGACATCCATAAATCCATGGGTCCTGATGGGATGCACCCACTGGTACTGAGGGAGCTGGCTCAAGTCATTTCCAGGCCCCTCTCCATCATCTTTAATAAGTCCTGGGGAGCAGGAGAGGTGCCTGGGGATTGGAGGAAGACAAATGTCACTCCAGTCTTCAAAAAGGGCAAGAAGGAGGAGCCGGATAACTATAGGCCCGTCAGCCTCACCTTCATCCCAGGAAAGGTGATGGAGCACTTTATCCTTGACTCTGTCTCTAGGCATTTCAAGGATAAGTGGGTCATTGGGAGCAATCAGCATGGGTTTACCAAGGGGAAGTAATGTTAGACCAACCTGATAGCCTTTTATGAGGACATAAGCAGGTGGATAGATGAGGGTAGGGCAGTGGATGTGGTTTATCTTGATTTCAGCAAAGTGTTTGACACTGTCTCCCACAGCATCCTTGCAGCTAAACCGAACAAGTGTGGTCTGGCTGATTGGGTAGTGAGGTGGATTGTGAACTG
>VWZX01005169.1:0-11698 GCA_013399015.1 Galbula dea | reverse complement strand
CCCTTCCAGCCCTGATAATTCTATGATTCTATGATTTTGCCTGTCTCTTTACCTAGCAATATGTGGTACTGCTCCACATAAACTGCTTGGAATGCCAAGTAAAAACATCTTTTTCATTTAAATTCTTAATCCCTTCTATTTATAAATGTATATATGAACTGTGTGTGTATATATATAAAGTCTTATTTTTCTCTTAATTTTGAAATTACTTTTTTAGTACATTCGTGGTTACACTGACTTTTTCTTCAAATTTTGCATATCACTTTTTCTGGTATTCTATTTCTGCTGACTACAAAACACAGCAAGAATTAAATTTGTCATTGATTTTAAAAAGTAACTGTAATATAAGAAACAAATAGAAGAATATGAGGATAGTATCATGCTTTGGCTACATTACGGTCAGCACAAAAATACTTATCTCCTAAGTTTCAGTTGGTTGAGCTGCAATTACAGATCATAAAGTGGTCCTGTTTTTCATAGATCATGCTTCTATCTCTGTATAGGTTTGACTTATTTTCTGTTTTGTTTCATTTTCCATGTTTAGCTCTGTGTTTCAGAGGATATACACTGAATCAAAAGGTCCTTTTTTTCAGTTGATCTCGTTCCTGCCTGTCTTAGCTGTGAGTTTTCCTGACACAGGGGCAATCATAATTCTTTCTCTGGGTAGAAAACCTGTCATTGTCTGTAAATTACACATTTTCCAGTGTTTAATCTATTTGTTCCCAATAATAGTTCCTAAAAAGTAATTTTGTTATTTATTTATCTGCATTTTATTTTGAATTAACACACAATAACATAGCAGCATGTTTTGGGGACTGACCTGTAGGAGAGCAGGGAAGGGGAAAGGGATTTTGGGGTCCTGGTAGGTGGAAAAATAACCATAAGCCAGCAGTGTGCTCTTGTGGCCAGGAGGGCCAATGAGATTCTGGGGTGGCTAGTAGGTCAAGAGAGGTTCTTCTCCCCCTTTACTCTTCCCTGGTGAGGCTGCATCTGGAATATTGTGTCCAGTTCTGAGCCCTTCTGTTTAAGAAGGATAGGGAACTGCTAGAAAGAGTCCAGCACAAAGCCACCAAGACAATGAAGGGGGTGAAACATCTTCCTTCTGAGGAAGGGGTGAGGGAGCTGGGTCTCTTTATTTTGGAGAAGGGGAGACTAAGGGGTGACCACACCTATGCTTATAAATATGTGTAGGGGGTGTGTCAGGATGATAGGGTCAGGCTCTTCTCAATGAAGCCCAGTGACAAGACAAGGAGCAATAGTTGTAAGCTGAAGCATAGGAGGTTCTGTCAGACTACAAGAAAAAATATTTTCCCAGTGAGGGTGCCAGAGCACTGGAACAGACTGCCCAGAGAGGTTGCATGTGGGGAATCATTATAAAGACAGAGACATTGAACTCTATGAACAGTTTAAGGACAATCTAGAAGGCTCCTCTTAACCCCTCCCCTGTTACCCCTGGTTACAAATCTCCTCCCCTAGTTCCTCCCCTGTTCTCCAGAAATGGAGTTGGCCCCTCCTTCCCACACCGTGTTTGCTGAAACTCCTCCCTAGTTCTAGACCCTTCTGTAACAGAGCCTATAAAAGGGGCTCTTACCCTGTTAATAAAGTTCACTCCCACTTGGTCCTGGAGGCTGTGTGCTCATGCGATTTCTACCCCCCTGCATCACAGCTCCCTGGACCCGAAGTGCATGCCGCAGCCCTTCAGCTAGCTGAGGCACAGCACTTGCTCTACCGTTGGAGTGGACCTGCCTTCCTCTCCCGCGGGCTGCATCAGTTGCAGGGTCTCCTTCTCTGGAGATGTTCAAAACCTGACTGGAAGCATTTCTGTGACCTGGTGTATGGAACTCTGCTGTGTCAGGGGTTCTGGACTATATGATCTTTTGAGGTCCCTTCCAACTCCTAACTTTCTGTGATTCTGTGATTTTGTCTTGCTTTAAGTTCAGATACTAAACTTACTGAATTCATCTCTTTTCCAGCTGCAGGTAGATGTTGACAAGTAACTTGGAAAGAATTTATTTATAATAGTAAGAGGTTATTTTTTCTATTACAAGGAAAGAAAAAACATTGCCCTTCTTGTACATTCAATCTAAGTTTATTTTTTCACCTTTGAACATAGCTTGTTGTTTCTCTCTCTTCTTCCTTCCCCCTCACCCTTTTTTTCTTTTTCTTTTTTCTTTTTCTTTTTTCTTTCTTCTTATTTCTGAAGTTCAACAAGGCAAAGTCCTGGGTCCTGTGCTTTGGTTGCAACCCTATGCAACACTATAGGTTTGGGATGAAGTGGCTGGAAAGCTGCTGGATGGAAAAGGTACTGGTCAACTGCCAGGTGAACATGAGCCAGATGTGTGCCCAAGTGGTGAAGAAGGCCAACAGCATCCTACCTTATATCAGAAATAGTGTGGCCAGCAGGACTAGGGAGGTAATTCTCCCCTTGTGCTCATCATTGGGGAAATGCACCTGTAATTCTGAGTTAAGTTTTGGGCCCTTCACTACAAGAAATACCTTGAGTTGCTGGAGTGTGTTCGAAGGGCAATGAAGTTGGTGGAGGCCCTAGAGCACAAGTCTTGTGAGGAGCAGCTGAGGGAACTGGGGTCATATAGTTTGGAGAATAGGTGGCTGAGGAGAGGCCTTCTAGCTCCCTGCAAATCATAGAATCGTCAGAGTCAGAAGGGACCTCAAAGATGATCTAGTTCCAACCCCACTGCCTGGCATGGACACCATCCACTAGATAGGTTACCCAGGGCCCCATCAAGCCTTGTCTTAAAAGCTTCCAGGGATGAGGCCTCCACAACTTCACTGGGAAACCTGTTCCACTGTCTAACCACCCTCATAGTGAAGAACTTCATCCTAATGTCCAACCTAAATCTACCCTACTTTGGCTTACACCCATTTCCCCTGGTTCTATCACTGTCTGACCTCCTAAAAAGTCTCTCGCCAGCTTTCTTGTAGGCCCCCTTCAGAAACTGGAAGGCCACAAGAAGGTCTCCTCAGAGCCTTCTCTTCTCCAGACTGAACAATCCCAACTCTCTCAGCCTGTCCTCGTAGGAGAGGCGTTCCTGTCCTCTGATCATTCTCATGGCCCTTCTTTGGACTCGCTCCACTACTTCCATATCCCTCTTGGAATAGGAGCTCCAGAACTGGACACAGTACTCCAGGTGGGGTCTCATGAGTGCAGAGTAGAGGGGGAGAATCACCTCCCTCGACCTGCTGGCCACACTCCTCTTGATGCAGCCCAGGATACGGTTGGACCTCTGGGCTGCAAGTGCACACTGGCGGCTCATGTTGAGCTTCTCATCCACCAGCACCCCCAAGTCTCTTTACGCAGGGCTGCTCTCAAGCCAATCTTCACCCACCTGAAAAGACATTGCAGAGAGATGGGTCTCTGTTTCTTCTCCCAGGTATTAAGTGACAGGATGAGAAAAAGTGGCCTGAAGTTGAGCCAGGGTAGGTTTAGATTGGAGATTAGGAAAATTTTCTTCATTTGAAAGAACTGTTAGGCATTGTCACAGGCTACCCAGGAAAGTGGTGAAATCACCTTCAACTAGTTTGAACACTGTCCATGGAGGTGTTCAAAGAATGTGTAGTCATGGCTCTTAGAGACAGTTTAGTGGTGGATTTGGCAATATCAGGTTAACAGTAGGACTTGATGATCCAACTGTTATTAGAGGTCTTTTCCAATCTTCATGATCCTATGATATCTTCCTTCCTTCCTCCTTTCCATCATTCATTCATTTGTTTGTTCCTTCCTTCTTTTCTTTCTTCCTTCCTTCCTTCCTTTATTCCTTGTGTCAAGGACATTTAGGTTAGGTATCAGGAAAAACTTCTTAACCCTGAGGGTGGTTGGGCTCTGGAACAACCCCCCAAGAGAAGTGTTCACTACTCCAAGCATGATGGAGTTCAAGAAGCATTTGGATATCTTTCTCAGGCATATGGTGTGATTCTTGGGGTATTCTGTGAAGGGGTAGGAGCTGGACTAGATGATCCTCATGGGTCCTTCCAGCTCAGAATATTCTATGATCTGATTCTGACATATTTTTCTTTTTCTAAAAACATTATTTTATTGGGAATCAGCTCCAGAATAAAACATTAAAATATATATCCCTAATGTATAGCTGTCTATGTGTAATGGTTTTGCCCAGGCCACTTCCCTGGTGGCTAGCTTGTAACCAGCTTGCAACCAGGGAAGTGGTCAGAAGTTCCCAGTATTCCATGCAATTTCATGTGACTAGCAGTATAAATAAGGAGAGTAGAAGCCTGCTCACTCTCTTCCTTCCGGTGGACTCAGAGACACAGGTTCTCTGCTATCGGTCCTGCCCGTGTTGGGGAGTGAGGCCTTGTAGGCCTTGGGAGCAGCGGTTCCTGCACTTCAAGAATAGTAGTGAGATTTATTTTCTCTAAGCTCACATATCTGTTTCGGTTTCTCCTCTCTGTTTTCTTTTTCCCTCATCCCTTCTTCCTTTCCTCTCTCCCTTTCCCCTTCCCCTTCCCCTCCCAGGGGGATGTTTTGGGGGGTTCCCTCTACTTTGTATATGGTATTATATAGATATACGTATTAATCTCTAATATAATTTAATTATTTTGGACTCTTTAATTGTCCTATAGTTTTTTTCATTACTCTGAGAAGGAAGGGAGGGGGGGAAGAAAGCTTACACTGTGGGTTTGAGTATTTGGCAGAAAGCCAGGTCCAAACCATTACACTATGAAAATAATTCTGGGAAGAATGGCATCATTTTTAAGACAGGTGTTTAGTGCCTTTTCAGACATTGTTGAGAGTTATTTCTCCTCCAGCTAATATTTTCAAAAAACTATGAGCCTCCATTTAGCTCTGTGTCTTACCTACTGGTCTAGTCCAGGTGACTGGACTGACTTCTAAAGCCAATGCAACCTGAAAAGCCAGCCAAATATAGATTCTGTTTTGAGGTCTGAATTCTTTACACTAGTGGTTGATTTAACAGTATCTCCTCTGAGTACAATAAGAGCATAGCCACAGGTAAAGATTAACTCAGTGCAAGTTGCTTGTTAGCAATTCTAACCTGCAGTAAAGGAGAAAATTGTATCTTCATATTGCTCCCAAGCTTACAGAATGCTCTCGGTTTGGTTAAATGCAACAGTTAAGAATAGATTATTTATTGTTGTTATTATTGTTGTTGGTAGTAGTAGTAGTGGTAGTAGCAGTAGGAGTAGTAGTACTAGTTTTAGTATGTACAAAAGATGATCAAGTTGCAATTACTTTTAAATTTGGATACTTGGCTAATGTAAAGTGAGATGAATTCAGCTTTATGAGGACACCACAATGGAGCTAAGTGGCACAAAACAGGTTTAAATTCAAAGCGATATTTTAGATAGTGAAAAAATTATATGAAGAGTGCTTCAATCAGTATAGACATAAAAAGAAGTTAATAACTTGTTCTCTGTTTATAAAGTCACCATGTAAATAAAATCTAAGGAGATTGAACAGCATAAGAATGATATGTAAATGTAATTTTTCTTTAATTTTATCTATGCAATATTGATCATACGATCAAATATTAATTTTGATTAATTTTGAAAATCACATACTTATCATGCTCTGCATTTGACATATTTGTTTTCTTCTCTGCAGACATATGATTGTCTCTTAAAAATATACACTTGCTCACATATATGTTCTTCAAACTTATGGTTGATAATTCTGGTCATACTTACTCCCGACTAGCATAAAAAGGATGACGGTAATACACTTAACAGAAAAGAACTGCTACTGGCAACAAAATTCAGGGCTCCTGCATTAGTTACACTGTCCAGCAGCTACTCTAAAAGAGGAAAGAGTTCAACGCCTTTGCTAGACTAGCTGTTATATAGTATTGTGACGGTTTGGACCTGGCTCCCTGCCAAATGCCCAAACTCACAGTGAAAGCCTTCCCCTCCTGTCCCCCTCAGAGTTTAAAAAAAAAAAAAAATGAGAGAAACTAAAGAGCCTGAAACAACACGAATTATATCAAAAGTAATTATATTTACATATATAGCAGTTATATACAATTAAAATACTATGTACACAGTAGAAGGAACCCCCCAAGGGAAAGGGAAAAGGGAAAGAAAAAAGGAAAAAAGGGGAAAAAGGGGAAGAAAGGGAAAAGGGAAACTAAAACAGGTATGTACGCTCGAAACCCAGGATAGAACTAATAAAAACAGAATCTTACAACTCTCCTTAAGATAACATAGTCACACTGACTGATGCCAGCAACCGCTGCCTCTCAAGGCCTACAAGGCCTGCAAGGCTTGACTCCTCTGCATGGGTGAGACCAATAGCAGAGAACCTGTGTCTTCAGATCCACCAGAAGGGAAAAGAGAGAACGAATGCCTCTCCCCCTCTGTATTTATACCCCCAGTTACATAAAATCATATGGAATACTGGGAAACATGATCACTTTCCTGGTTACAAACTGGTTACCAGGAAAAGGCCTGGGTCAAACCATTGCAAGTCTGATATCTGGACATTGCAACACTGAACATGTTGAGAAGTCATCCTTCAGCTGAAAGTAACTGTCACCCCAGTCTTTAAAAATGGCAAGAAGGAGGATGCAGGGAGTTATAAACCAGTTAATCTCAGCTGAATTCCTGGTAAGGTGTGGGAATGGCTCATCATGGATGCCATGTCTAAGCACATGGAAGATATGAATGTGATCATGAATAGTCAACACAGATTTATCAAGGGGAATTCATGCTTAATGAATCTGATTGCCTTCTACGGTGGGACAACTGGGTGGATAGATGTTGTAGTTTTAGACCCAGCTGTTAGCTGAATCCCAAAAAAGACACTTGCACAATATCCCCTCATCCTCTCACCCCCATGGAAGAAGAAGGAGAATTGGGAATTAAATGCCAAATCCTGTGGATTGAGATAAGGAAAGTTTAATAGAATAACATAGTTAGAGGAGAAACAATAGGATTAACAAGAAAACTAAAATAGTAGTATTCAAACAAACAATATAAGAAAGGACTGTGCCAAGCAAATTGCCAAGAGCACTCACTCACTCACCACTGAGCAACCACCAGCAAACCGCTAGTTCCCAAGTTCACCCAAGCCTTGGTTTCTGCCCCAGCCATGTGCCTATGGGATAAGATGGGTTCCCAGCATGGTCCCTCCCCAAGGCACTAGCTGATGCACTCAGTGTTTGCCAGCCCACCATATACTTAGAAGGGGTGTGGTTAGTAGGTCAAGAGAGGTTCTTCTTCCTCTTTACTCTACCCTGGTGAGGCCGTATCTGGAATATTGTGTCCAGTTGTGGGCCCCTCAGGTGAAGAAGGATAGCGAACTGCTGGGAAGAGTCCAGCACAGAGCCACAAAGATGATGAAGGGGCTGGAACATCTTCCTTCTGAGGAAAGGCTGAGGGAGCTGGGTCTCTTTAGCTTGGAGAAGGGAAGACTAAGGGGTGACCTCATCTATGCTTTTAAATATGTGAAGGGTGGCTGTGAGGAGGATGGAGTCAGGCTCTTCTCAGTGAAGCCCAGTGACAGGACGAGAGGCAATCATTGTAAGCTGAAGCATAGGAGATTCCTTGTGAACACATGTAGAAATTATTTCCCAGTGAGGGTGCCAGGGGGCTGGAACAGACTGCCCAGAGAGGTTGTGGAGTCTCCTTCTCTGGAGGTATTCAAAACCCGTCTGGACGCGCTTCTGTGTGACCTGGTCTAGGGAATCCTACTGTGGCAGGGGGGTTGGACTAGATGATCTTTCAAGGTTCCTTCCAACTCCTAATATTCTGTAATTTTGTGATTCTGTGATTCACTATAGTACCTTCTCTGGCCCATGCCAGCTGGCTCCAGCACCATTTTAATATAGCAGTCATGGTGGTATTTTTGTATGAAATACTCCTTTGCCTTATTTGAGTGTCTGTCCTCAGTGGGGCTCCTTCTTGCATCTTGTGCAAAGTTAATCTTATCCTAACCAAATCCCTGGTGGCCAAGAAGGCCAACAGCATCCTGGCCTGTATCTGAAACAGTGTAGCCAGCATGGAGATGATTGTTCCCCTATACTTGGCACTGGTAAGGCAACATTTTGAATGTTGTGTTCAGTTTTGGGCCTTTCATTACAAGAAAAACATAAAGGTATTGGAGTATGTCAAGAGGAGGGTAACAAGTCTGGTGAGGAGTCTGGAAAATAAGTGTTACAAGGAGCGGCTGAGGGAACTGAGATTGTTTAGTCTGAGGAAGAAGAGGGTCAGGGGAGACCTTATCTCTCTCTACAACTACTTGAAAGGAGGTTGTAGTGAGCTGGTAATTGGTCTCTTCTCCCAGGTTACCAGCGAGAGGACAAGAGGGAAAAGCCTCAAGCTGCATCAGGGAAGGCTTAGACTGGATATTAGGAAATATTTCTTCACAGAAAGAGTTGTTAGACATTGGAACAGGAAGTCCAAGGAAGTGGTTGAGTCACCATCCGTGGAGGTATTTAAAAGTTGTATAGATGTGGTATTTAGGGACATGGGGGATATTCAAAACCCATCTGGACTCGCTTCTGTGTGACCTGGTCTAGGGAATCCTGCTCTGGCAGGGGCATTGGACTAGATGATCTTTCAAGGTCCCTTCCAGCTCCTACCATTCTGTGATTCTGTGGTTAGTGAGAGTGGTGGTCATAGGTTGATGGTTGGACTTGATGATCTTAAAGATCTCTTCTAATCTTAACGAATCTGTGATTATCCACACCTTATTCTGTACCATACTGCATCATGCCTCACAGAGTTATTTAACAATTAGTATCACAGAACTTAATTTGTAATATACATCAGGCTTTTCCATCCTCCCATATCACTCACCAGGTGCACCCAAGTGCTTGGCCAAAAGCAATACCATGTATGGGTTTTCCTTTTTCTGAAGCAGGACTAATCCAGACTGTCTTTCCTAATACATTCTTTACGTGTGCCATAAGGACTTAATCTCCTTCTGCAATACATGGTAGTTTTGACTGTGCAGAGCAAGAAAAATCCTCTGGTACTAACTAACCATGTGCCTTGCTGTCGAGGGTCGAGGCTGGGCTGACCACCAGCCCAATGACAGATGATTCCCCCTTACCCCCCTTGCCCTCCCCCACAGGAAGGGAAAGGGGATAAGAGAGAGACAGAGAGACTTGTNGTATATGGGATGGAATACTTTAGTTGGTCAGTTTAGGGTCACCTGTCCTGTCTGCTCCTCCCTGAAGATACAGCCTTTACCCTGCACCCCCCAACAGGAGATATAAGATTTAGCAGTGACCTTGCTCTGCATACCAATCCCTGGCAGTAAATCTAAACATTAGGCCTTATCACTGCTAGAAGCTGGCAGTGTCTGTGAAAACATGGTGCTAGTTTCAGAAAGTGCAGTTCCTTAGAGGAACTTCAGCTAAAAAGTAAAATCACTGAACAGAACTAGTTCAGTTCTAACCCAAACCACGACACTTGCACAAAATGCTTGTCTTAGTTTTTAGAGTTTCCAATCCCCATTACTTTCAGTGTAATTTTCAGCTGTCCGTTTTAACATTCGATTGTCCGGGAGGCTGGTGCATGGTATTGGATGTGATATACCTACTCAATACTATGGTCTTCAGCCCAGGCTATTTTAGAAAAGAGTCCCACAGGTCTGACTTAGTCTTTGCTGTAATGTCGTGTCACCATAAGACTTGCTTCTCAAAGCCTAGGATAGTGTTCCAAGTGGTGGCATGGGGCACAGGATAGGTTTCCAACCATCTGGTGGCTGCTTCCACTATTGTAAACACATGATGCTTCCCTTGGTGGGTTTGTGGGAGTATAGCATGGTTCAGTCTGCCAGGCCTCTCCCGTGTTTATGTTACAGCCCTTGTCCTCCATACCACAGAGGATGTATTTAACCTCCTTGCTTACTTGATTGGAGCACATGTTTCATGTTCATGGATAACCTGTGTGATAGCATCTATGGTCAAGTCCACTCCCTGAGGTATCATGGAATCACCAAGCTAAAAATAATTCACCCTTAATGTTGCTAGTCTAAGTCCATGTGAGCCACTTCAGTCTTAGCAGACCGATCCACCTGTTGGTTGTTCTGATATTCTTCAGCAGACCCAACTCTTGGGTACGTGGGCATCCACATAATGAGCTTTCACTACCAGGTTCTCTACCTGAACAGCAATATCTTACCACTGTTCAGGAGTCCAGATGAGTTTACCTCTCCGTTACTGGTCCCTGTTATTGGTGGCTGGAGACATAGCTGTTACCTTGTTAATCACATCCATCAGAATCTGGCAAGCCTACCTTGCCATTTTATTCTTAAAAACTGGATCTCCTGTCCAGATTCTTTGCTCTTACTTTGTTCAATGATGAAATGGTTCTTCAGAAGGATTTGGGGTTTTTTCTTCCCTTTCTCAAACCTTCTTCTGCTGTGTCACTGCATGTGACCAATGTCACAAATGTACTGCAGAAGTTCTGGAGTCTGTATCAGTCCATGGCAAATGATAGGCTCTGTTTCCACCCTTGGTGCAACATATGTCAGGAATACTGGACAACCCTACAAGTGAAAGAAAACTGTGGCCTGCATTCTGATACTATGGGTGTATAGAAGAATACATTAGCAATATTGATCGTGGCATACCACTTGGCTTCCTTTGACTCCTGTGCTTACTAAACAGCATGTCTGGCATGGCAACACTCATTGCTAGAGTAACTTCATTTGGACAAGAGAAGTCCAATGTTAGTCTCCATTGTCCATTAGACTTTCATACTGGCCTTATGGGGCTGTTGAAGGGTGAGTGCATTTTGCAGTTCACCCCTTGGTCTCCAATCAACAGATCAGTTTATGGATAAGAATCAGAGTCTTGGTGGGTGCTATCAATGGCATGGAATCCAAACAAAAAACCCCTAAATACTAAAAAAAAAACAACAAAAAAAGTGTGTGTATATATATTTATCTCTAGTTAGTACTTCCAGGTATAGTGGTCTCCACCCAGCAGAAGAAGACTCTGCTCCTGAAACCTGCCAAAATGGAGGAGGGAATTCAGACAGAGCTCCCCCAGAAGGATGTGATGGTGCAAGCTGCAGGCTGCAGGGAGTGTCTCAGCCTCTCCTTGGTAGCAGGGGGCTGTGCACCGTGTGAGCAGGTAGATGATCTGCTCAACCGAGTGGCACAGCTGCAAGATAAGGTTGATAAGCTGCAAGATGAAGTGGAGAGGCTTAGGAGAATCAGGGAGGCTTAGGAGGAGATTGACTGGTGGAGTCAGAGGCTGCCCTCCCTGAATCTGAAAAGGGAGCGGCCATCTCTTAATATTCAAAATCATAGGGCCACTGTATCCCGGTATCAGCACAGATGTAGTAATCCTGCTGTGAGGGACAAATGGAAGACAGTCTGTGCCTCTAAGGCAGCAAAAGGCCTCCTTCCTTGCCTACCTCATCTTCCTAGGTGCCACTAGAGAACAGGTTTGAGTCTCTGGTTGGGGAAGGTCCCTCTAATGATGATAGGGAAGATGAGCAACCTGCACCAGAGGTACATTCATGCTCAGGAAAGCATGCNTTCATGCTCAGGAAAGCATGCTTCTACATCAGAGGTATGTACATGCTCAAAAAAGCATACTACTTCTATTGCAAGGTCTGCCACAAAGAAAAACAGAAAGGTTATGGTCATAGGTGACTCCTTTCTGAAGGGAACACACAGGCTAATATGTTCACTAGACCCTTCTCATAGGAAGTTATGCTGCCTCCCTGGAGCCAGGGTTAGGGATATCAC
>VWZX01005165.1:0-75825 GCA_013399015.1 Galbula dea | reverse complement strand
CGTCCCCCGTCGAAGGAGAAAAGAAGGCGGCGTCCCCTCTCGAAGGCGCGAGGACGGCGGCGTCCCCCGTCCAAGGAGGAAAAACAGCGGCATCCCCCATCGAATGAGGAAAGACGATGTCGTCCTCCGTCGAACGAGGAAAGATGACGGTGTCTCCCGTTGAAGGACGAAAGACTGCGGCGTCTCCCGTCGATGGAGGAAAGACTGCGGTATGCACCGTCGAAGGAGCAAAGTCGGCGGCATCCCCCGTCGAATGAGGAAAGACGACGGCGTCCCCCGTCGAATGAGGAAAGACGACGGCGTCCCCGTTCGAAGTACGAAAGACGGCGGCATCCCTTGTCGAACGAGGAAAGATGATGGTGTCTCCCGTCAAAGGACAAAATACTGTGGCGTCCCCCGTTGAAGGCGCAAACACCGCAGCGTCCTCCGTCGAAGGAGCAAGGACGGCGGCGTCCCCCGTTGCATGAGGAAAGACAACAGCATCCCCAGTCAAACCAGGAAAGACAACGGCCTCCCTCCTCGAAGGACGAAAGACAGCGGCGTCCCCCGTCGAAGGCACAAAGACCGCGGCGTCCCCCGTCGAAGAAGCAAATATGGCAGCATCCCCCATCGCATGAGGAAAGACAGCGTCATCCCCTGACGAACGAGGAAACACGACGGTGTCCCCCGTCAAACAAGGAAAGATGACGGCGTCCCCCCTCGAAGGACGAAAGATGGCGGCGTCCCCCGTCGAAGACGCAAAGACGGCGGCGTCCCCCGTCGAAGGAGCAAGGATTGCGGCACCCCCCGTCGCATGAGGAAAGAGCACAGCGTCACCACTCGAACCAGGAAAGACAGCGGCGTCCCCCATCAAATGACGAATGACGGCGGCATCCCCCGTCGAAGGACCAAAGACGGCGGCATCCCCCGTCGAAGGACCAAAGGCGGCGGCGCACAGTGTAGAAGGCGCAAAGGCGGCGGCGTCCCCCGTCGAAGGAGCAAAGGCGGCGGCGTCCCCCGTCGAAGGAGCAAAGACGATGACATGCGGCGATGGGGAAAAGACGATGACATGCGGCGATGGGGAAAAGACGATGACATGCGGCGATGGGGAAAAGACGGCTGCATCCTTTGGAGGACGAGGAAGGACGGTGGCATCAAAAGGGCAACAACAATGTCCTACAGCTATATGTAAAAGACGACGTCCTATGGCACTAGGTAAAAGATGACAATCTGTGGTGACGGGGAATAGACAACGACCTGAGGAGCCGGGGAATAGGTGAGGACCTTCTGCGACGGGGAAGGTGAGGACCTGCAGCGGCGGAGCCAAGATGACCTGCGGTGACACCATAAATGCAACGGCATCCCCCGTGAAAGGAGCAAAGACGTTGGCGTACTCCGATGAAGGAGTAAAGACGGCAGTGTCCTCCGACGAAGGAGCAAAAATGACAAGGTACATTGGAGAAAGGTCATCCCATACAATATACACAACAACAAAAAGAACAGTGCACAAAACCAAACAAATGCAAGCACAACACAAAATAAAAATGCAAGATCAAGAAAATACAACTCAGAAAAAGCACAAGGTATCACACAGGATACACAAGACATGCCAAAAATATAACAGAGCGGAAGATCTACAATTCAGTACAATACCTCCAGTACAACACCAGGCTCTACAATACCATACCATACCTTACCTTAAACATGGCCCATCCACACAGTGTGCTCAAGCTCTCCAAGAGCAACCAGGCGGCACAAAGACCACCCTCTAGGGTCGTGTCACAATGGGCTCCTATGGGGTGGTGGCAGGAAGAGGGTCTCTTTTGAGGTGCGGATGAAGGAGGACTCCTCTGGCTGATGGGTGAGGAAGGGCTCCTACGATGCACAAGCAATGATGGTTCGTCTGCCACAGCCATGAAGAAGGGGACCAGTGAACGAGCAAGGAAGAATTCCACTGAGCATGTGCTCTGCTGCAGGGACATTGAAAGGCTGCATGGTGCATCGCTAAAGAAGGGCTCCTTTGCTGGAAGGTCAAAGAAGGGCACTTGCAGTGAAGTGCTGCTCCAGCACAGGGTGATGAAGGGCTCCATGGGGCTTGGGTAAAGAAGAATTTGTGCAGTGCTGTTCCCTTGCTCAGCGCTGAAAAAGGGCTTCTCTGCTACTGGGATGAAAAAAGGGTCTACTCCTGCATGGGCAAATGTGAGGGCCTCTGGTGAAGGCGAGGGTCTCTGGCGGAGGGGCGAAGGCTGTGGCGTCCTCCGGTGATGGAACAAAGATGGTGGCATCCACCAGTGATGGATCAAAGACGACGACATATGGCGTTGGGGAAAAGATGGCTGCATCCTTCAGAAAAGGAAGAAGGACAGCGACGTTCTCCAGCAAAACGGGAAAGACGACGACCTGCGGTGACGGAGAAAACACGATCACCTGAGGTGATGAAGTGAAGACAACGACCTGCGGTGATGGTGCAAATACAACTGCACTCCCCCCGTCGAAGGCAGAAAGATGGTCGCGTCCCTTGTCGAAGGAGGAAAGATGGCGGCGTCCCCGTCAAAGGAGCAAAGACAGTGGTGTTCTCCAACGAAAGGGCAAAGACAATGTCCTGTGGCAATGGGGACATGACGACGACCTGCAGTGTTGGTGATAAGATGACGAACTGTGGTGATGGCGCAACGGTGATGGGGCAGAGACAGCGGCCTCCTCCGTCGAAGGAGCAATGATGTTGGGGTCCACCAGCGATGGGTCAAAGATGATGATATGTGGCAATGGGGAAAATACGGCTGCATCCTTCAGAGAAGTAGGAAAGTCCGCGTCCACCGGCGAAAGCACAAACATGATGTGCTCAGGCGAAAGGGCAAAGACGATGTCCTGTGGCAATAGGTAAAAGACGATGACCTGCGGCAACGGGGAAAGATGACGACCTGTGGCGACGGCACAATGAAGACAACCTGTGGCGACGGCACAATGAAGACAACCTGTGGCGACGGCACAATGAAGACAACCTGTGGCGACGGCACAATGAAGACAACCTGTGGCGACGGCACAATGAAGACAACCTGTGGCGATGGGGCAAAGATGGCAGAGTCCTCCAGCGATGGTGCAAAGATGGCGGCGTCCCCCGTCGAAGGAGTAAAGACAGTGGCGTACTCCAGCGATGAAGTAAAGACGGCGGCATCCAGCAGCGATGGAGGAAAGACGATGGGCTGTTGAAGGGCTTCATGTTGCAGGGGCAAAGAAGGGCTCCTCTGGCAGAGAAGCAAAGAAGGGCTCCTCCAGTGAAGTGCTACTCCAGCACAGGGTGATGAAGGGCTCCTCTGGTGAAGAGATGAAGAAGGACTCCTGTAGGGAATATTTTAGCAGACCAAGGACATGAGAGCCTGTTTGCTCAACCCAGCCCACGATCCTGAGGGCTATGTCCTTGAAGATAGGGAAAAATAGTAAGGCTGTAAACAGGACAAGATGGAGATAGGCAAGGTATGCTAACTGTAGAACCCAGGGGGGCGTTATTGTAACAGTGTGTTTGTATGGATGTGAATGTAACCAATTACGTTAGTAACAAAGTGTGTGAACAAGTTAGTTTAGCCTATAGTAGCTTTGCTTTACCCGTGTGAACCCTGTAAGACCCTATATAAAGTGCTGCAATGTAAACAATAAACGAAGTTCACTCATACCTCTATGAGGACTCCGTGAATATTCGGAACGGTTCTTCCTTCTGACTCCCCCTGTTACAGGGGCAAAGAAGGCCTTCCCTGGTGCAGGATCAATAAAGGGCTCCTCTGGTACAGGGACCAAGAAGGTATCCACCTGCTTATGGGTGGATAAGGGCTCCTCCTGTGCAGGGGTGAAGAAGATCTAATCTGGCGAAGGGGCAAAGAAGATCTCCTCTGGCGCTGCGATGAAGAAGGGCTCCACCAGTGAATTGGTGATGAAGGGCTCCTCTGATGAAGAGGTGAGGAAGGTCTCCTCCAGCCTGTGGGCAGATCAGAGCTCCTCTGGTGCTAGGGTGATGAAGGCCTCCTCAAGAACAGGGGTGAAGAAGGGCTTCTCCAGCTCAGGGGACATGAAGGGCTCCATGGTGCAGGGTTTTCTGTCTGTGAGCAGGACATTAAGCAGACACTTTGTATTTTACATCTTACTTCACTGAAGCTTTTTTCATTTCATTTACATTACACATAGGTAGTACTTATTCTACATGCAGAACAAGTCCTGCACTGCCTGAGTGAGGCCATTTTTGCCTGGATATAAAGTACACACAGTTAGGACATCATCTAGATAGATAAATATGCATAGAATCTACACAAAAACCATGCAGCAAGTGCAGACAGAATATATATAGATAGTCATGTAGAGATGCATGCCTTTAGATGCCTTTTGAAAACACATATACACACACCCCCTGAGAGAGTCTGTAGAGATACTATATATTCTGTATCTGGGAAGAGAAGCTTCAGCTGATTTTACCTCACTGAGGCTTTTTTCCTCTCTCTATTGAGAAGATACGTTATTTATGCATAAGATAGTATATAGACACAGAAAGCACAACCACGTTTTTCTCTCTGGAGCTGCATTCTACACACAGAACATATACAATGAACATACAGAATACACATAAAACTTGTAAATTGCAACATGTGAGGGGAAGCTATGCTTTCCTTATAGCACGTTAAATATATACTATCTCTACATGGAGCACATCCATCTCCAAGGCCAAGGGAGGAAGGGCATTCCTCCTGTCTGTGGAATGCATGCTGCCCTGACTTGGAACACATAAGAATCACAGAATGGTTTGGGTTGGACAGGACCTTAAAGATCATCTTGTTCCAGCACCCCTGCCACTAGACCAGGTTAGTCAAGGTCTCATCCAAGGCTGGTGGCACAGACAGGGCTTCAGCTCCAATTGCCACAGGACTCTTCCTTGAGGAACAAGGACTGCTGGCCCAGGGACAAGGTGACCTTGATTGAGCAGGCAAGAAAGTCTGTGCTAATACTACGGACAGGACTATGTTTCAAGCACAGAAGACCACATGTAACACAAGAAAAGCACATTTCCCCAGGACAGCTCTCTCAGGAAAACTCAGGTGTGATGATAGAGCTCGGCAAGGGTACACAAAAACTGCAAATCTTGCTACGGGCCGCCCCACAGGGACCAGATCATAGAATCATATCATAGAATCATAGAATGGCTGAGGTTGGAAGGGACCTCAAAGATCATCCAGTTCCAACCCCCCCGCCATGGGCAGGGATGCCAATCACTAGACCAGGTCACCTAGGGCCACATCCAGCCTGGCCTTGAACACCGCCAAGGATGGGGCAGCCACAACCTCTCTGGGCAACCTGTTCCAGTGCCTAACCACCCTCCTGGTAAAGAAATTCCTCCTAATCTCCAACCTAAATTTCCCCTCTTGTATCTTGCAGCCATTTCCCCTTGTCTTATCACAGTTTGAGAATGTTCCTCACTTGCATTTCCCCTAATGCCATATGATACCACAAGCAAAAGGTATGGCACTTTATTTTTCACGCAAAAAGGGGAATTCCTCCACGCTACCAAGTCAATTAACCTTGGGAAGGCAAAGAGGAAGGAACCAGAGATCACCCTTCAGCAATGCCATGAACTTCAAAGAGAATAGGATGACATAAGAACATAAATGCATTTTTATGATATGCATCAAGTGCAAGGTATTTTGGGGTTGATTGTTTCCCACCTTTGAGCAAAAAGAAACGCTTTAAAAAGCAAAGGCCAGTGCCTGGGGGGAGGAAGAATAGTGGGGAGGGGAGCAGTAGGTAAAGATCCCTGTTCAGGTGGAAATAAGCATCACCTGAGGACCACAGCTTCTGAGCTGCTGGCACCTCAGTCTGCAAACACCCAGGACGACACTCCTGTTACACAGCCGGGAGCACACTTCCGGCCAGCGGCGCAGTGCCTGGTCCCAACGGCGCAGCGCAGGATCCAGACTGCTAGGCAGGCGCCGCCGGCTCCCCAGCGGGAAGCGACTTTCTTCCCTCGCTCTCACCTCGGGACAAGGGGTCAACTCCCAGGGCCGTGTCCCCCTCCTGTCCCACCTCCTGCTCTTCAAGGCACCTCCTGCCGCACCAACTACTCCTCACGCAGCGCCCGCAGCCGTTACTTTAAACGGCTGGCAGAGGTGTCCATGGTAACCACCCCAACAGCACAGCGCCGCCATATTGGCCCGTGGCCTCGATGCATCTGGGCACAGCCAATGGCGAGCACGCTGCCCCTTGCTGCTAGCCGACAGGGCTGGCAGCCCCCCGGGGCCGAGAGGCCCTGGGCCTCCTGCCCCGTCCTGCCCCCCCTGGCCCTTTGGCAGCCCTGGGCTGGGATTAGACACTGCCTGGCAGGAGAGGGGAAAACTTACCTGTAAAATACAAGATTTACAGCATGAGATTGAGGGGCATAAATCTACTGAGCTGTTCTCGTCACAACAACCAGAACCGGTTTAGCCTTCCCCACCAAGACCATTCTGTCTTTCCTTCTTTGTCTTTAACAGAATTAACTCCACCAATGATCTCGTCAGGACTCAACACATCTAAGAATTCCACTGCTAGCACCATGAAAGTGGCAGTCATCTTCCACATTGGTGCCCTCGCAGCATTCTGCCTACTCTTTCTCTCCCCCATCACACTGGTCTGTTGGGATAGGGCTCAGTGGTGACAGTGACAAGTGTAGACACCATTTCAGTAGGATGCCACACTGAAAACTTCCCAGACTGTGCAACTTCTGAGCTGCTGGGACCTCAGCCTTTAAACACCCAGGGCGACACTCCTGTTGCACAGCCGGGAGGACACTTCCTGCCAGCGGCGCAGTGACTGGTCCCGACCGCAGGCTCCTGACTGCTAGGCAGGCTGCTCGCCCCCGGCTCCCCAGGGGAAAGCGGCTTTCTTCCCTCGCTCTTACCTTGGGACAAGAGGTCAACTCCCAGGGCCGTGTCCTCCTCCTGCTCTTCAAGGCAGCTCCGGCTACTCCTCACGCAGCGCCCGCAGCCGTTACTTTAAACGGCTGGCAGAGGTGTCCATGGTAACCACCCCAACAGCACAGCGCCGCCCTATTGGCCAGTGGCCTCGATGCATCTGGGCACAGCCAATGGCGAGCACGCTGCCCCTTGCTGCTAGCCGACAGGGCTGGCAGCCCCCCGGGGCCGAGGGGCCCTGGGCCTCCTGCCCCGTCCTGCCCCCCCCCCAGCCCTTTGGCAGCCCTGGGCTGGGCCCAGGCCAGATTGAGCCACACAGTGCTGCTCATCCTGACAGTCTCCACAAGGCAGTAGGGCTCAGGGGCACAGGGAGGATTGAAGCCATGCACAGCTCAGCACAGGAGTGGCAAAGCCCAGTCAATCTTGGATTTGATCTCTGCTCCGTTTTTAAACCCTAGGGGAGCTCTTCCATGTTAACAGAGTGACTGTAATCACAGGAACCATCTCTAGACTCAGCCCATTAAGTTCTGGTGCATTCCTGGCTCTCTGAAAAAATACTGGGTGACTCGACGTTTGAGGGTCTGCTGAATGTCTGAGTAGTCTCGTCTGTACCTCAAACAGAGCAGTTTCAGTGAATATCCCGAGATCCTGGAGTTACATGTCCATCCCTCCAGAAGAATAAAAACAGATCCTGCTGTTCAGGAAAGTATACGAGAACAGCAACTTCGACAGAGATAACTCCAATCTACCAGTACAGAGCACCTCACTTATGGCTTTCACTTTCCCACTGTGCTGTTTTGGCAGTCCTGATGTGTCAGTAATAAAACTCGAGCTGTCACACAAAACCAAGAACTGCTTTTACGTTTGTTATGGTGATCACACGTCTCACCGGGAGCCTCCAGTGATAAAAAGCTGTTTCTATTTCCAAAGTAAAGGCTTGCAGCTCCTGAGAGCAGCTTAAAGAGCCATTCACAAAATAACACTGTGACACAGAACACTTCAGCTAGGTTATGGTCACAGAAATTGACAGACACTGTGAAAAGCACCAACTGGATTCTTTCTAGGAAACAGCTTTAGCAAACAGTAAGCCACTGGGCCATCAGATGCTGATGTTTTCCAAATTTGGAACAGTTGCCCATTACAGAATCACAGAATCATTAGGGTTGGAAAGGAGCCTCAAGATCATCTAGTCCAACCGATAGCCCTACGCTACTCTCACCCCTAAATCATCCCCTGAAGAAACACATCTATCCTCTTCTTAAAAACCTCCAGGGACGGTGACTCCACCACCTCTCTGGGCAGCCTATTCCAATATCTCACCACTCTTTCAGTAAAGAAATTCTTCCTGATATCTAATCTAAACCTACCCTGGCTCAGCTTAAGCCCATTCCCTCTAGTCCTGTCACCAGTCACAAGGGAGAAGAGGCCAACACCCGCCTCCCTAGAATGGCCTTTCAAGTAGCTGAAGAGAGCGATAAGGTCTCCCCTCAGCCTCCTCTTCTCCTGGCTAAACAAGCCCAGCTCCCTAAGCCTCTCCTCATAAGGCCTGTTTTCCAGACCCCTGACTAGCTTAGTTGCCCTTCTCTGCACCCTCTCCAGTACCTCAATGTCCTTCCTATACTGCGGTGCCCAAAACTGCACACAGTACTCGAGGTGTGGCCTCACCAGTGCCGAGTACAGTGGCAAGATCACCACTATTCCTGATAGAAGCCAGGATGCCATTGGCCTTCTTAGCCACCCGGGCACACTGCTGACTCATGTTCAGCTGGCCGTCAATCAGCACCCCCAGGTCCTTCTCTGCTGGGGAGCTCTCCAGCCACACCTTCCCGAGCCTGTAGCACTGCTGGGGGTTGTTACGCCCAAAATACAGGACTTTACATTTAGCCCTATTAAAACTCATCCCATTGGCCTCTGCCCATCGATCCAGCCTGTCTAGGTCCCTCTGCAGAGCCTGCCTACCCTCAAGCAGATCGACACTCCCACCCAGCTTAGTGTCATCTGCAAACTTACTAAGGGTGCACTCTATCCCCTCATCCAAGTCATCAATAAAGATGTTGAACAGGAGGGGCCCCAGCACTGACCCCTGAGGGGCACCGCTTGTGACCGGCCGCCAACCGGACTTGACTCCATTGAGCACAACCCTCTGGACTCAGCCATCCAACCCATTTTCTATCCAGCCATTGTGAACATTTACGTTGTTGGCATCTACATTTTGAGAGAAGCTGCTGGCACACAAGAGGCAAATGATGATCCCACACCCAAAAGCAGCCCAGTGCCTGTTTGCAGCAGTGATCATTTTAATTTTAGCAGAGACTCTTTTGCCACCCAATGGAAAAGCCTGAGTGTATTTGGGTGTTTATCTGCAACCATGGTCGGGAACCAGAGCCACACAAGAATGCCTCCTCTGCTGAATTTCGGGATGGTGGCCAAAAAAGTGCCAAACTCACATGGCTCCAGTCGGCCCTCCTGACTTTTTAACGTACTTTCTCAAAAGCTCAGGAAAGTTGTGAAGACACTGAAGGCAAGATCTTCCAGCAAAAGTTCAGAAAGCAGAGATACACAGTTCAACATTTTCCCCACAGTATGTTACATATGTCATTGTACAAAAATACAATCATTAATACTTCATCTGTTAAGTGACCTGAACACAATTCCAGTGAGGTACAGACACGGAAAGAGGTGCTACTGCAGTTACAGCAAATACACCAAAACTCTTGTTGAGAGAAGGAAGAGGTTCAATGCACAGAGACACTCTTCTCAAGCGATTTGGACAACTTGTATGTAACTACTGTACATCAAGAGAATCAAAGAAATGACACCTAAAAGGGAAGCTAGTTACTGACTACTTAAGTTTAAAACTGCACTAGCTCAAAAGAACATTAAACAATGGTTTAGACAGATTCCTCAGTGCTGGCCAAGAATTAGCCTGCAATACTGCAGGTACAAAGCATTCATTCCTCTTCATCCAACACAGTATATATTGTGTTTCAGCAAAACAGAATGCTTTCCTGATGCCAATATTTCAAGCACAGAAGATGAGGCACTAACAACATTAAAAATTGTATTTCAAACTATGAGACGCCAAAGGTGTTGCAAAAGTAATAGATGAGGGGAAAAAAACAAGCAACAAAACCCAACAAAACCTCAGTTCTCTGGCTCCACCACTTCATAAAAAAATAAACAACCCACCAAAATAATCCACGTGGAAAAGGAAGGCATTGCTCAAACCTCCCCCTCCGCCATCGAAATCTCCCTGTAGTGCCTACACCAGTGAGGAAAAGCCGTTTTCCAAAGCAGTCCCTCTTCTTGCACATCCATGGCTCCACACAGCCAGAGCAGCCATTCGGAATGTTGTTCTGTGCAGTTGCTTTTTGGTCTTAACAAAGCTACAGGCTTCTTGCAGAAGCATTTCAACATCTTCATTATCCTTGTCTTCTGAACTTGGTTCTCAGTCAGAGTCTTCATCAGTAGGCTCACACTCCTCTTCCCCATCACCTAATAAAGCTGTCACTAAAGTCATACTCCTTTGGTTCATCATCACTGGCACCATCTTTCTCCACAGCCCTTTTTCCTGCAGGGACAAAAACGTCACATATTCATGAACCATAAATGTAGAACTAGAGAGACCTTCTAGAGACCATTCAGTCGGTCTCTCTCCTCAGGAGGAGAAAGAATTAACTAAAGGATTCCACCCGGTGCTGACACTTTGGGGTTTTTTCAAGACTCTCATGAAAAGTTGTGCCATCTCTCTCTGACTCCAACAGCAGCACTTACCAATCTGTCCCCTTAGAAAGTTTCCCTTACTGGCTTTTCTTCCAGCACTTGGAAAACAGTATCAGGCCACTTCTGACATCAGAAGAAAATAGTATCACAGAATGTCTTCTGATAACTCTCCTTTCCTTAAGCAGTGGCACACACAGTTTTCCTAGTCATCTTCCTGCTACTGGATATTAGGAAGAAGTTCTTCACTATGAGGGTGGTTAGGCAGTGGAACAGGTTGCCCAGAGAGGTTGTGGAAGCCTCCTCCCTGGAAGCTTTTAAGACAAGGCTTGATGGGGCCCTGGGGAACCTGATCTAGTGGATGGTGTCCCT
Source organism: Galbula dea (assembly GCA_013399015.1). NCBI lineage: Eukaryota > Metazoa > Chordata > Aves > Piciformes > Galbulidae > Galbula > Galbula dea. Next base: position 64,828 of record VWZX01005165.1, on the reverse strand, counting down.
TGCCAGGCAGGGGGGTTGGAACTGGATGATCTTTGAGGTCCCTTCCATCTCTGACAATCCTACGATCCTATGATCCTATACTTCTGTACCTAAACATGGCACCTGCCTTGCATTCAGCCTCTAGCTATGGCTGCTTTGACCCTAGACCTTCTGCCTTCATCCAGATATACTTACTTAGGGCTATTTTATACTCTCTAGAGCTCTTTGGAATCTGACATGGCTTTTAATTTCTATTCACTTCTTTCCTGACCTTCAGGTGAGAGAAGGGAATCTCCAGATCCCTTGCCTCCTGGGTACTCACCTTGGATCCATGCTGGATAGTCTGTGCTTCCTTTCTGAACATAGGTTAAGGAAACAACAAATGCTGAACACTTCTTTCCTGAGCTGGGTGCAGCCTACCTGTTTCCCAGTTCAGTCTATTCTACGATGCTGCTTTCTGATCTGCTGTCCCTCCACCTTCACAACTCCCACTTGGTGATCACTGAAGAAAGACTGCCTTCTGCCTTCATAGTATTTCACAGCACTCTGTATTGGCAGGAATCCAACAACTCAGTATTTACAAGGAATGGATGCTGTTCACAGCACGTTCCTAAACCTTTCTAGAAAGCTTGTCTTGCAGTATTCTTTTAGTTGCTCTAATATATTGGTACATTTAAAGCAATTCCCAGAGGCAGGATAATTCTGCTATTTGAAGAAGTCGTATCTATCTGACTCGGTAGTGTCTATACAAAGCTGCTGCCATGGCAGCATTACCTTCTTCTTCTATTTAGCAGTTGCTGATGAAGCTAACCTCTGGCATTCCTCTGAGATTTGCTCAGATTTTCCTGTTAAGGACAAATAAGCAAAACCACCTGAAGAAGAATGAAGGCTGGCCAGGTGCAGGTTTCCTCTTTTTGCTCTATTATTCTATATATGATTATTCCTAGAGTCAGTTCATTTTTCTTCCCCAAAATAACTCTAGCTAAGACTGCAGACTGAAATTTTCTTCTCTTTTCTCCTAGGGAATTTATATTCCCATGGGCAATTCCTTAAAATCAAGTTTTCTTCTAGTCTTTAGCAAAGTGCTTCCTTTCCAGAGAGATCACCCAGAAGAAAATAGGAAGTTCCATAGTTTCATATTCTCTGAGGAGCAGAATGCTGAGTTCAAGCCCCACACTTAACCAGCCACCAAGGAGTTAAATGTGTTGAGCAGCTGCTACACATTCTGCAGCTATGTATTTAGCAGTGGTTGGAATAAAAGACTACAGCCCAAGGAAAGCAGAGCGTTCTTAGAAACAGCAAGAAGCTGTCAAGGGAGTAGACCCAAAACCCCCAAGAAGAATGAGAAGGACTCACTAGGAACAAATAAGGAAAATCATTCCATTCTCTACAAAGTGGGGAAGAGAACACCTCTCTGAAGGGGTGGGGTCTCTGGAAATCCCCATTAACATAGGATACAGAAGGGACTAGAAGACCAACAGACTGTTATCTCTTAGAGGATAACAGCAAAACCCCTCATGAGGAGGGCAGAAAGTCTCCCCCAGCATTCTTTCCCTATCAAATGTCCTAATAATGGCTACAATGCCTCTAGAGCCTCTTTCACCCCAGTGCCAGCCAGCCAGCTGCTGGCTCCTTGTTTTGGGAGTCGTTTGCAGTAGTTGTCTACTACTGCCTAACTATGTAAAATCCCAAATGGCAAAGAAAAGTGACTAGTGGCCAGTCTCTCTACTCAACACTTGCCTGACTAGAAGCTGTACTATGCTGCTACAGAAAGGCATCCAAAAGGCAAAGAGTAAGAGGCCACCCCAAGCCAATTAGTTCTTTGATTACTCTATTGACAGTAGGAATCACAGACCCATGGAACCATAGTATCACTAAGGCTGCAAAAGACCTCTAAGATCATCAAATCCAACACTCGACCCAACACCCCCATGCCATTAAACCATGTCACCAAGTGCCACATCTACACATGGGATGGTGACTCCAACACTGCCCTGGGCAGCCTGGGCCAGGCCTTGACAAACCTTTTGGTGAAGAAACTGTTCCTAATATCCGATCTGAACCTCCCCTGCTGCAACTTGAGGCCATTTCCTCTTGTCCTATTGCTAGTCACTTGGGAGAAGAGACCAAGCCCCACCTGGCTCCAACCTCCTTTCAGGGAGTTGCAGAGAGTGAGAAGGTCTCCCCTGAGCCTCCTCTTCTCCAGGCTAAATAGCTCCTGTTCCCTCAGCTGCTCCTCACAAGACTGGTGCTCTAGACCCTCTACCAGCTTCACTGTCCTTCTCTGGACACTCCAGAACCTCAACATCCTTCTTGGAGTGAGAGACCCAAAACTGAACCAAGGGTTTGAGGTGTGGCCTCACCACTGCCCAGCAACCAGGGATGAACACTGCCCTATTCCTGCTGGCCACACTATTGCTGATCTAAGCCTGGATATGATATATTACAGCTCAGCCTTGTACTCCATACAAGGAAGAATTTGGCAAAGTGTTGAAATCTAACAGTAATACTGCCCTGACCTTTCCTTTCCAAAACATGAACTCCTCTTGTTATCTTCTCTGGGAGACAGTGTAGTTCTGTGTATTATCATAATCTAAGTTTATTGATTTGTATCACTCAGATTCAACTCTCCTTCGAGTTGAAAGGGTAAACTATGCCAAGAGCTCAACAACTGGTAGCTACAAGGGTTTCTCCAGCTCTCACATGAATGTACTGGTAGTAATGTCACTGTGTTACTTCAGAGCCTTTCTGCATCCATAGGTTGTGACATTACGAGTCCAATGTCTGGGGACAAAAACAATTTCAAGTGTTGTGTAGCAGGTCCTGTATCAGTTCCAATGCACTGACTGGCTCTACTTTAGACAATGCCCTAACAAAGCCTTTATGCAGTAACTGATGGACACTCCAGCAAGGCTTACAGATAGCCAGTTCTTTCTATGGAAGGTGATGACAAGTGCTACTCTGCTTCTTGGTCTCACTTCACACCTCAACAGGCTCTGTGCAGACCATTTCAGGTGGTCTTTGAGTGCAGGAGGCACAGCTTCCAACATCAAATCATTGCCTTCACATGCAGAACACTTACTGCAGGTAGAATCAGAGTACAAGACAGCGTTTCTAGACATGCCTCATCACTTCAAATCCTCTTCTGTCTTAGACCTGGGGAAAGAAGAAGAAAAAACTTTTACTCCAAACTCACTGGATGCTCATTGTTGTGAGAGCTGTTCCAGGACAGTCAGAATTCGTGCCTTTATGTTGCATGCACATCTTTTTCCAAGCATCTGTGAAGGTCTGTGCGATGAAATCCAGCTGGGCATGGGTCATGGTTTAACCTCAGCCAGCAGCTGAACACCACGCAGCTGCCTGCTCACTCCTCCTCCCTCCTGGTGGGATGGGCAGGAGAACTGAAATAGGGAAAACTCGTGGGTTGAGATAAGAACAGCTTAATAACTAAACTAAAATACAGCAAGAACAATAAGAACAATGGCAACAATAATAAAAAAATACTACAATAACAGGAATGAAAATGAACAAAAAGAGAAATAAACCCAAAGGAAAGACAAGTGATGCACAGTGCAGTTGCTCATCACCTGCTGACTGATGCCTGAGCAGCCATCAGTCTCCTCCCAGCAAACTCCTCCCAGTTCATATGTGGGGCATGACATCCTGTGGGATGGAATATCCCCTTGGCTAGCTGGGGTCAGCTCTCCTGGCCATGCTTCCTCCCAGCTTCTGCTTGCTGGCAGAGCTTGGGAAACTGAAAATCCTTAACTTAGGATAAGCTCTACTGAGCACAGGTAAAGATCAGTGTGATAGCAACATTGTTCTTCCACTAAATCCAACCCACAGCACCAGATGCTAGGAAGAAAATTAACTCTGTCCCAGCCAAGTTGGGATGGCATGTGTTCAGAAGATGATGAGAACTGCTGTGGTTTTGTTATATCTTTGCATTCTGCACTCGTAATTGTTAGGTCTAGATTTGTCTAGATTGTCTGCATGTGTGTTTAAAGGCAGTGCAAATTCCACTGCCTTTGTTGTAGCACAAAGATTGTATCCTCCTAAGCTCTTTTCTTGCACTATTTGGTGTCCAGAGGGGAGCTGAGTAAACTGCTTCACCATTATGTGAGTTGTCTTGGAATAAACCCTGGTTATGGCTTTACCTTCTCACTTCTGCTGCAGGCTCTGCCTCCTTAAGGGAGCAAAGACCAGACATTCATCACTTACAAACCACAAGTGTCATTTGGTGTTTCTCTTTTATCCTACCTGTAGACTTCTCTAAGAATAGATCTGTGATAGTCCACAGGTTCTGGACTATCCTTTGCTGCTGCTGTCTTTCTAGCAACTTGGTTTACCCTGTCTGTCCAGTTGCGTCCAGCCCCAGAGGTGCTGCTGTCTTGACAGATTCATGATTTCAGCTTTCAGCTTTTTCTTGGGCCCAGTAAAACATAGAACCAAGAAAGAAAACTGTATTTTCAGTGACCAAGGTGTTATCCAGAGGCAGAAAAGTAATGAAGAAAGTCTGCCATTAACCCTCCCTCCAATGTTGACAGTCTTGGCCTAAACACAGAGGAAAGGAGGAAGAGAAGCAAGCAGATGCTTTATTCACACAGGGAACTTCCAAACTACTTAGAACTGTAGGACACTGGTGTCACTTTTGTAGCAGATTTCTTTGCCAAGGAGTGATTTGGCTAAGTGGAGAGGCAGAGCCCTCTTCAGACTCAAGCACTCCATCCAACCACATTGCATCCTTATGCCAGAATCTCAAAAAGCACATCAAGAAGCTCAAGCTCCTTCAGGACCATTAGGTCACCTTTCAAGGTGGAGTCCCTGATGTTTGCTTTATTGCTTTGTTGAAGAACAACCTGCCAAGGGTTCAAGACCTGAGCTGGAGCATCTCTTTCTAGTGCTAGGTGTAAGTCTAAAAGTAGAATATGCTTTGAGAGAGCAGTTGGTGTATTTGAAGGAAAACAGTAAGCTGTTTTCAGAGCACAGTTTCTAAAGGTGAAATGAAGCAGCACTTCTTTTCAAAAACCTTCCCTGTTTTTCCCCACAGGATTAGTTATCCTAATGAAGTGTTGCACTTCTTCCAGTAGAACTTACTGTATGTGCTTAAACGAGCATGCCAACAGCAACCTTACTGCAGCCAGGATTTACAACCTCACAGCATCTATGAACAAGAAGCATCTCTGCATTGCATCTCCTCCCTATAGTAGGCATGACTGCAAGTTGGCTGTCTTGAGAGCAAGGACTTCGTGTGCACAGAGGCTTCTTACAGGAGCCACCTCTGCAGCCCCTTCCCCACTACCAGAACCCTGCCAGACCCAAACCACAACACAACAGTATAAAACCAGCAAGCACAACCTACCGTGGAGGTGCTCCCTGAGGAGCCACGTTCTGATGGAAAGCTTTGGAAAAGGAAGAAATTGTACCTGCTCATCAGGTTCATCTTGCTTTTTCAGGCCTACCACTGACCCCATCCACACAAGCCAGCACCAGTGCTGTCCCACCACTGCTTCTGCTGGGGAACCTGCAGAGCTCTGAACTTTTATCTTACTTCAGAACTCATGCCTTGTGCCAAGCCCCCTGCCACAGCTTGCCCACTACTGCCGCTCCCAGATTTGGCTGCTAGTGAGGCCTTTTGCTGTTACCTGAGGTCATTGCTTCTGGCAGATCTGGCTGTTGAATGCAAGGGCTGTCTCTCAGGAGTCTGATGGTCCAGAGATATTAGTGCCAAGTTAAAGTTCAGAGACTGATCCAGCTTCCGAGTCTCTGCCTCCAGAACAGCAGCTTTGGGGTCCCTGACTACAGCTGCCAAGGAGTAAGACAGCTCCTGGTGAAGGTCTGACAGCTCCCGGCTGGTCTTTGCACAGCACTCAATATAGTCCTGCTTGTGTTTTCGTTCCTGTGCCAGCTGTGTCTGCAGAAGGAACACCTGAAAGAGGCAAAAGGCTGAGCTCAGACAAGGCCATTCTATTAGGACCATCTGTAGGTCCATGGTTCCAGCTGTCAGGAAGGATGCACCCTCTAACCCTAGCCCTGACAGACTTTCTCCTTGTGGAATGAGTAGTATCAGGCTCCTAGAGTCACCCTGAACTGAGCTCTGATTATCAGCAAGTCAAGTTTCTTTCTGGCATACCATTCACACCTACACCACTGAGACATGCTGTGGACATTAAAGACAGAGCTTCCTACAGGAGTTAGTAACCCAGCTCTTTTTTTGCATAAGAGAAATCGAGGCTGCTGACACCTGAGTTCCACATGCTTTTTCCTCAAGAGGAGGACTCCTGGTTACAGAAGGTACTGAAGAACTGCTCTGCTATCATCTAGTTTAAAAACTTGACAGCACATGAAAAGGGAGCAAACTCTCATTTTTCCTAACTTTAGAGCATGTCACAAATGATCAAAGCATAATTTAATAAGCAAAGCCCAGGAGGCAAACGAGTCTTAAAGGAGTGCTGGGGCCATGACTTTACTATTTCCTGGCAATATGGGGTTGGTCCTCCTGGACCTTTTGGTGGGAAAGACCCAGTTGCTCTCCCCTCCTGTTAGGCTGGCAGTGTAGTGCAGCCACAGCAGATCTGGAGTGGAGAAGCTGCACATGGAAAGTACAACCTCTAAGGGACTCCACAACAAGCAACACACATAGGCTAGGGATCACCACTACTGAAGAGAGGCACAGATCTGACTTCCCCTCTGAAATAATAAGGGCACCTTTGTGAAACTGGGCTTGGAAGCCTGAAAAATCCCCCCCATGCTCTGGCAGTTTGCCCTGAACACCTGTGAAGAAGATTCACCTCCTCAGGGAGACCAAAGTGTACCAGACCCATGAAAGGACATGGGAGAGAAGTCTGGTGACTGCTGCTACTGCCAGTACCACTGACCAAGGAGGCACTAGGGTTCAGTAGCTGGAACGTACACTCTTGCACTGATAAGACAAATGTCCACAGTGCTTAGGTTCAATATTGGGATCCCCATCAGCACAGAATGGCAGCACCAGACTAATGGTTGCCTGAAGGCTACAGCTCTGGCATTGCCTCAGATCCCTGGAGGATCCCTGATAGGATGCAAGCTCCTCTGTTAATTGAGCCAAGGGAAAATGGAAAGAGTCAACAAGTTGATCGAGATTCAAGAGAAACATCCTTAGAATATTCTCTATTTTTCAGCAAGTTCCAGTTTTCTGTCTGTCCTCCCACCATGCCTGACCTTGAGGCAAGACAGAGGCTGGACCTAGGTGAATGACGTTGGCTGTGGCCAACAGGTGTGTCTGACTGACACTGCCTGGTGTATTCACTTCCTGACAGCCAACCAAAACTTGGGCTGTAGTACTATGCCAAGTTGTACCTGTCAGTACAGCCACAGCAGCTTTTGATGGGAGTTTGCCTACTCCTCACCTGGTTCTGCAACTCAGCTAATCGACGACTGCAGCATGTGTGAGGCTCCTCCTGTGAAGGAAACACAAGGATTTCTTTTTAGTCCCCAGTTTCGTCAGGGCCAAAGTTCTATATTCAGCTTCTACTAGGGCTATACTGGGGGACTGCTGCCACTGGGATTTGCCATCATTCCCCTGTATGGCCAGAGCCTCCCCCCACAAGTAAGATTCTGTTCTCACCTGTCTAGAAGCAGGCATCTTGTGTGAGTCAGACTCACAGGGAGAAAATCTGCATGCATCTGGCAGAGTCTGACCTCTGTAATATCTCTTCAGTCTCCTCCGTTCACATTCCACCTGCACATTGGATAGGGGAAAGGGTCACAGAAACCTGCCACCAAAAAAGGAGTAAAAGGGCCTCTGGGCATCATGGAAAGCAGATGTCTGCTCAAAGACCCTTAATGGCATGCTGGGGACAAAGAGCACTCAATGTAGACTATGGAAGAGAAAGAGCAAGAGGAAACAGTTCCTGACACCAGAGCGTCAGATGTGTCTGTATGGGGACAAGAAGGGCGGTACTGGAGTGAATCTGCATTTGTGAAGGCAATGGGGTGCCAGAAGAGAGAGGAAATACAAAAGTGTGTGTCCACATGGGACAGTGGAAGAGGGAAGGAAACAAGCAGAGGACTCCAAAGTGCTGTCTGTGGAAATGTGTTGCTTTCCAGAGGACTGGAAGGCTTTGCAGAGGCAGCGAAGGCCTGTTTTACCTGCTCAAGAGTCCTCTTGAGCTCAGCATTGAGTTGGTTCAGCTCTGTCTTCTCAAGTTCCAGCCTTGCAACTGCTCGTTGCAGATGTTCCAGCTGCTGAGACAGCAGTCTCTTCTCTGAGAGCCAGGACAGCTGCTCCCCTTCTGCAGTAGCCTGCTGCGTATACAGAGAGGGCATTGTGAGCTGGTGCCACATAAGGGTTTGAAGGGCCAGGACCAACATGCTGGGGAGAGTGACTGGATTCAGGAATGAACAGTGCAACATCCCTTCTCCTCCTCCTGGTCCACAGGCCAAAACAACACACTGCTCTTCTAGGGGCCTCCTCCAGATCACCTTGGAGAAATGGAACTGTTTGTTCTGAGCATGCTTCCTCCTACTTAAGTTCAGTGTCCCCCATTCTGCTTGTCAGAGAGACTGCAAACAGTCATTTCCTATTAATCCACCTAATGGTTTTAGAAAGCTCTGTGGTGTTTCCAGCTCCCTCTCTCTCAGCCATTTCTTGTCCACCATGAAGACTTCCACACTGACATGTTCCTGGAAGCTAACATCTTTGGTCATCTTCTATGATTTTCAATGTATACTCTCCTGTCTCTAGTTGTACTCTCTGTCCTTGGACAACCAAGCAATATATAGATGTGGGTGAAGCATGTGTTTCTGCAGTGATAAAATATTACAGCTTTGTTCTCTGCTCCCTTTATCTGTTAGAGCATCACTACAGAACTGCTCACATCATCCGAACCTAGTCAAGAGCCACCTCCTCTCTCATGGGTTCATTGATGAACTGCTCCTTGCAGACAGCTTGAAGATGCTTGACAGCATCTACAAATGTAGCCTTGAGATCAGCTCTATCCTGATCCACGTGGCTGCAATTGCATTACCTGCTCGAATGCTGCTGCATACCTGATCTGTATGGACACAACTGAAATCTCCCACTGTTTTTGTGTCTCCTGTCCTTGTTACTTCTCTGCTTCCCATCAAGAGAACAAAGAACCTGTCAACATCCTGATCATGCTTCTCAAGTAATGTATAAATGCAATGCATAAATGTAGGATTTCATTACTAGTAGCCTGTATATTAGTGTAATACTAAAAGTACTGGCAGAGTACCAGGCAAGTTTGCACACAGGCTGCTGCAGCTGTTCCACCAGCAGGACCCGAGTCAGATCACCATGGAGAAGCCCACACAAATTTGCCTTTGTGCTTTTTGGGCATTCTGAACATGCAATGAAGCCTTTAACCTGATCAGGCAACAGCAAGAATCCCATTCTTTGTAAGACTCTGGAAAAGCTGCACCTCAGCTGTCTCCATCTCTGAAAGCACCCTCTAAGCACACCCAGAGTAGCTGCTGTTCAGCCACGATTAACAAGCTTCACTAAATTTAGTACACTAGTCTGGTCAGCTGTGCCCCTTCCATGCCAAATCCTAACCACCACACCTTGGCTAAGCTTGTCTTAGGAAGAGAGAATCAATTACCCACTCCCAACTTTCGGACTGGATTTAATTTTTATGGCAAGCTCTGTAGTATTTTCAGCAGTTCTGGATTTGACAGAAGACACTCTAGCAGGTGAATGGTCTCTGGCCACTGCTATAGAGGCTGCTGGCTGCAATCATGGTTTCTTTGGCCAAGCAGGTCAGATATATATGGGAACAGATATCCCCATATCTTTATGGGAAAGATCTTGAGAAACCTTTACAGACATTTGAGATGACTGATGATCAAAGTGCCTACCTGAACATGAAACCGGTCCTTGTCCCTCTCTGCAACCATGCTCTGCAGGATGGCTATTTCTTCCCTCAAAGTCCCATTGGCCATTTCACTCTTGGTAAGGGCAAGAGTCAGTGCTTCTGCCTTCTCTTTCCATTCAATTTCTCCACTTTCAGTCTGCTTCAAAATAGCAATCACCCGCTCCAGCTCTTCCCCCTTCGCTCTCCGCTCATCTTCCAGTAGTTGGGTTAGCTCCTTCTGCCTTTTCAAGAGACAGTCTCTCTCCTGGAGAAGTCTCCTTTTCTCTGCTTCCTCCTCCTCCCATTTTTGGAGTTTCTGGATTTGTTTCCATAGCGTCTCCCTTCCATCTTTCCATTGCAAAGCTGATGTTAATTCTTTCAGGAGCTGACTATACTTCCTAAGCTCTTGTTCTCTCTCTGTCAGAGTCTTGTCTAAACACCTAACTCTGTCTCTCTGGTACTTGATCTCTTTGTCCTTTTTTGTCAGAGTCTGCTGAACATGCTGGAGATCTTCCCTAAGACCTCTTATTTCCTCTTCTAATGCTTTTTGCTCAGCTTGAGCTTTGGTCTCTAGCTGCCTCTTAGGCAAGGCTTTTTCCAGGAGCTTCTCTAGCTCTCTGTGATGTCTAACCTCTTCATTCTTCTTGGTCAGCCTAAGCTGGAGATCCTGCAACTTCTCCAGTTCTTCTTGGCACTGGACTTTTTGCCTAAGAGTTTTGTCGTCTTCATCTCTCTTTCTCACCACTTCCTCAAGCAGATTAGCTTGCTTCTGGCATGATGTTAGTGACACTTTCATGCTTTCTTCATGAAGCTGGAACATGTTCATTTGCTCAGTTTGCCTGAGGAACTCTAAATGATTCTTCTTCACTATCTGGCTTGTTTTGTCTAGATCCTGCTGCAGTCTCTTGGCCTGCTTGTCTTCTAACTCCTTCTGCTCTTGAAGGTCCTTGACATGCTCTTGCAAAGATGCTGTCACTTGATCTTTAGCATCTAGAGAAGATTCTAGTTTTTGCAGTATGCCTTTAGTCTGCATTGTTGCCTCTCCCCTTTGCTGTTGATGCTTAGAGATAGCCTCCTCCACAGCCTCTCTCTTTTCTCTTCTTTCCTTCAGAGTCCTTTTTGTTGCTTGAAGATTTGTTTGCTCAGCTTCATGCTTTTTCTCCTCTTCTTTGCTGGCCTCGCATTGCTTTCTAAGGCATATTTCCAGCTCTTGTTCCTTCAGTGCTACTTGAGGATGCTGCAGAATTTCCTTCTGCTCTTCAGAGTCTTGTTCTTGTTTTTGAAATTCAGTCATTAAATCCTTTTCTTTCAGGATTGCCTTAGAGCATCCAAAGTCTCTAGGTAAGACATTCATCTGTTCTTCTGGCTTTTCCTCACAGTTCCATGTTTGCTGCTTTTGGATGTCTATGAGTTTGTCCTTTTCTTTTAAGATTTCTAAGGTCCGCTCCAGTTGGTCAGGGACAGTCCTTAACTGCATTTCCATGACTTCTTCAGCTTCCTGGATTTGCTTTTGTTGTGATTCAAACTCTTGATCCTTTTTAGATAGAGAAAGTGTTATCTTTTCTACTTTACCATGAAGCTTTTGCAGGTGCCCCTCTTGCTGTTCCTTGTACTGCTGGGAGAGACTTAATTGATCCCTTTGAGACTCACACTCACTCTCCCTGTCCTTAAGAACCGCCCTGAAGCGTTCAAGGCTTGTGTGCAGAGATTTCACCTGTTCTCTCTCCTTTTCCAGCTCTTGGATCTGCTGAGTCAGAGTCATAAGCTCTATGTTTTTCTCCTTCAGAATTTCTTTCATGTGATCAAGATCCACAAGCAGGTTTGTCACTTGTGATGTTTGGTGTTGTTCTAGAGTCATTATTTTCCCCTCCTGCAATTTGATCTCCTGGTCTCTCTCCTCCAGCTCTCTGCTCATCTTGCTCACCACAGCCTTCTGCATTTCCCGCTGCTTCTCCAGATCCGCTATTGTTTCTTGCTGGGATCTGATCTCCTGGTCCCTCTCCTCCAGCTCTTTACTCACCTCCCTGACAGCAGTCTTCTGCACTTCTTGCTGCTTCTCCAGCTTTGCTATCAGTTCTTGCTGGGATCTGATCTCCTGGTCCCTCTCCTCCAGCTCTTTGCTCATCTTGCTCACCACAGCCTTCTGCATTTCCCGCTGCTTCTCCAGATCCGCTATTGTTTCTTGCTGGGATCTGATCTCCTGGTCCCTCTCCTCCAGCTCTTTGCTCATCTTGCTGACAGTAGCCTTCTGCATTTCTTGCTGCTTCTCCAGCTCTGCTATCAGTTCTTGTTGATACCTGACCTTCAGGTCTCTTTCTTCCAGCTCTTTGCTCATCTTGCTGACAGCAGCCCTCTGCATTTCTCGCTGCTTCTTCAGCTCCTGTAGTTGTTCTTGCTGGGATCTGATCTCTTGGTCCCTCTCTTCCAGCTCTTCGCTCATCTTGCTGACAGCAGCCCTCTGCATTTCTTGCTGCTTCTCCAGCTCTTGTATCTGTTCTTGCTGGGATTCTGTCTTCTGATTTTTTTCTGTTATGTCTTTAATAACCTGATCAAGAGTAGTTTTCTGTATTTCTTTCTGCTTTTCCAGCATTCTCATCTCTTCCTGTTGTAACTTCATTTCTCCCTCCCTCTCCGAGAGGACGGCAGTCATATGAGTGAGAGTCTCCTGCAAAGCTTTTCCTTCTTTCTGGAGCATCTGGATTTTCTCCCACAGCATTTCCACCTCCTCATTTTTCATTTTTAAGATAGACAGTGTAGTTTGGAGTTGTTGTTCAAGGGAGTGATTCATATCTGTTGCTGTATCTGCTCGGGTTTCAGAGGCTGTGACTGATTCCTGAAGAAGTTTGATCTCCTGCACCAGTTCTTCTTTAAGTGCTTGCAGTCTGTTGTGTTCATCCTGCAAAACAAGGAGGAAAAGGTTCAGTGATTCCATCCATGCATGTTTGGGTTTCATACTCAATATGAACTCATCCTCCAGTGGCAGCCAAGGGCTGAAGTTTGAGCTTTCAGTAGAAAATTGGAACTGTTCAATCAGTTTCCCTTTCAATGTGTATTTTCTACTGTCAATCAAAGAAAAAGACTTCAGAACTGTACTGTATTTATCAAACTATGTCCACAGCTGATTTTTGGAGTCAGTGTAAATGGAGAAGTGGGAAAATACTGATCATCTAACAGCTGCAGTGGCTCAAATGTCTAGGCTAGTATCCTGTATGGAATGGTGCCTGTTAGATGATAACCCTGCTAATTCAGCTACATGGGGCTGGCAGGAAAGCAAAAGTCTGAGAAACAAGGAATGCTAAGTGGAAGTAAGGGCAAAGTGAGAGAAGTTTGGTCAGCACTTGGCTACTCTGTATCTTCTCAGGTTTGGACTGAACCTGTAAAGCACCACTCAAAATCAGCTTTCCACTGGGAAAAAAGTCACCAAAAAACAAGTAAGAAATGGCCCTTTATGGCATCTGCCAGCCTCACCAGGACATCTTTCCTTTGCTTCTCAGTGCTCTCAAGTTTCCCTTCCAGAGATACCACTTCTTGCTGTAGAGTCACAGCTTCCTCCTTTAAAGCAGCAGCCTCTTCCTGCAAGGCAGTTTGTAGATAGCTCTTCTTGCATTCTGCCATCTGTGTTTCTGCAGCAGTAAAGGTGAAGGAGAAGGTAAAAAGCAAAGAAAATGGGTTTGCATCCTACAGAGAAAACATCATTTTCTTATCTGCCTCTCCGTGTTTTCCAGGCCCTAAGGACTTTCAAAGCAGACATAAATGAAGTAAACTTAAAGAAGAATGAAAGCAGCAAGGTTCAGTAGAACAGGGAAATGTGTTTGTTTCTCTGCTTGTTGAAAGACCAGAGCCAAGGCAGAACATCATCCACTGTGGCAGAAGCAGTTGGAACAAACATCAATGAAACAGATGTTGGTGTCCTAAAGGATCTAGTGTTCTAAAGGAAAACAAAATGAAGAAGCAGCAAAAGTGAAGACTGACTATGACACATTCAATTGACCAGGAAGACTCAAGAGACATTAGAGACATCAGATGTTGATGCTGTGCTTGAAGATGCCCTTTGACATTCTTCCAAAAGAATGCTAGGGGAACACATTGTAGGCTGGCTGAAAAAAAAAGAAAGGAAATATTGATACTAGGACAACAGCAAGGCAAGAATAATAGAGCATCACACCAGCACTGAGGCCTGGAGGAAGGACTAAGATAGACAGGAACTAAAACTAAACTAGTAGACTGAATTAACTGACAGGAACTAAACAGGGAACAGACTGACTAGTGGGACAAGCAGGATCCATCCACTGTCAGAATTTTGTAACATTACATTGCATATGTAACATGTGTAGTGAAGACTAAGGCTATTCCAGAAACAGTGATGATCTGAGGCCTGGAAAACTCTCTTTTTGTAAAGAGTCTGGAAAATGATCAGCAGTTCCCTCTCAGAGAGGGAACATGAAGAAATACTGAACAGGCGAAGGTACTAGATGAGCAGGTGACAGCCTGTGGGGAGGCAGTGCCCACACTTCCTTGTTCCTGTAGCCTGAGACAAGGAAATCCAGACAATGAGATGAAAAAGCAGCTGTGATGTGGAGAATGGGAAAACAATGACAGAGAAAGGAGCAGGGATGCCTGTCCAGCTGTGACACAGAGTGGCCCTGGAGGCTCTGGTATGGCTTGGAGATTAGAGGGAGAGGTGAATAGTTACATGTGAATAACAGTTGATAGATAAGCCCAATATAAACATGTTACCAAAGGTGTAAGTAACAAATGACTAGGGAAGCAAGAAACTGTATTTTACTAGAGCTTTGAGCTCAGGCACCAAATCACTACCAGCAAGAAAACAGGTATGAAGGGTGCAGAAGCACTAGGTTACCAGAGAACTAGGCAAAGAAGCAGATGAAAGGATGCAATAACACAGGAGCTTAATACTGAATTAATGCTCTGTAAGTCTGCCAAGTAAGAGGAAAAGGAAGTCAATACACACAAGGCTTTTTGCAGGCTGGTGCTTTTAAAGCACATATGGACCTGAAAGGCACCACCTCTGCACATCACCAGTAGCACAGCTAGATGTAGTGCCAGCCACTGCATCTTTCTCTAAGAAAGGTTTCACTAATAGTTCTACAGATAAGTCTCATGCTTGTTTTTCTCCTCATCCCATCTCCAGGCACTGCACTTTTCCTCCCTGTGGTATCAGAGATCGCCACCAGGGAGGTGGAATGGCTTCAGGAGGTTGGAAAGGACAAGCTGTACCTTCCTGGCTTTGAGCCAACTGTTTCTGCAGCTCTTGATTGTGGGCACTGAAACAGTCCCTTTCAGCTTGCCTCCTGCTCAGCTCCAGCTCCAAGTCCTGTGTCCTCTTCCTTGCATCATTCTGGAAGAGGTAAGAACAGAAGTGTCAGGTGGCAGGACATAAAGAGCTACAAACACCAAGGCAGAAATAGGCAGGGCAGGAGGGGGCAGTTGGGCAGTAATGGTGGATGGTATCATGATTCTCCAGCAAGCCAACCTGGCCTGCAAGAATTTGCACCTGTTCTGGCTTTGGCACTCTGATTATTAGGTCAGTCCAGCAGAGGAAGAGGATTTCTGGGTGCACTAGACACACATTACCATATCTTGCTGAGTCTGCTTCAGGTGCTGATGCAGGTCTTGTAGGGCTGCTGCCACTCTGTCCACTGTGAGCTCCGCAGGGAGGTCCCTGGCCTGAGAAACAGTTACATCCCAGACATGACCCTGTTCTGAAGAGAGAAGCCATTCTGTTTTAAGTTTTAATTGAAGGGTCTCTATAAGCAAGGCTTCTTTGTACACAAGAGAAGGTGGCAGTGCCTTTGACATCATCCTAGAGAGCATGTTACAGCAAGATGTGTCACAGGCTAGCATTATGTTGGTGACCGCTAATGTCAGGGCTGCCCCCAGGAAGAATGCAAATATCCTATGGCTTGGCATGACTTGGGCCCTATTTCATTTTGCTGCTGGTCATTCCTCCACGTACAAAAACTGGTTTACTGCAGGGATGTCAGGCTTTCAAGACTTCCTAAGGCCTGAGGCAGTCTAAACTGAAAATATAATTCTACCACATCAAGACCACAGAGAACTACCCCTCTCCTCATATGCTCTCCTCTATGTGCTCTATAGACTTGTTAACCCAGCTTCCCACACTTGCCTGAACTCCAAGTGACTAAGTCTCTGCTGTCAGAGATTGTGTGGTGGAGAACCAGAAGCAGTTTGTCCAGATGGGCTTGGGCTTCCCAGTGAGCACTGTTAGCCTGCTGACACTCTGCAGCCAATGCCTTTGCTCTGTCCTCTGTGCTACAAAGCCTCAAATGCAGGTCAGACCTCTCAGCCTCTAGCATGCTCAAAGATTCCCTCAAGCGCTGCTCATCTGCTCGGGACTCCTCCAGATCCTGGAGCAGCTGCTTCTCTCGAGTTGCCAGGCTAGCCTCCTTCTCCAGCAGGGCTTCCTCCAGTGATTGTATCTGTAACACAGACCCAGAGAGCCTCAGGGGCAGTGCTGCTACTGAGTCAGCAGAGCAGGGAAGAGAGGAAAGAACAGAGGAGAAATTACTTCAAGCAAAAAACATGCTGGAAACAGAAGGCACAAAGCAGAGGATTCAAACTGAGCAAAAGAAGTTCCCCCATCCCCAAAGGAATGGTCAAACTGTCAGGCTTTCAGGCCTTCCAGCCTCAGAAATGAAGCTGTGCGTGCATGTGTGAGTGGGTGGCTGGCAGGGTGAGACGGCAGGTGAAGCAACCCTGCACAGAGTGGGGCTGCCAGGGATGCTTGGGAGTAGAAATAAAGAGGAGACAACCAGCATCCTTTGTGGTGCCTCTCCAAAATGCCACAGGAACTGGCTGAGATGGAAGTGCCTTCCACACAATGCACTAACCCCTTGTTTCACCAGATTTCTCAGTGCCTGACAGAGGCAGAAACACCATCTGGGGACAACATTTCTAACAGAGATACCAAGAAGCTTCAAAGGAGTCTTCTGTTTCTCCTTAGAGATTTAATGCCATGAACAGAGAATCAGGGGAAACACAGACAGAGCACAGCAGAACCAGACTTGACTTCTACAGGCAGTCTCTGAGTAGAATAGAGGAGGAGTGTATGTTGTTGGGAGGGGAAACAAGTTGGGGCCTACAAGCTGAATGTGGTCATCTATGTCCTTGGAGAAAAGGATGCTTGTGGGTGGGTCACCTGGTTGTTGAGCTCTTGTATTTCTCTTCTGTGGTCTGAATGGAGCTGCTGGGCCTGGTGAAGAGCAGAAAGAAGCTGAGACATCTCATTGTGCAGAGCAAGGTTGGTTTCTTCCAGGGTTCTAAGGCTTATTTCCTTCTCTTCCAGAGAGAGAGTAAGTCTGAAAGAGAAAGAGCATGAAACTCACCATTACTACATGGTATAACATGAAATAAACTCTTAGGACTTCCAACACCAAGGGGAAAACTGCTTGGAAAATTGCTTTGTCTATAAACAACTAGGCTGCTTGTTCAGTCCCCAGCCAGGTTGGCAGTCACACCCAAGAATGTGTCCACTATGCTTCCTTCCCCAGAAGAAAGGTAAATTACTGGTTACACATCCTGCATTTTTGGAGATGAGAATGTGAATAGAAACATAAAGTCTTGAAATTAAGACATTAGGGAAGAGGAAAAATTTTCACTTGACTAATAAGACTCCCTTGTACAGGTTTTGTCAGTAATGGAGAGACATTTTCTTCCCCTAGCCTGTGTGTTCTGGTAGGAACAGCAGCAACTGACAGCAAGGTGATCTCTGAGAAGTGTCCTGGTTTCACTGGGACAGGAGTTAATCTTCCTCCTAGCAGCTGGTGCAGCACTGGGGTTTTGATTTAGTGTGACAGTAATGTTGCTAACACAGTGATGTTTTAGTTGTTGCTAAGTAGTGTTTTCCCTAAACACTAAGTCAAGGATTTTAGTCAACACTAAGTCAACGCTAATCCTAAATCAAGGATTTTTCAGCTTCTCATGCCCTGCCAGTTAAAAGGCTGCAGGGGCAAGAAGCTTGGAGGGGACACAGCCAACAGAGCCAACCCAAACCAGCCAAATGCATATTCCATGCCATATGATATCATGTCCAGTAGATAAAACTGGGGGCAGTTGGCTGAGGGAACCAACTGCTGCTCAGGGCCTGTCTGGGCATCAGTCAGCAGGTGCTGAGCAATTCCATTGTGCATCACTTGTCTTTTCCTACATTTTTTTCTCTCTCTCTTTTTTCTATATTCATTTTCATTACACTTAGTATTACAGTATTATTTATTTTAATTATTAAGCATTTCTCATCTCAATTCCCATTCATTTTGTTCCCATTCTCCTCTCCATCCCACTAAGGGTGAGGAGTGAGTGAGCAGCTGCGTACTGCTTGGTTTCTGGCTGGGGTTAAACCACAGCAGTTTGGTAAGGCTTGCCAGCATCCATATTACTCTCAGCTAGAGAAATGAAGGCTGATACCAGCAGTGGAAATGGAAGCTTGAAGGAAATACTCAGATCCTTAGATAATATGCAGGATCCCTCAGAGGGATGACCTAACAAAAGAACACCTCCTGTTAAGGAAAGGACTACTCCAAAAGCCATTGTCTTCAGAAAAACTCTAACTAAAGGATTAAAAGAAAATGAAACAAAATGTCAAGAGAATGAAACAGATCTGAATGGATAGTTCAGAACTCTGCTCTTTAGGAAATGCTGCTAGAGCCACTTACACATGCAGAGAACTAAAAGAGGGAAACCACGAGACAGGCTTTTGTTTACCTGGCTTCTTCACTCTCCAGGACCTTCAATGAAGCCTGAAATTCTGTGTTTTGACACTCCACTTCTTCCCATTGACTCCTTTCCCTCTCTAAGGACTGCAGACACACTTGCAGCTCCTTGTTCTGATGTTCTACCTCCTCCCATTGACGACTCTTCTCCTCCAAGATCTTCTGGAGGTGCACAACCTCCAGCGCCTTCTGCCTTGACAGTTCCTGTGCCTCACCCAGATCCTGTTGAGCTTTGTGGGCAATCACTTGCTGGGACTCTTCAGAGGCTGCTAGCTGAGATGTCAACTCTTCCACCTCAAGTAAAACACAACAAAGCAGTAAAGACTGCAGCATATCACTGTCAGCCATATCATACACTGCAAGGAAAGGGAAAGAACAGCTTTAAATTTCACTCCTATCATGAGAGCGCCAGATTCACAATGGACAGAACAAACTTGTTTGAAACAATCTGAGTGGGGCACCATGTTGATCTGAAAAAAACACCTTAAAAACAAGACCAGTAGAAATCCATTCTGATGATTACTGGCAAGCAGGCAAAATGACTACCCCATGTGTTTAGGGCAGCAGTTGAGATTCAGCTGACCAGTAAGTCTCCTTCAGACCAGCTGAGATGGAGATCACAGGATGAAGGCAATAAGAGGGATTACCCCATCAGCCTGCTGCTCTGCAATGGCAAGGCAAGAGGAGAAAAGACCACCTGCTGAATGACTGGAGTAGCTACTGCTGTTTCAGTCACCTGTTTTTGTAGAGCATCCCTCTGCTGAAGAAGGATATTCATTTCCTCCTTGACAGTTTTGATTTCTTCCTTGTGCCTATTTTCCACTGTCCTGATCTTACTCCAGGTTTCCTGCAGCTCTGCTTGCAGCTTTTCTGTGACATTCTGTAAACACAAAACCTGCCATCAGGGCCAGCTCTTTTCTCTTCCTGTCTCAAAATCACACTCATTCAGCCACTTATTTTCTACTCAGCTCTGCTTCCACTGTAACCCTTCCTTCCTCTTGCTGATCTCTGGAGCTTACCAGGCTCTGTGCTTTCAGTACCTACCATAGCCCTTTGCCTCCACAGTCCCAGGACTAATGTTTTATGTCCTTCCCACTGCCCTTCACTCTGTCACTTGGCCCTCCCAGCCTCTCTCAGCTTTCATCCAATTGCCAGCTGGCTGTTCTTCCAACCTACCTTACCTATCAGACTTACCTGCTCATTCTCCTGCTGCTCTTTCACCTCCTGCCTGAGCCGCTCTAGCTGTTGGCAGACTTCTCTCAGCTCTCCCTCAGTTTGGTGTAGTGTCTCTAATAAAGCACTCTTCTCACTCTCTTTTTCTAGCAGGATCTGCACAGAAATAGAGAGAAGCCAGGTTTCAACTCCCCATTCAGAGTCTGTGTGGCAGGACTCAAAGACCCAAGGGCTCAAAGCAATATGCAGCTAGTCTGTCCACCTAGAGAGACAGATCCCTAAGTGCAGTTGGCAGTATAAACATTGTTCATCCATGCTCAGCTCATGGTGATTGAATCTTCAACAAGCTCTTAGTCATCTGACAGGAAAATGAGTCTGGTCTTGCTGGTGAGGGTATCCACCATCCTCTGTTGTGTCCTCTTTGTCTTTCAATAGCAACTTTCCCACCTAGTTATGAGTGGAGAAGATGCAAAGCTACCAGAGGGCTGAAGCTAGCAGCTCCTTCAGAAAACATTCTGTTCTTAGTGGGTTTTGGTGACAATTACTTCAGTTTTAAGGCATTCAGTAGACTTTGGGTAAAGCTTTAAAAGAAACCCCTCAAAATACAATAGCAGCACAAAAATCTAAAATGAAAGAAACATAAAATCATAGAACCATAAAGGTTGGGAAAGACCTCTAAGATCATCAAGTCCAGCTGTCAACCCAACACCCCCATGCCACTAAACCATGTCACCCAAAGCCACATCTACACATTTTCTGAACCCCTTCAGGGCTGGTGACTCCACCACTACCCTGGGCAGCCTGTGACAATTCCTAACCACTATTTCAGGGAAGAAATTGTTCCTTACATCCAACCTGAACCTCCTCTGGCACAACTAGAGGCCATATAGGACTTAATTACCTGGGAGAAAAGACCAACCCCCACCTTGCTATAACCTTCTTTCAGGGAGTTGGGGAGAGCGAGGTCTCCCCCGAGCCTCCTCTTCTCCAGGCCTAACAACCTCAGTTCCCTCAGCTGCTCCAGACCTTTCACCAGCTTTACTGCTCTTCTCTGGACACACTCCAGCATCTCAAATGTCTATTTGGAGTGAGGGGCCCAAGACTGAACCTAGGATTCAAGGTGTGGCCTCACCACTGCCCAGTACAGAGGGAGGTCACGTTTCTGACTGGCTTCCTACAACAGGTCTCATTTGTAGTCCCAAAGATAGCCCTGCTCACCCTTCACCATGCCAAATTCAATGCAGAAAACACACATAGGGCTCCATTCAGCCCATATCCAGCCTTCTCCCACAGCCCTAGCCTTGCAAAAAAAACACACAAATTCTCCTTTCAGTCTTTACCTCTTGCTTGGCATTTTCAGCTCTTGCTCGTTCCTCTTCTTGTTCAGCTTGCATGATAGCAACTTTCTGCTTCATCTCAAAGAGTTTCTTCTCATGCTCCCCTTCTGTCTCTGCCTTCTCCTTTTCCCACTGCTCCAGCATCTTCTGCAGCTCTGAACGGTGCCCTTCCTGCTCACTGGCCTGATGAGGGGAGGACAAGACTTCAAGGTGAAATCTTAGCCAAGCTCCTCAAAAAAAACCACATGTGAAGCTTCACCCTTCCCACAAACCCCCAGATGAAAGTTGCACAGCAGTGGCTTTGTGCCCTCCATAAATCATCTCCTAGCAAGGAACTTAAAAGGAGGGTCGGCAGGTGGAATGAAAGGAGACCTGCTGGCTGCCTGTTTCCTAGCACCTCTCTCTTCAGGATTTCTCTGCTCTCAGAGTCTCTGTTTTCAAATCATCAATGAAAAGGTGCAGATGGACTGCAGGGTGAGAAAGAGGCCAATACCTTGATACCCTAGTCACAGGCCAGGCCAGGAACTGAAGTAGCACAAACAAGGAGCCTGTTCCACACGCTTGAAGCCCAAAGCCTCTGTCAACTGTGAATGGACAGAAAGGGACAAAGCTCCCATGACTGCAGCTGGGAGGAAGGTTAGGAGTCTACTTCACAGTAGACAGGAGTTGGGCAAGATTCTACCCTTTTACTGCCATGCTTTGGATGAAGACCACTTTCTGCTCAACTTTCTGTTGAGCTCATCTTCAGCCCACACTGAATCTGTGGCTGCATTTACTGTCCCAGCACAGTCAGATCTTCATGTGCTTCCAAGAGCCACTGGCTCTGCTGCCTGGCCTAGCAATGTGTGTGTCATAGATGACTGTTGCCATTTCACACTCTCAAGCTATTACCCTTCCAAAGCCAGCCCACACAGCTTGCTTGAAGAACTCAGAAGCACATTGTTTCCTACCAGATCTTGCAGGAGCTTCTTTCTTTCCGCTTCATGCTCAGTTTCCCGAAGCCTGAGGGTACTGTCATACTGCTGTTGTGTCTGCAGGAGCTGTTGAGCCATGTTTTCCTGTTCCTGCTTCATGAGAGATCTCTCTGCTTCCAGCTCACACCGAAGGCATTTCACTTCCCCTGCAAACACAACGAACGGCAAGACTCAGAGTCTACACAAACAATGGTTCTGACTTCACTGACCTTTAGCCATTTGAATTTCAGTACAGGAGGGACCTGCCTCCATCTCCTTCACTCCTCAGAAGCACTGCAGACAGAGCTGGTTTTATTCCATCTTCCCTAGGTAGGGTGATCACCAGAAATAAAGCACCTGAGGCTCTCACCTTGTATCACCTCCTTGGCCTGTGTGACGGCGTGAAGTTGCATTTCAAGCTGACTCTTGGTGATCTCCAGCTGAGATAAGTGCTGCTGAGCCTCAAACAGGCTGGATTCCAGAGTCTCCTTCACTGACCTGTAAGTTGCAAATACAGAGAGACATTAGTTTCTTGCTCCTGACACCTACAGGGAGTTATTCCAGCAAGAAGTGGTTCAAGATCCCCACCCCAGAGTATGGGAAATGGGGTGCATGGTAACTTGTACACCAAAAGCATATTTCTGCCATTTAAAACAGCAATGGAGGCCCCTGTGAGGGAATGCCCAGGCTTCACTTATGACCTAGCAAACACAAAGAGCCCAGCCAAATCTCACCTAGACAGCTAAACCTTAAATGGCTATTGTATGATCTATGGCACATGGGTAGCTGTGCCCACAAAGTCTGTGCCAGCAAGCAAAAGTCCAGCCTCTGCTCACAGCCCTGAGCTCATCAGCACCTCCACACTGCTCTGCATGTAGTCAGAAGAAGAGCATTTTCCTGGCTGACTTGTGACTTTTAATGCTGTTCTTCATGTAGGGACAGGCAGGTAATCTTCCAGTTCCCTGGGCTTAAAAGGGACTAAAAAAGTACATCAGATGATACAGTAAAGCTCATGCTTACAGCAGCATTTGTAAGTAATTTGAACTAGCTTTTATCTGAGTTAGGGCTAGCTGAAAGGGCTGACAGGTAGCCTTCAGTTTAAACTTTTGGAAGCTCAAGAGAAAAGCTTGCTAAAACTTTTCCTTAAGCATTGCTAACTGAGGAGCCAGTAGCCCAAATGTCTTGTCACTCTTGAAAATGGAAATGGTAGCACTGCAGAGGCAAACTGTTCCATCCAAAGTCTTCAACCAGCTGCTGCCTATGACACAGGGTTCTGGAACCAGGAGCAGAAGTTCCCTCCCTGTTCTAACACAGTGTCCTGTGTGACAGGTCCCTACAATCCATGGCACTGCCTCACTGGTACAGGGATGCAATCAGGATCACATCCTTCAGGATAAAGGGGCACCTGAGTGGTACAACAATAAAGCCTACAACAGCAGGATTTCCCTGCTTTGATGGACAAGGGAGGATGTATCTTCAAGGAGAACAAGGACATATTTCTGACTATGCCAGTCTCTGGCAGTCCCAAGTAAATATGCTCTGTTTAAAGGACAAATCAAAGTCAGCCTCTGCAACAGAGTCCAAAACTGTGGGAAAAAGAGGCTCTTGAGGACAAACTTTAGTAAGAGTAGTTTCTACAGCCCAATAATTGAAAAAAAAGAGAATTCAACTAGATAAAGTAAGAGAAGCTGGAGCTCAGATGAAGCAGCAGCTTTCAAGAAACAGACCAAGTCAAAATGGTGTTTTATCAGCCTTGCTAACAACATACTCTGGAGAGGTAAAGCCTCAAGGTCAAGAAGCATGAGAATCTCTAAAATACTATTTGTACAGCTCTGCAAGGCAGGAGCCTTCTAAAAACCACCTGCTACAGCAGAAGCACAGAATCTTGTTCTTTCCCTGTAAAACTTCTCCATGATGTCTGTCTCTAAACAGCATGTGTTAAGGACTACAGGACCCAGACATCAAAGATGGGCAAGAATCCCCCAAGACTCTGGAGAATTCCAAAGAGGTTTCCTTGCTGCTGGGGCAACCAACTCCAGGTCCTGCACCATAGGTAACACAAGTTAGCTTAGAAACAGACGACCCTCAAGATTTTCAACATCAACCTCTAGCTTCACCCTAAATGGCTAGAGGCCTGCACACAACATCCCTATGTTACAGCCTTAAATTCTAAACATCCCATGCCAGACTACTTGATAAGGGAGGATCTATGTTCAAGTGCACAGAACAAGAAACCAAAACCAGACAGAAACTTCCAAGTTTTAGCAAGCATCTGCATAGTTTAATTACCCCTCAGTCCAGAGCCAAGTTGGCTTGCTTTGGACTTCACCCAGGAACGTGCAAGGAGGCATAAACATGAACCCAAGGCTCAGGAGAGCCTTGCTAGCTTTAGCTGTCAGAAAAATAACATTTCAATCATGCCATACTGTTTTGGTTGGTTGGTCGGTTGTGGTTTTTTTTCCCCCCCCTCAAGATTCTTCCACTTTCTGCCCACGGAAGATGAAAACAGCCAAAAAGCAGACAGGATGCCATTAATCCTCGTGTCATAATTACAGACATTAAATAATGTCCTGCCTAGGGTCTCCTCCCTGCCTTTACCTGGCCTCTGCCAGCTGCTCTGAAAGGTCTTGTCTGTCCCTCTCCATGGCTGCCATGCGCACCTCTAGGAGAGCCTTCTCGTGCACCAGGAGCTCCTTCTCCTTGGCCACCTTGGCCAGCGCGTGCCCCTGGCGAGAGGACTCCTGGCGCAGCTGCTCCAGACCACTGCTGGCTGACTCCTGCTGCCGGCAAACCTGAAAGCAGGACACAGTACAGTTAAGAGTCCTTTCTCTGGGGTTCCTTGCCACTTCTGAATCACCTAGAGGAGACAGAGCTCCTGTTCTTTGGGCGGAAAGTTTAAGAGCATCTGCCGTATACCTCACTAATACCCCGGGCTGCCAAAAGGCACTGGCACTGTTAACTCCAATCACAGAATCACAGAACGATAGGGCTTGGAAGGGACCTGGAAAGATCATCTAGTCCAACCCCCCTGCCACAGCAGCGTTCCCTACACCAGGTCACACAGAAGCACATCCAGACAGGTTTGGAATCTCTCCAGAGAAGGAGACTCCACAGCCTCTCTGGGCAGTCTGTGCCAGGGCTCCAACACCTCAACTGGGAAAACATTTCTTCTTGTATTCACACAGAACCTCCTATGCTTCAGCTTACAGCCATTGCCCCTTGTCCTGTCACTGGGCTCCACTGAGAAGAGCCTGACCCCACCCTCCCAACACCCACCCTTCACATATTTAAAAGGAGAGATGAGGTCACCCCTTAGTCTCCTCTTCTCCAAGCTAAAGAGACCCAGCTCCCTCAGCCTTTCCTCATCAGGAAGATGTTCCAGCCCCTTCATCAATTTTGTGGCTCTGTGCTGGACTCTTTCCAGCAGTTCCCTCTCCTTCTTCAACTGAGGGGCCCATAACTGGACACAATATTCCAGATGCAGCCTCAGCAGTGTAGAGTAAAGGGGGAGAAGAACCTCTCTTGACCTACTAGCCACACCCCTTCTAATACACCCCAGAATCCCATTGGCCTCCTGGCCACAAGAGCACACTGCTGGCTCATGGTCATCCTTCCATCTGCCAGGACCCCCAGATCCTTTTCCCCTTCACTGCTGTCCAACAGGTCAGTCCCCATCCTATACTCATACATGGGGTTGGTCTTTCCCAGGTGCAAGACTCGTCAAAAGTGATGTGCAAGACCCTACTGGGTTGCTTAGGATCAGTCAGCTCCTTCGTGACAAATAAATACCCCAGACTCTATGTTCTCATGCAAAAACACAGCAGCTTCTAGAATGGCCACCTTGCAAACTCAAATTCTACCAGAATCTATTCCAGTGCTGGAAATTTTCAGGAAAGGTTGAGCAAAAGTACCTTTGCTCACTGAAGAAAGTGAAAATACACATGGTATCTCCTTCTTAAACCAAACAACCCAAACACTGTCATCTGCTTCAGAGTGTAAAGCAGATGGATGCAGTGAGGTGATGCTTGGCAGGAAAACAGCTCTTGTGGTGAGCAGTGTCAGTGATTTATGAAATCTGGCTGATGTGGCCAAAGACATGGTAGATCTCCAGCAGGTAGACTCCCCTTGTGCAGTAGTTGATGTCAGCAATACTGTTCATTTGCCTTACACAAAGATGTCTAACAAACCTTGCTGGTATTCAAGCTTGGAGATTAACCAGGATTTTATAGCTGTCTTCAGTGTAACACACTTGCCAAACACACTACATACTCCAAAACTAACACTATATAACAGAGAACAGACCATCAGAAACACACAATTGTCTCCAAGTTATCCCAAAATGCCCATGATTGTACAGGATGAAACTGATATTTAAATGATTAGAAAGTCCCTGGTCTCCTCCAGTGACAAGATTCTCCCAAGCCCTTTTCAGGGTACCAAAATCAGTTAGTGCAAAGTGAAGAATCCTCCATGATCACCTATTTCCCATCTTCCTCCTCAAAGCATGAAGAGATTCTAAAAATTCATCAAATCTTAAGATCATTTAGCTTGGAGAAGACCTCTGAGATCATGACTCCAACTGAAAACCTAACACTGCCAAGTCACCACCAAAGTATGCCCCTAAGCACCACATTTACAACTCTTAAATCCCTCCAGGGACAGTGACTCCACCACTGCCCTGGGCAGCCTGGGCCAGGCCTTGACAAACCTTTCAGTGAAGAAATATTTCCTAATATCCAATCTAAACCTCCCCTGGAACAACTTGAGGTTGTTTCCTCTTGTCCTATCACTAGTCACCTAGGAGAAGAGACCAACCCCCACCTCACTCCACCCTTCTTTCAGGGAGTTGCAGAATGAGAAGGTCTCCCCTGAGCCTCCTCTTCTCTAGACTAACCAACCCCAGTTCCAGCTGCTCCTCACAAGACTGACACCCTAGACCCTTCACCAGCTTTGTTGCCCTTCTCTGGACACACTCCAGACCTCAATGTCCTTCTTGCAGTGAGAGGCCCAAAACTAAATCCAGGATTCAAGGTGTAGCCTCACCAGTGCCCATACAGGAGGACAATTNATCACTAGTCACCTAGGAGAAGAGACCAACCCCCACCTCACTCCACCCTTCTTTCAGGGAGTTGCAGAATGAGAAGGTCTCCCCTGAGCCTCCTCTTCTCTAGACTAACCAACCCCAGTTCCAGCTGCTCCTCACAAGACTGACACCCTAGACCCTTCACCAGCTTTGTTGCCCTTCTCTGGACACACTCCAGACCTCAATGTCCTTCTTGCAGTGAGAGGCCCAAAACTAAACCCAGGATTCAAGGTGTAGCCTCACCAGTGCCCATACAGGAGGACAATTCCTGCCCTAGTCTTCCTGGCCACACTAGTGCTGATCCAAGCCAGGATGCTGTTGGCCTTCTTGGCCACCTGGGCACACTGCTGGCTCATCTTCAGCTGCTGTTGACCAGCACCCCCAAGCTCTTTTCCCACAGACAGCTTTCCAACCAAAAAGCTGCATGTAACTAAAATGTCACCAATTAGAAGATGTCATTCCCACTCTCAGCAACACAAGACAGCACAGTCACTTGCAGCTTCTTCCCACCCTCTAGGCTCACACAAGTGGAATTTTGAAAGTTGCAGACTTCATAATAAAAAGCACAGAAACATGCAGCCCTGAATCCTTTTTCTGAGGCAAAAAGCAAACAGTTTGTTTCTTTTGCCATATGTGAGAGTAGCAGGCTCCACTCATGTTTGCAACTTATATAAAGCCAAAAAAGAAGCCAACACAGACAAGTGGATTAAAAGTATCTGTAAAAGCAGAAGACAACTCAGAAACCTGCAGAACAGCTGCAACCCATCACAGCACAAGAAGTAAACTAAGCCTCCTGAACTCTAGCACTATCAAGTGTATCCCTGAAAAAACCACTATAGAATTCAACACAGCTTCACTGAACCAAGCAGCCAGAAGCCCACACAGAAAGCACCAGGTTTTTGGCCTACCTGATTGAGTTTCTCCTGGGTTTCTGCCTTCTCCTCTGCCAGTATCCTCAGCTCTACCTGCAGTCCCTCCTGCTGCTCCTCTGCTTTCTTCAGCAGTTGCTCCAGGCAGGCTTTCTCCGCACGGAGCTCTTCATTTGTTCTCTCACACAAGTTCAGCTTCTCCAGACCAGAGATCTTTGCTCTCTCCATCTCATCCACTTTACCTGACAGAATTCCATTCTCATGCTCCAGCTACAACAACAGAAGTACAAAGGAAATAAAAATACAGTAAGATTTATTCTGTAAGACGTTTGGCTTGGACAGAAAAAAAGAACCATTCCATGTTCAGTCAGTCACCCTGCCTGAGGACAGGAAGTCTGAGAAGCAGCAGCAGACCAACACCTGGCAAGATCTTTGGCAAATCTGCTCACCTGCAACAGAAGTTTGTTCAGTTGCACTTTATCCAGTGCTAGAGCTTCACTGATACTGCTCATCTTCACTGTTGCACCATGCAGATCAGCTATTTCAGCACTCAGCTTGTTCTGAGTCCCTGTCAGCTCTGCTACTGATTGCTCTGCCTGAAAAGAAAACAGAACATGGTAACGAAGACAGGAAAATCCAACTTCCAGCAGCAAATCCAGATCCCCTTTTGTGTCTCTGACAGACTCTCAGTTCAGTGTTCTCATAAGCACACAGGGACTAACTACTCCAAAGAGTCTGATCACCATTTTCCAAGGAGAACAACTCTTTCCCTGTCTTCTACTGGCAGGAACAGCAGCTGTGGTGCTCTTGCTATCTCACAGCTATTTCTCCCACAGGTGCTACCTGGGAATAACATGACCTTACCTTCTCCAGTGCCACAGTAAGCTCATGTTTCTCTTGCTTCAGGAGGTCCTGCTGAAGGTGTGATTCCTCCAGTGTCTCTCTTGTGACTACCAACTCTCTCTGTAAAAGTGAATGTTGGCCTTCAAGTGCAGCCAAGTCCTTCAGTCTATGAGAATGGGAAAGATAAGGAAGTTATTCATGTAGAAGCACACTCATTTTCAGAAACAAGAGTACATATTATGGCCCAGATATGGCAGTTTGAATGATTTCCAACAGCTTTTCCCAAGACCTAAAGATGCTGGCATATCCTGCCTGGAGCTGCATCACTCTTTGTCACTGCTGTGGGTGAAACACTCATCACTGAGAAAGTAAAACAAGCTTCCAAAAATTACAAAACATTTCCAGAAAGTTCAGGTGCTCTCAACAGCTTCCTGACTCTTAGTTCTCTCTCATCTTTTTGATACCTTGGATACAAGACTTGCCCAAGTTCTTATTTGGGTAAGACAGAGATTAATATTCCCACAATTACTCTTGCTTTCAGCAGTGAACTGATGAAAGAGCCTGCAATGTATTTGGGGAAGAGATGTGTGTGAATTTTCAATCCAAAGATCATAGGATCACAGGATGATTTAACCTAACAGTGACTCCAGGAGGCCTCTAGCCCAATCTTCAGCTCAAAGCAGCTGGGGTCAGCTATGGGATCAGTCCAGGTTGCTCAAAGCTCTACCCAATTAGGTCTTCCAAATTTCCAGGGATGGAATCAGCACAACCTTTCTGAGCAACCTGTTCTGCTGCATGATTGCTTTCATGATTCAATTTTTCACCCTCCTCAAATCCAGTCTGAACCTCTCTTGTTTCAGCTTATGCCTGTCATCAGCTACTCTGGCCAGGTTTGGAATGATTTGTTTAAAGGGTCATGAAGAAAGTACCAGGAGGCAGCTCTGCTGTGCCTCAGTAGGTAGCCAGACCTGCCCACGTGCTCCCTTTACCTTTCTGTGCCACACATGATGTCCAGCAATGCCCACCCCTGCCCACAGAAAGCTTTGCCACTCACAGGAGCTCCTGCTCATGACGTGCTCTCTCCAGGGTCTGTTGATGCTCCACCTTTTCCCCCTGGGCTGAATCTTCCTTCAGCTGCAGTTCAGTGTTGCTCTGGCGCAGCCGTGAGGCTTCTTGCTCTGTCACCTCAAGCTGCTGCTGCAGCTCTTTCCTGGTTTTCTCGAGGTTTGCACAGTCACTGCAGAGACAAGGCTCAGTTAGAAGAATGAGGAGGCCTGAAGAGTCACAGACCCCATTTTCATCACTCTAGGATGGAGCTGTGTGAAGCATGCTAAGAAAGAACTTGCTCTTCCCCTCAAAAGGTAACTGAAAAGGGAGAGAAAGGAAGGCTTTTGCCTTCATTTAGTGAGAAGCAGTGGCTAGGAAAAGGCACCCAAAGAACAGAGTTCAGAGAAGCAGCATGTGGAGAGGGAGGTGTCTTGTATTCCAACATCACTCTGAATCTCCAAGACAGCCTTAGAAAAGCAGTGTCAGAATGCTCAAGTGCCAAACACATGGTAGGGCAGTGTCCTGGTTTGGGTTAGAGCAGAACTGATTCTGTTCAGAGATTTTACTTTCCAGTTAAAGCTCCTCTGAGAAACTGCACTTTCTGAGACTAGCAGCATGTTTTCATAGACACTGCCAGCTTCCAGCAGTGATGAGGCCTCATGGTTAGATTCACTACCAGGGACTGGTATGCAAAGCAAGGTCACTGCTGAATCTTGTGTCTCACCTTGGGGGGGTGCAGGGTAAAGGCTGCACCTTCAGGGAGGGGCAGACAGGACAGGTGACCCTAAACTGACCAACTAAAGTATTCCATCCCATACATGTCATATTGGGTATAATATGATGGATATAAACAGGGGAGAATTTTTCCTTCCTCCTCCTTTCTTCTCCTGCACTTTGGTGGTCAGCATCTGAGGAGAACTCTGTCTGTTCTGCCCTCGATCCTCATCCCTAAGTTCCTGCATCCAGTGCCAGGATGCAGCCCCTGAGCCTGACTCTCTGCTGCTGAGGCCTTGCTGCAGTATCAGTGGTGACATAGTTACCATCAAGGGGGGGTTGGGTTCAGTATTGGGTTCTGTACATATTTGTATATATTTATTTTATCATCATTATTAGTATCATTAAAGTAGTTTTAGTCTTATTTTCCACTCCAAAAGTCTCTGTCTCTTATCCCCTTTCCCTTCCTGTGGGGGGGAAGAGGGGGTAACAGGGAGCATCTGTCACTAGGTTAGTGGACAGCCCAGCCTCTACCCTCGACAGGCAGTTGAGGTTTTTTTGCCATAACATCTCTGAACTCCCAGAACTGGAAACAGATTGCCTCTAGGATGCAGGAGAAGGAGGAAACACTCACCTTCTGAGTGCTTCTACCAGAGACTGGAGGTTCTGCTGGTGGCTGCTGGATGTCTTGCATTCCTCCTCCAGTTGCTCAAGCCTTTTCTGCAGCTTCCTACACTCCTCCTCCTGCTGTCTGTGCTGAAGCAGAAGGACATTGATAGAGTCCTGCCTGGCAGAAAGCTCTTCTTTTAGGGCCTGCAAGGGAAAGAGCAAAAACAAGCAATAAGGAGAGCAGGGAAGATGGGTCCAGATAGCTGGGAGAAGTATAAAGCAGAGAGACAGCTCACCTGAAGGCAAAAGCTGTGATCAGGGTGTGGAGATCAAGCAGAGAAAAGCAGCAGAACACAGAGCTGGTGAGACTGGCAAGGCAATAGGGTATCAAGAGTGGGAAAGCTAAAAAGAAACTCGCTAAACTGGCTAAGGAAATGGAAAGGTTTAAGCTAAGTGAGGCATTAGCAGCTCAGCCTGTGGCCAGTGCTGAAGACAAGCAGAAATTCTCACCTGTGTTGCTCCTCGCCTCCTTGCCAGTGCTTCCTGAACCAACACAAAGGCCTGCTCTGCATCAATGGAGCTCAGACAAGAGAGGATGCTGCTGGACTCTGCATGCTGGGAACTGCCAGTGCAGATGATGCTGACTGTGCTCTCACTGTCAGCTACCACCACCTGAAAGCCCACAGCAAGATATTACTCTTTGCTCATTCTGCTTTGGTTTCTTTATCTATTTCTCCTTTTTCTCCACTTCACCCTAGACTCATTAAAAACACAAGTCTCTCCTTTCTTCGGTCAACAAGTTAAGTTTCATCCCTGTGGCCACAAGTACTCCAGGATTTCTAAATACAGCTACTATAAACAAGAAGAAAGGAGAGTGAAGTGGCTGGAGGCAACCTTAACTCTCAGTTTCTTGTAGCTCTCAGGAATGACTTTTGGTCTCCTTCAGCTTCTCAGAGCCACATACATGAGTACCAGATCATCACTGGAAACAGCAATGAAAGGAAACATTAACACTGCCCAGGGAAGAAGGAATCTGATGAATACTGTAAAACAGCAATGAAAGAGCTGATATTTATAATTACTCTAAGCAGTAGCACAAAGAGGATAAAAAATGACTACATAAGGGGAAAGAACTGACTTTGTGAGAGGCAGATCTGAGAATTATACCCCCCTCCACAGAGTGAAGTTTAGGACTAAAGTTACCCCTGACCAGTTAGACCAGTTGCAAATTCTACTGAGCCAGCTGAAGTGTCACAGGACAGCTAACTCAGAAGTTACAGCAGGTTTTATGTCAGAAAAGTGGTATAAAAGTTAATCAGCCAGTAGCAGTTAACACAGGCAGTATACATCTACATCTCTTCCCTGGGCCAGTCTATTGCCTTCCTCAAGTACTTTTAAACCAAATTTGCAGGGATCTGGTCCAAACTCTGTACTCACCTCAGTTATATCTTTTATCAGCTTTTGGAGGGAAAGATTCTCTTCCTTGGCACTTTTAGTCAATGCAGCTTCATATTCTTTCTCTAACTGACTTGCTTCCTGAGAACAGAATAAGGAAAGGGTGGGCAGGGAAAATCTGCTACCCACTGTAGCATTCCCATCTTCAGTAGCATATTCATGCCTCAGCCCTAGTGATTCTAGTATACTCCTTCCCATATCTATTTAATTTCTTCTTTCCTAAACCTAAGAAAAGAAAGAACAATAGCTAGTTTTTATAGACTGCTATGAAGCTGTCCACTCTATGAGACTTAAAAGCCACAGGCAGAACAGCATTGGTACAACCTCCCTCAGGAAGACACCTGAATCCTCTGCAGCCTGCCCCTGGACTGACTCCACATGTGCCAAACACACAAGGAACACTTTGGCAACGTTACTATAAAGTTAGCATCTTTCCCACTCTTTCTCCTGAGGAAGCCACACCTCTCTGTGCTAAGGCTGGAGGGCAAACACTGGGCTCCCTCCCAGGTAAGGGAAAAAACATACTAGAATCTCCACAGTGTCATTAAGTGCTTTCACGGTCTTCTCCTTCTCCTCGTTCTGCTTCTGAGACTGTACAAGCAAGGCTGAGAGCTCCAGAACCCTGAGAAGAGAAGGTCCACATGCCATTCCAAAAGCATTGCACACCATCACCTGTTAAAAACCAAGCAGCTCCCTGAAGCATAGCACAGGAAGTTCAACACAAAAAAATACAGCCAAGGCAGCATTCATCTCTAGCGGTTAATGCGCTTGATGTTACAAAGTGGCAGTTCTTGCTCCAAAGGCCTTTGGCACTCACCCTTACAAGGAACTGTCAGTACAAAGGTGCTGCAAACTCTCCCCAACTCCTTTAGCACAGCTCTGGGTAGTAAAAGGGCTGTACAAGAGAGACAGCTCTCTTTATGCTGATCTCAATTTATCACCAAGAATCAGTTAAGAGCAAAAACACTGTAATAAGCAATCTCTCTTCCAGTCTTGGCTTACTCAGAAGAGCTTCTGTCAACTAAATGATCCTTTCTGTTGAAGGCAAGAGTTGGAGCAGGGACAGAAAAGAGGCTGTGCAGAATAGGTGTGTTTTCAAAATGAACACAGCCCACCTGGGAATGCAAGAAGCAGCCACAAAAGATAATGCTGCTTAAAGCAAAGTTTAAAACACATTTACCTGTCCTGAAGCTCCTTCTTCTCCAGGTCCTCCTGGACTTGCAAGCACACCACTTCCTGCATCTTCTGGTTTATTTTCTGTCCTGCTTGCTGCTGTGCCTGATCCTTTAGGACAGATCTACCCAGGGTGAGTGACTCCCAGAGCCCCACACCAGAGCTCAGGTGGGAGCAGTTTACAAGGATAGATCCAGAAAGCCTCATTTGCTCTGCCTTCAGCTCTGACAGATCTCTGAAGAAGAATAAAGAAAGAGCTAACGTTCACACCACCACCTTTATCAGCTGGCTCCCTTCTCAAGCACATCATTGTGCAACAGTAAAAGGTGTCAGGAAAGACAACATCTTCACTGGGGATCAATCACTCATCTGGCACTTCTGGACCAGGACACACCTTGACAGTTGAGCAATGAGTCTACTGGAGAGCTGAGGAATAAGTCTGTTTTCTCCATACAGATAAGAAGAAATGTATGGCACAGACAGAAGGCTTCAAGAAGCTCTAATTACTCATTATTAATTGTTGCTCCTGCTTTACCTTATTAATACACTCTAGTAACCATTACTAGATGTAAGGAATTATACCAAGGTGCCAATTTTTTTATACCTGGCCCTTAAGCAACCTACTATTTTGCACACCTGAACTGCTAACAGGCTCATGATGTTATCTACATCACAAACATTTCAGGAAGGTGGTGTAAGAATAAGCCTAGAAAGTTATGAAAATACCACAAATAACATAAGAACTCAACAGTAGGACAGGCATGCTCTACACACTAAGGAAGGCTAACAATCAAATAAGATAATTGGCTGACAGGAACCCAGAGTTCAGAAGTGCATGCTGACACCACAAGAATGTACTATTACGGCTACACAACTCTTGTTTGTGTAGAAGGCAACTGTGAACAGGAACCTCAGAAAGCCCAAGAACAAGAAAAGAGTCATAAGAAGGAGGTATCAAACTGAGCAAAATAAGCTGGATAAATACAGTAACAGGATAAAGAAGCTAATCTTTCTCTCAACTATGTTGGCACAGGAATAAGCAGATGCAAACTGACCAGAGTAAATGTAAGCTGGAAATAAGAATTAAAAGAAAACCATTCCTGAATAATCTTTTCCTCAGAAGAAGTGGGAAAAGAAACTCAAGTGAGACTTAAGGCTGATTTTAATCACCCTACAAAACAGACTGCTGCGTGCATAGGTTTGGTGAGTCTCTTCCAATGAGTCCACATATGCCTGTGTCAGGGTTAATATGCCCAAACATCACCAGAGCCAAGTTCATCTCCTCAGGGCCTCTCCATCACTGATGGCCCAAGCCTCTCAGTTTTATCTGAAAACCAGCATCAACCAAAATGATCTGAAAATAGCCTAAAGCATGCTTAATGGCATTGCTTTGGACTGTCAAAGGAGAAATCATCCCTTTAGCTGCAACTAAAGTGAGATCAAGGCTCAAAGAGCAGCTGTGAAGGGAAGCAACCTTTATTCTGCAAGAGATGCAGCCTTGACTTCTACTCACCTGTCAGTGGCAGTCTTCATCTCCCGGAAGTGACGGCGGAAGGTCACCACCTGGTGCCACAGGCCCAGGAGACGGCTGTGCTCACCCCTCAAGTAGCTGTCATAAAACTAAATGTGCAAAGACAAAAAGAAATGCCAATTCAGCCTTTGGTGTCACTGCACAAGTCTTGCAGGTAGGACAGACTATCTTGCAGACCGTCGCCATGTCTCCCTCAATAACAATTCCAACCGGGGCATCAAGGACTAAAGAGACATCACAGAAGCATCCTCTGTAGACCTGCCACCTGACTTCAAAGAAGGGAACATCTACGTTTCTCCTGCAGCAGTGGATATCAACAAACCAAATTGATCATGATGCATCATCTTGCCTTGCAGTGGGGTCTAACAGTCTTGGCAGAGGAAGACAAAAACAAGCCCCTCCAAAAGCAATGTCAGATTTGCTTACGCCAGGCTATTGGAAAGGAAGGCCTGTCCTGTTCTTCTGTTGGCTACCCTGAATGTGAAAACACCCAGACCTCTCTAGCCTCCACCGCTGTAGATGGAGATTTAAGAACTATGAAAACAACGAGTGTTCATGTGTGACTGCCCTACGGCACCCAGCAACAGCAAGCATTTGCCTTTAAAACCCAGCAGTGTGGTCACAGCAGGTGGGCATCTTCCATCTCCACAGTGTGCTGACACTCCTCCACCTCACACCTCTGTCATCTGCTAGTCAACACCAACACATCTTCACAGAGCCACAACTTTCACACAGCAAGTTCTCTGTGCCAGAAATAAAATGTACTCTCATTCCACTCTGGCATCACCTCTGACGTTCCTGCAGCCTGTCCTTACCTCACGTGCCCTGCGCCATTCGCTCTCCTTCGATTCCAGCTCCTTGTTTGCCCTCATCCAATCCTCTGTCAGTTTTCCAACATCTTCTCTAAGGGCTGAATTAACCTCATTGGCTTTATCTAGGTGCTCTCGCAGGAGAGCGTTTACTTCTGCCAGATTCTCACACCTGGGAAAGGGAGAAACAGCAAAGAGGTCACTGAACAACTCTATCCACAAGCAGCATCCTCACTATTTTCCAGCTCCTTCAACACTGACTGTGTCAAACTGAGAGGCAGAAAGTGGCTTTCTAGGATTAACCAAGATCTCTCTCATCTCGAACTCATTTGCTTCTCTTCGAGCCTTCACACTCCGTCTACAGTTTTGGTTCCCCTTTCCTCTTCAATTTTTGATCGTTACCAGTTAACAGCTTGCCTCCCCTTTGTGCTGTCTGATCACTGGATGTATTGCCTTTCTCTGGCATTGGCATGAGTTGCTCATCTACTGAGCCACAGAATAGTTCAGGCTGGAAAAGGACCTTTGGAGATCACCCAGAAACGCCCCCGGCTCAAAAGAGAGTCACTCAGCACACAACACTGTTAATACAGCACAGAACAGATTGTGGACCTCTCTCCTTTCACCCAGTTCCCTTGAGGAGACTAGGTATCACTGACAGGATTTCCCTTACTTCCATGAGCATTCCAGATACCAACTATGAGGGAACACTTCTTCCTTGTACCTTTGCTGCTCCTCTTCCAACTGAAGCAGTGCTTTCTCCAAGCTGTGGTCTTCTGTGGCTTCCCACTTGCCTGGAAGGGATCCCTTAAGAAGAAAGGAAATGTTTAGTCAAATTCTGGTGTTCCCTTCACTTTTCTTACCATCCACTGCCTTTCTCTCCATTTGTTGGGTATCTCAGGAGCTCACAGCTTCTTCCAGGCATAACAGTGTTGTGACTACAGAGAGGAAAGGAGGGGAAGGGTGTTACTCAATGTGAGTAGCTCTCCACAGTCTCCCACTGTTGCACTCTCACATCTAGGTATCCTCAGCTCATGACCTCCAGTGCTCACTCATGACCTGAAGCCTGGGAACATTCTCCTGCTCTCCTACCCTTCATTTCATAGGTTTACTTTAGCCATGGAGCAGAAAGAAGAGCACAGAGCCAGCTCCATATGTTGAAAGGCAGTGCTCTCACCTTCCTGAACTCTGAGTTAAAACCAATACTTTACCACAGACAGACATACACTGTAACAGCCACACAATGAACAGCCTTCTCCTGAGAGCAGGGCAAATGTTACTCCAGCAATAAAGCACTCTTTCACAACACTAAAATCCTTCTTGATAGGCTTTTCTGGACTGGCATTTCTGGGACTATTGGCTGCTCTAAGAACAGCAACTGGACATAACACTGACAGGCAAACTTACAGTGCTTCTTCAAACACTCAGGTAGTCAAATCTCATTTTCCTCAGCCATTGCTCTGGGAAGCTCTTTCTTTGTCTGTGTTAAGGAATGCTACACACACTGTCCTTGGCTAGCAACCTGCACACTCACCCCTGCTGCTTCCAGCTGCTGCTCCAACTCTCGACACCAAGTCCGGTACTGCAGTACCTACATGGGTAAACAGAAGGATGATGAGTGAAAGCAGCTTGTAACTAAGTCACCTCCTCCTGCATTAGCATTTCCCTACCTCTTTACAGCCCCAAGCACAGTACATTTCACAGTGCTGCCAATGCAGTCAACAAGAAGGCATTATGATATAGGGAAGCTTCACTTTATCTAGGATAAAAGAAATTGAGACAGGGCTTCTTGACACATAGTGCTATCTGCTCATCCTAAGACTGTGATGACACACAGAATGATGAGGTAGACTAGGACAGCCATGCATGGCCTATGGCCACCATTTAGCTCGCATTCATATGTCCAAGGGGATAGAAGTCCAGTGCATCCCTGAAGTTAGAGAAATGAGTCTTCCAAATTTCTTTTCAGTATTTAGCTGAATGCGGACTTCTGCTCAGCTGCAGAGACAACCAGGGGCAAGAAATGCAGGATGACCTCAGAGCAGGGCCCTGACCACCACCGGGCACTGGACTGGGCACAGCCTGCCCCAACCCTCGGCTGAGCTCCGGCACCCTCCTCGCTGCCGGCGCTCCTGCACCCCGGGAAAATCGAGACCG
Organism: Galbula dea; assembly: GCA_013399015.1. Lineage (NCBI taxonomy): Eukaryota > Metazoa > Chordata > Aves > Piciformes > Galbulidae > Galbula > Galbula dea. Next base: position 26,495 of record VWZX01005165.1, on the reverse strand, counting down.
AGATGCCTGCTTCTTCCTGGGGCCGCCCTGAAGCAGCCCCGCAGGCTTGACTCCCGCCCCTGGACAGACCGCGCTAACGCAGCCAAAGGCAGGCTCGGGAAGTAACAGCGGCACGGCGAGATAACGCAGCAGGCCGAGGAGGACCGAGCCCAGCCAGGCTGAGCGGGGCGGCTCCCGGGGGCCTCCCCCGAGCTTCGGGCTCCGCGCCGTCCCGCCCCCGGCAGCACCGGGGAAAGACGCGGGGAGGGCCCCGCTGCGGCCGCGCGTTCACCCCCGACATCGCCGCCGTCCAGCCTCCTCCCAGGGAGGCCAAGGCACCCCAAGCCCGCCACCGGGCAGCGCCCCCACTCCTCACCTTCGCCTGCAGCTTTCGCACCAGCACCCCTTGCCTCTGCTGCGCTTCCTGCGAGCTCTGCAGCCGACGCCGCAAGGACACCTGACTCCGCGCTCCCTCCCCTACTCCCGCCGCCATGACCTGCTCGGCGGCAGAGCCTGCAGCCCGCGCCCGCCACCCGCCCGGCCCCGCCCCGCGCTCCGCTCCGCCCCGCCCCGATCCCGTCTCACCGAGGCCTTCTCCGCGCGTGGGCCTGGACATTGCGTGGGCGGCGCGCACTAGGGCCGAGCCGAGCCGAGCCGAGCGGAGGGCACTAGGGCCGAGCCGAGCCAGGCTCGCCCTGCCCGCCAGGCGCGACCAGGAGCCGGGCCGCGGGGTTCCCTCGGGACCGCTATGTGGCAGCGCTTCCCTGCTCAGTCATCGCTGCAGCGGACAGCGGTGGGTGTCCGTGGCAGCCTGACCGCCGTGAGCCGTGCCAAGCACCCAAGCGAAGCTAATGCCTTCTTACGGCTTCTTGACATGAATGAGAGACAGATTTGGACACAGATCAAACCACAGCGGTGTCCCCTACAGAACCTGTGGGGATTTTACTACTAAAACCCACACCTCTGGGAGGAGAATTTAAATGTAAATGTAGGAGCAGCTTAGTGTCATGAATTAGGCAGTAGTACAATGAATTAGGTAATTTGTGCAGTGTGAGTACAAAGATGTAGGTGATGTAAAATCATAAACCAAATCATATGTAGTTTCTTTATACTGTATATATATAAACTTGCTGTTTGAGCTCACAGAGTGATTTGATAGCTTTGTGAATTCTCACCTAGCACCTCTTCCGTGTAGAACTGGAATAAAGCAAGTATCTCATCTGTGTGTGTCAATTGGTCTTTGCACACCAGGTAAAGAAATCCTTGGTGGGACTTCAATTGCAGCAGGAGTTTCTACTGGGCATGAGGAGAAGCTCCTTCATCACCTGTGATTCTCTAAGGTCCTCCAAATGCAGAGATACCTGCACACTGTCCCCCTAACGAGCAAGTAGGACAACTGCCAGTAGCTATTCCTGTGAGAAGGACAAGTATACTTCAACTGCAGAAGGTGTCACTAAGGCAAGAGCTTTCGGAGCTATTCCAGGAAAAGCCAGTCCGCTAAATGACAGCAAAGGCAGCCACAACTGCCACAGCCCTCACAGTGCTTTGTATGGGAAGATATTTTCACTTGGATGTAGCAGCCAGTTGGAACTGTGGCAGCATGCACGTGGTGCAAGGTGGTGAAGCAATTACCAGATCATTACTGCTAAGTGTGACTTTCTACAGTTCTGGTTTGTGTCTCATTTTTCTCTCTTGACTATTAGGCTGTCTAGATAATCATCTTCAATATGGTGGAAGTTAAATATAATTGAGATGGATTCAGCCATGTGTATTTTAACATTAGAAACCTAGGCAAACCCAAAAACAGTCAGAGCTGAGGTTAGCATCTTGTGGAACAGTGATTGCAAAAAAGGGTGTAGGGAACGAGCTCTGAAAACTTGCTTTATATGAAGCAGCTGAAGAACTTTTAGCTTATCAGAATCTGAGGAAAGAAGTTAATTTAGAGCTATAAATCCCTGTCGAATGAGAAAAAGACAGAAAACAAATATCTGGAACTGCATCTAGACAAGTCCAACCCATAAATATGATGCCCTTCTGTATACAGCACTGCTGCAGGGCAAGCGGATCATTTTATGCTGCCTCAACTTTTAATATCTTCCTGAACTAAAGTGCTGCTCTGTAAGAGCTCACAGCCTCTGCTTGTGTCTAAGCACCAGGTTGGACTAGTCTCCAAAGGGGACTCACTGTCAGAGTTAGGCTGGGTGGCTCCAACCATGTGCTCTCTCCCTCCCTTTCAGGCCTGCTGGGCCTAGATTGTGAGATGTGGTAGGGACAGCTCTGAGCGCTGTGAGGCTCCTGTGCCCTTGGATCTGTGGTGGAAACAAGAGTTCTCCAGCCTTGCTAGCAAAATGCTGTGGTCTCATCTGGGCTGTCATCGTGATGCTTTATTCCAAGTGGCCCAGCTTCACTCTCGCCTATAGTGTTTCAGGTGAGCTTCTTGAATAAGGTCTCCTGAGATTCTTTCTTGTTCAGAAAATGTTCTGTGAATGGGCCCAAGAGAATAAAATGAAGTTTAATAAATCTAAATGTAAGGTCCTGCACTTGGGTAGGAGTAATCCTGGCTATGAGTACAGACTGGGTGAGGAATTCATTGGAAGCAGCAGTGCAGAGAAGGACTTGGGGGTCCTGATAGATGGAAAGCTGGATATGAGCCAGCAATGTATATTCGCAGCCCAGAAAGCCAACAGCATCCTGAGCTGCATCAGGAGAGGTGTGACCAGCAGGTCTATGGAGGTGATCCTGCCCCTCTACTCTGCCCTTGTGAGGCCCCACCTGGAGTACTGCGTCCGGTTCTGGGCTTCTCAGCATAAAAAAGACGTGGACCTGTTAGAGCGAGGCCAGAGGAGGGCCACAAAGATGATTAAAGGACTGGAGGACCTCCCCTACAAGGAAAGGCTGAAACAGTTGGGGTTGTTCAGCCTTAAAAAGAGGAGGCTTCGAGGGGATCTCATAGCTGCCTTCCAGTACCTAAAGGGGGACTATAGGATAGAAGGGGAGAGACTTTTTAGATTCTCAAACTGTGATAAGACAAGGGGAAATGGCTACAAGAGGGGAAATTTAGGTTAGAGATTAGGAGGAATTTCTTTACCAGGAGGGTGGTTAGGCACTGGAACAGGTTGCCCAGAGAGGTTGTGGATGCACCATCCTTGGCAGTGTTCAAGGCCAGGCTGGATGTGGCCCTGGGCGACCTGGTCTAGTGATTGGCATCCCTGCCCATGGTGGGGGGGTTGGAACTAGATGATCTTTAAGGTCCCTTCCAATGTGAGCCATTCTATGATTCTATGATTCAGTGAAATCACTGAACTCTTTTTTACCCTTCAGTTCCTCCATAAAAGCAAAGTAAAGTATTCAGAGCTCCTCTGAAAGGGCAGCAGGTTGTTATTTGTGGAAGTGGTGTTTCTGATTCTAGTCAGAATGGGAGATGCTACAGCAGGCAGCAATCAAGCTAAAAAGTGTTGTATCTCTTCCCTTGCTTCTTGACTCAGAAATAAAAATGAGAGAGAGAAGAGGACTGGGCTTAGTGTCAGTGCAAGATGAGAGAAGGTTTCCAGTAACTCCTGTTCAGTCCAGCCCAGCACCTCATTTCCCGAAGGCTCGTGTAGAACAACAGTTCATTTCTTGCAGCTCATGAAAGACACACTTGCTCCGCACGCCTTTGCGTGGCTGAAGGCAGCAGGAGAGCCCTGGCACGTAAGTCACGCTGGTTTTTAACGACCAGCCTTCTCGTGGCCGGCGGGTAGGCGGCTCTTGGAAATTTTGCATCTGATTTTCAAACAAAGGCTGGCGTTCAGCAGCCTCTGGAGGACAGCCTGGAGTGGACAGCCCGGAGTGGAGGAGAACCTGGAGTGGAGGAGAACCTGGAGTAGAGGAGAACCCGGAGTGTCAGTGTTTCCAGCTCCCTGAGTGTCCCTGGCTGGAGGAGGAGGATGGCTGCCTGCAGGGAGCACTGCTGCCCCGCACTCAGGGCATCCCACCAGCAGAAGCTTCTCTAGCTGGGCTCACATGGCTTTTTTTAAGGGATAGCAGCAAATTTGCAAAAATGCACTGTCTGCAGGCATGGCCGTGTCGTGGCTGTGCAAAGTTAAACTGTACCTTTGGTAAGTGCCGGTGTCTCCTGCTCAGCCCTTCAGCCACTGAGGGAAAAAGTGAAGCCACTGCTACAGTTCTCTGCAAAAAGACCTCAACAGATTACAGTCAAATATCTTAACGTACGTGTGCAGCATGTGTCGTGTGTGACAAGGCTCAGTTGTTGATCTTGCAGTTCCTCCTGTTTAAACGAGAAATTCGTGGAAGGCTAAAGTAGAGGTTGTATTGCCACTTGAAAAGGCATCCTCTGGAGTTTTGAGCCTGTGGAGCTGTTTCACATGAGGCAGAGTATGACTCATGCTAATGAAAAGGGTAAAGAAGATTTTTTTTTAAAGAAATATATTGCAGTTAAATTAGTTTAGACAGCATGACATCAGAGAGTAATTAAATAGGTTTGTTGGAATTCCGTTTCCAATTCCTGAGTTCAGGTTTGTAAAAGATTTCTGAGCACCTGCAGGTCTCTGTGTGTGAAATATTTTCACTGGAAAGGATTCAAAACTTTAAAAAAACCTTTTAACACAGAGGCAGCATTACGCCATTCTTCCTTCTTGGAAAAAAAAGCCCTTGGATTTAAACAGGACTCCTTCAAGTTTTCAGTCAGTTTTACAGAAGAAAACGAGGTGGTAAACTTTCTCTTTTCAAGAACAAGTTCTTTATAGCTGCTGACTGAAGTCAGGGGAGCTCGGGTCTGAGTACAGGAGCATTTCCACTATGGGACTGGATACAAGGACTGAACAAGGAGATTCAAAATGTTTTAATCTCAAACGAAAGCTATTTTTGCTGACTTTGGTTTTTAATTGCTTTCATGTTTTCTTCTGCCAAACTGGAGGAACCTTTTCTGATTTTTCCTTTAGTGGCATTCAGAGGAAGACCAGAGGATGAAAATCCTGCATTTTCTCACTTTACTGCTTTGGCATTTGACTTGGCTGTCTCTGGATCTAGTTCCTGGAGCGCTGAGTAATTCTGAAGCAGGCCAGAGTAATCCAGGATCTAAACTAGGGTTTTTAAAGGCAGAAGGAAAAGAGAGGAATCCCTCAGCACGGGCAGGTACACTGAGGACTGCGAGCCATGGATATAGTACTGGCACCTCAAAAGCTAGGACTAAAAGCAGTGCTGTTCAGGCTGGAGCTCTGCTGGCCAAGAATGATGAATCAAAGAAGGTTCTCTCAAGAACAGCAGCCACGGAGGGCAAGGTAGGACACCTTCCCAGCAGACCTTCTGGAGTGAGGACAGTGACTCCAAAGGTGCAAAATCTTAGCAGCAAGGTGGCTTTGAAAAAACCTGGCACCAGCATTACTGACACTGATTCCTTCAAAAGCAAAAAGACTAAGGAGCCTGTAACCCAGAGGGAAACTAAGGAAACTTTCAGACATCCTCCTATAACGCCGCATGAATACATGCTGTCTTTGTACAGGACTCTCTCAGATGCAGAAAGAAAAGGTGTCAATGGAAGTGTAAAACTGGAGGCTGGACTGGCCAATACAATAACCAGCTTTATAGACAAAGGACAAGGTAAGAAAGGAGCTCAAAAGTGTGTGTGTGTGGACAGGGAGAGGTCTGAGTGTTTATTCATGTAGAGAGTGTTACAAAATAATCATCCCTTGTTAAAGCCAAATAGCTCTTTTTAATGTGAATTAAATTATACAACTTTGCTGTAGATTTTGTCCTCCTGCCTTATCTTGGAAAACTCACTTAGAGGCAGAACTCAACGGTTGTGTGGCAGCCAAACAAAACATTTAGGAAATATTTTAGATGCATGTAGTTAAAAATCAATCAGTCTTTGCATTTTTGCCTTCTTTTCTTTCCATAACTAGCTGCTGGAAACTGCTAACATGAGATTTTATTGTAAAGTATGTCTAAAACCACATGATATGCTAAGAAGAGAGTTATTCTGTAAAAAAATGTATCAAAGGGTCAGCCTGATTTGTTTGAGGTAGAATTTTGAGGAGCTACATTGTAGACCCAGGAGTCATTATAGTATGGGGTGAGTGTAGCTGAACGAGCTTGAAGCTCATGCTTTCAGGTACTACCAACCTTCTATCCACAGCAGCCCACTGCTAAGCACAGACTAACAAGAGTAATAACTGCTGAAACTCCAGATCTTATGGTTCAACATTTTGGTCTGAATTTTTTTGGATAAAAGGACTAGAGTCTGCTTTCACACAAGAATAACCTGGCTCCAACAGAATGGTGTTCACCTTAGCACTCTGGCTGGAGAACCTCATGTTGCTCCCAGTGACATTAGTTAGAGATTTGTCATGTACTTAAGGAAACATCACAGGCTGCAGCTGATAAGGTAAAGGTGATGGAAGACTCAACCAGGACTGGATTTGGTTGCCATTTAATTACAAATAGCTTGGCTTCTGGGGAGGGATGATGTGCTGCTCACAAGCACTGCATTCAGGTTCTCAGCTCACCACTAGTTAAGGCATAGTTCATGTACTGTTGCTAAAACCTTGGCTCAGACAGATCCCTTGCTAGTGCTGCTCAAGAGCTTAGCCAAGCAAATGTAAGGTCAGGTGAAAGGGAGGTGTGTCTTTCAGGTGAAAGGGAGGGGTGTTTTTCTGCCCCATCTGAAAAAGCTGTGAGTCATGTGGAGTTTAGGTAAGGAGGCCATTATCCTTGTGTCTGGCAGTTCCTGGAGGATGTTAGTTTTAAAGGGACTAATTCACTGTTGTATGGTCTGAGGGTAAATTTGCCAATGTTTGGAGCCAGCATGAGGCCTGGGCACCACTGAAGCTCTAGTTAAGTAATTTAAGTAGGATACAAGTGGCGAATAGTCCCTGTGAGTGCTCAGCCCTGAAAAAGGACTGGGGCTCAATTGGCTGTTTGCTACTTTGAAGCTAGAAAATGCCTCCAGGAGAATAAAAAATGAGACTTCTATGAGGCAAACTTAGAAACTCATTTCCCTGTTGAGTCACTGAGTTCTTCTGGGTCCCTGCACAGCGCTGGTTCCTGAGACAAAAATTGCTCTTTCTGTTTGGTGGGCTGATTAAGGAAACTTCTAGGCTTAGGAGCAAACTTCAGGAGAGCCATTAAGAACTGCATAGCTGATCTTGATCTCTGCTTGGTATACATTTAAAACTGTGTGTCCTTTTTCCAGATGAGCGAGCGCCAACTGTAAGGAAACAAAAATACATTTTTGACATCAGTGCATTAGAGAAAGATGGTTTGCTGGGAGCAGAGCTTCGGATATTGAGGAAAAAACCTTCTGATACTTGGAAGTCTCATTCTTCTGGAAAAACTTCCCAAGTGAAATTATTTAGTTGCTCCACAAACAGACAAGCTGCAACACTCCTGGACTCTCGTACCGTCAGCATCACAGATACACCGAAGTGGGAGGTGTTTGACATCTGGAAACTCTTCAGAAACTTTAAAAACTTGGTTAACTTGTGTTTTGAACTGGAAACTTTTGACAGGGGGAGAGCTGTTGATCTCAGGAGTGTTGGATTTAATAGAACAGGAAGACAGGTCAATGAGAAGGCTCTCTTCTTGGTCTTTGGGAGGACAAAAAAAAGAGACTTATTCTTCAATGAAATCAAAGCGAGGTCTGGCCAAGATGACAAAACTGTTTATGAGTACTTGTTCAACCAGAGGCGGAAGAGAAGAGCTCCCCTGGCAACACGGCAAGGGAAGAGGCCCACTAAGAATCTGAAGGCAAGGTGTAGCAGAAAAACCCTTCATGTGAATTTTAAGGATATGGGCTGGGATGACTGGATAATAGCCCCTCTAGAGTATGAAGCATATCACTGTGAAGGGCTTTGTGAATTCCCCCTTCGATCCCATCTGGAACCCACCAATCATGCGGTTATCCAAACACTAATGAACTCAATGGACCCAGAATCCACACCCCCAACTTGCTGTGTCCCCACCAGGCTGAGCCCTATTAGCATTCTTTTCATTGACTCTGCAAACAACGTGGTCTACAAGCAGTATGAGGACATGGTGGTGGAGTCGTGTGGTTGTAGGTAGCAGAACAGTTGCTCACGTGAATATGTTGTGAAACACAATACGACATGTTGGACATAGCCTCTCCTTAAACAAGGTTAACTGCTTTTCTTACCTCGAGGTGACTATGTTTACTAGGATGTAGCAATAAATCCAGTGCTTCTATATGTCCTCTCCACCGTGGGCATATTTCAGTCACATTTGGATGCTGTCGTGCAGCCTAGTATGACACTGGCTCTAACTGAAGTCCATGATAGAGAAGGTTATACCTCCACATCTCTAGATCACCTGCTTTTAACCTCAAGGGAGTGGCTAAAGATGGTAGCAGTGAGCTGTGGATATCACCTATTTGATCCTTGGAACAATGTTCTTGAGACTGCATTTATGTCTGAATCCCTTGTGCTTTGTCCATTAAGAACTGCAAGAAAGAGACATGATGTCTAAAGAGAAGGTTGAATTCTGGTGTGCTCCCATCCTGGTGTAAATAGCCACACTGTAACTTCTTTCTGATTAGCTCTTGAAACTCTGCATATATAAAAAAGGAGTCATTAAATATAATACCTTGATTTAGTTTTAAGTTTTACATGGAGATAGATGATGCAGGAGGTATTTGCTTCCATGTATGTTTTCCTCCAAGCTACCTGTCTTTCTTAACTATCCACCTTTCCATTATTATGTAGCAAGATATATTACTCTGTTGTTCTCAAGTGTTCATAGTAAAAGTGTTCAATTATAGCATAAGGTGTAATAAATTATTGACACAGTGCTACACTGTGTCTAGCTGTCCAACTCTGCATAATTATAGTGCCATTGAGAAACTGCTTTTAATGTTTTTGTACAATAAATACAAGTGAAAAGAACATTTCAGTGCAGCAGAACACCAATGTTATGCAAAAACTTGTCCGTGTATTTGCCTGCCTCTAACTGTTGCCACAGAGAGGAAACTGTGGAAACATCGGGAGAAAGATCTGACAGTATGGGATGGTTTGATCTGGTGAGGAATGACACTGTCACTTGATGTATCCAGGGCAAAAATGAGTTATGTAGCTGATTGCAGAAGAGCTCTGGTATCCCTTTATTCCAGCCTCCAAGGGCTGTGTATTTGCATTTCCTCTTTATCTATTCTAGATGTGGATTATAGCTTTATTGTGGGATTACTCTGCCTGTGTTTCCACCCACAGAACTAAATAGCAGATGTTCCACTGCAGATGGATCAGAAGTGCTGTAAGAATCCTCTGAACCATTGAAGTAGCTTATCAATAGTATAAAATGTAAATGTTAAGGTTTGATATTGTTTCATTACAGTTTAAACCATCAAGTCACATGGTTTCCTGGGTCTGAACTCTTCTCTGCACAGCATCCCTGCTGTGGGTACCGGCAGGGACCCTTGAGGTCCTTCTGCTCAGTATCCCAGACTGGACATGGTCTAGCTCACGCTAGCAGCAAACTGTCCTAAATTCCTGCTCAATAGCCATAGAGAAACAGTGACAAAAAGCTCTGCCTTTGCCTCTGCACTATCTAGGTACCTGAGCCTTAAACCTGTTTAAGCAGCCTTGCTGCCAGGGCCATGGAGTTCCCCGAGCAGCAAACCTGTCAGGTAGAATAATCTACAGTATAGTGACAGAGGAAAAGCACTGTGGGGAGCTTTCATATCTGTAATCTCTTTGTAAGAGCTTAGCACCATGAGTCCTCCCTGCAGGAGCTGATACTGCTGGGTGCAGGCCATGAGATAAGACAAAGCAAGGTGGCTCAGAGTGCTGTCCTTGACAGGAGGGCAAATCAATAACTGGCAGCTTAAAAAGCATGTAGAGTGATGAGCACTTGGAGCTACTTCTTAACATGTGCACAAGAAATTCTGACATCTTCTGCATCTAGACCTGTTTTGTGGGTCAGGTCTTTCCCCAGGGCTCCTCTGTCTCCCTTCTGGACTCCTAGGGTGTGTGCTTCCCAGATTTTCCTTTTCCTCATCCTGATGGAGTCTTAGGCCAGGACCAACAGTTACTGTCTCCTGCACTAACTGCATATCACCATCCAGTCTCTTATGATTTTTGAAACAACAAGGAGCTTTTAATTCTAAGGTTTGCTACAAGCTGATGGAGATGTGATTTACCATTGCTACAGTGGGAGAGAAAACATTCTCCTGCCAAGTCCACAGCTGAGAGGGCATCTCAGACATGTTCTGCCCATTCTATTCAAGCAGTCCTTTTCTTGCTCTTGGCTGTTTTCTATGTGACTGCCTTGCAGCTTTTAAGGGTCCTTTCTCTTGCAAGGACCACAGCTAACCTCCTGGAGAGGTTGACTGGGTGACCATGAGAAAGGGTTCCCTCCTTTCCTCCTTGTTTGGGCAAGTGCTTCTCCCCTTGCACATTGCCAGTGAGGTCTCTGTTCTCAGGTAGGGCAGGGAGAGCTGTGCCATGCCATGTGTTAACCACACAGGTACATTCCTCAGTGGCTCAGGGGGATCAGTTGAAAATAGCACATACTGCCTATTTAAATCCACTTGAAGCAAATCTACATTGTCTTAACAGATAAGCTAACTCCTGGGGACTACAACTGCCTACAAAGGGCAGTTTGCTTCAGTTCCAGCTGGATTTGTAAGCTGCTGCAACAGCTCTGGGGGAGGGTAGCATTGGTCTTACACACAAAGCATCATGGCTTGGACGTCTGAGGAGGACAACTGCTACACACCTCACACTGCAGAGCCTGAGGATCCTGGTGAGGCTGGTCAGGATAAAAAGTTTTAATAGGTGTCTCTCTCAGGTTCTTGTTTCAGGACCTTGTATGAACTTCTCAACATATGAAAAGGCAAGATAAAGGTTCAGGTTAATGGTAATTAAATTGTGCATGTATCAACATCTAAGTGAAAACAAAATGCAAAGATTTTGCAATAATCCCAAAGCAAAGAGTATGGGCTGAGGGAAGAGTAAAAGAAATACTGATATAGGAAAGACTTAAAAAACATCCTTCAGTAAGGGTTCAAAACCCAAAAATCTGCTAGGTAGTAGGTAGGTATGAAGAGAAAAGAAAATAGAAAAAGAATCAGTAGGTCTTTAATATCAGCTTAAACAAATCTGAAACTACAGACACTAAAATGCTAAATTTTAGGGGATCTTTACTGCATCAAAACCACCAGATATTGGGTTTGGCCTAAAGAGAAGCAACTTCAGCCCAAGTGTTCATGTTAGGAGATAACATGACATTCAGTATGCTTAGTTGGTAGCTCAGATGTGGTGACATCCAGAAGGGGCAGTCCTGGCATTACTCAAGTTTGGTCCAGCTCAGAGTGAGGACTTTTTAACAGTGGGCATAGGAGATAACAGGATTAGGGTAAATTTTCCACTTTTAACTCTCAAATTGAATACCCTTGGATTGTAACACTGGTTATAAACCAGGGCTGCCATGTCTAGAGTATCTTTTGCATTCTCTTTACTAAAATTGCTTGCTAACTGTGGGAGTTCCTGTTCAATGGTATTTTGTTCTGGAATGGTCTCCTGACTCTACCCATGGTGTAAGTGTATGCTAGCCTCTACCTGCTTTACTGGTGTGCTGGTGGTGCCACTGGGGTCACCTGGCACAGGCTCCTGCCTCTGCCATTGATTACAAGATACTTTCTGCATGGTTGTCATCAGTGAAATCTACAGTGTGGAACAAATTATTGACACAGTGCTGCACTGTGTCTAGCTGTCCAATTCTGCATAATTAGAATGCTATTGAGAAACTGCTTTTAATGTTTTTGTACAATAAATACAAGTGAAAGGAGCATTTCAGTGCAGCAGAATACCAGTGCTGTGCAAAAACATGTCCATGTATTTGCTTGCCTCTGACTCTGTTGCCACAGAGAAGAAACTGTGGAAATATTGGGAGAAAGTTATGCTAGCCTGAATGTCTCAATTCTCTTTCACTGCTCTTCTCAAAGCAGTTTCTGTTGTTCTCAATTCACCAAAAATCTCAACAGCCAAAAGAGATGCTGCTACAGTGAGCTGCCTGGCAGGTCCTTGGTTTTCTTTTTATTTCATGGATTTTTTGGTTGGTTTGGGTTTTTTGTTTAGTTGGTTGGTTTGGTTTGATTTTTTGTTTCGGTTTTGTTTGGGGTTTTTTGTTCTTTCCCTGAACTCCACATACCCACTCAATTTCTTGTCATAAACCATTGTCAAGACTTCACATGGAAATCTGCTGCTTCCATTAATCTGCCATGAGAACAGCAACATGCCTCAAACCTTCCCAAGACGTGTGACTGGTGGCCATCAGAAACATCCAGTATCTCCAACAAGCACAAAAGCACTGCCCAGGTGCACTTGACTCAACCTCCTTCCTCTGGACACAGAGTTTTAGGAGTAGGGCACAGCCTGGGGCTGGCACACAGCAAAGAAGCTGGAAAGAAACAGATGCCTTTTCTCTGCCTGGGACCTATTTTATGTAGAGTTGAAGATCAAGGCAGGCACCTCTCCAGTGAATCCTTCACGTTCAAGCAGGAGCTTTGAATTTGTTTTGTAGGAAGCATGTAATTAAAGCAGTTGGATAGCTGCAGCACACCCAATTTTCAAGTTACAGATGCATCTTCATAAATATGATACTTTCATTTTCTTAACTTCTCTGATCAGATGGCCGACAAATAGCCCTAAAGGTGTCTCATTAAGCTCTAAGGCATGAAGTAGCCTTACTGTCACTGGTGTGCATAGAATGCTTGTTAAATTTACCAGCTCAGAATCTTCACCAAGAAGGCACTTGCTGCTGTGGAAGCTTTCAGTCATATTTCTTGTTCAGAGAAAGAAAGCAAAACAATACTGAATAAAATAGTGAACCCTCTTGGCTATTGGAAAAAATGCAGTAAGATTCTCTGGTCTTTTAGGATATCTTACAGTAAAAGCATGACAACTTTCTTAGAAAGGATGTCTTTTGTATGCCACCTCAAGCTGGGAGGTGGTGGAGCCACCATCCCTGGAAGAGTTCAGAAAGAGTGCTTGGGGCCATGGTTCAGTGGTGAGCATGGCAGTGGCGGGTGGATGCTTGGACTGGATGATCTCAGAGCTCTTTTCCAACCATAATGATTCTGTGATTCTTTGACCTTGAAATTGCAGGAGTCTGGCACCACTTTCCAGAGCCTGGCCATTGTTTAATGTGCAAAGGTAGACACCCTAAATTATACTTATGGCTTTCTTCCCCTGGGTGAACTGGTGTTAGCAACTGGATGGGAGAAAGGCACAGAAACCTGAGCTGTAAAGCAACCCAGGTTAAAAGTTCAGCTTTCCACCTTTATGATGGCAGCTTTCACTCTCTCACTGAGAATACCTCATTTGTATTTACTTTTTAGGGTCATTATCTGTCCCTTGAGAGTCTTTGTGAAGGTCCAAATTTCAAATAAACAGTACACTATAAGACAGGTATGTGTGGATAATTTTTGTTGTGTTTGGCTAAAATATGGCTCCTAAGCTCAATAGGTAAACATAAAAGTATGCCATGTAAAACAATGCATTCCCATTAGTGTTTGAATATGTGCCTAAACTCCATGTACACTTTTACATGGTTATGTCATTTCCTGTGTAAAATGTGCTTGTTTATACAGCAGCCATATGAAAGATGCAGTAACCCACTATGTGGGCTATTTGAAGCTTTCTTTAAGAAACATAAAAACCCCTTGACCCTTGTATAATAAAAGGTGTTAAAAGATACTGCTTTTATAACATCTTAGCCAAGACTAATAAGAATATACAAAGCAAACAATTTTTTTTTCTTTAACTCCATAGTCCTGCTCAATCAGGTGTTATTTTATGCATTTACTGCTGCTGTTGGGTAGTAAAATGATATTTAAAAATATAATTGCATGAAGGTTTCATGGCTTCTCAACAAATTTAATAAACAATGAAATCTTAGCATTTTTTGAGAAACAGTAAATAGTGCAGTAAATAGACTCTGCTGAGTGCTCAGAATAGCTCATTTATTCTGGCATTGCCAGGTCACTGATGTCCCTCTTTTACTGGCTTGGGTTTTCTGAGAGCTAGTTTCAACTTTCTGCAGTGATTTGGTTAGCTGGAGTGATGCAAATGGATTCAGTGTTCCCTCATGTCCTTTTGAAGGGCACAGCTGTCACGAGAAGATGCCTGTGTTAATAACAACAGTGATGGATGTGCTGACACTCTGCTAGGGGACAGAAAATGCTCTTCTCACTCTTTTCTCTCTGGGAGTCCCTCTGCTTTATATCTTGTGCCAGGCTTTGCCATCCAGGAATCCAGACTCTGCCCATTGTGCTGCCAGAGAAATGCCATTAAAAGTGAGAACATTGCTTCTGCACATTCAGTTCCTCTCTGCCTGCTTTTTACAAGATGCCATTTATGATGGCAGAAAGTCAGAAGTGAGCCTGTTGTTGATAAAACCAGAGACACTTCAGTTTGTTCACCCAAATGGCTTCAAACCTCCAGAAACGCTGAAAGAGAAACACAACTTGGGTCTTCCATGGGCTCAGAGAAGGAGCTGTATGTCTTCACAGGAGCTCTCTTTTCTGCAGAGGTGCAATAAGACTCATAAAGTTTAGATGGCAAAGAAGTCATTAACTCATATGGTTAGTGATCAGGTTACAGGAACCCAGCTAGAGAGGAGAAAAGGCTAATGGTAGCACGGGGAGAAGTGTTTGCTGCAGAAGGAGGCTCTAAAGAAACGCTGGAGGGAAAGTGGCCTGGGGGAAAGGACTTGAGGAGAAGCTGCTTTTGGGAGGAGGCAAACAGGCAGAACAGTGGAGGAGAGCAGGGGCTGAGGACTGGGTGAAAGGTTGAATAATAAGATGGATTGAATGGAAGAGCAACTGCAGAGCAAATGTGCTCCCAAAGGGAACAAGAGATGGGTTGGGTGGCAGCACCGCAGGTGGGAATAGGCTTGTCTACATGCCTACCAGGAAAAAACCTTAGTGGGACTAATCCTTCTTTCTTTACACTTGTTTGTCCTTCTCCTGCCAGTGGCTTTCAGGGCTTTACTCAGACCTCTGGCCCAGGAGCTGCTGAGAGCTTAGAGCAAGAGCAGACTGCTGAAGCCCAGTAAAGGCAAATAGCTTCTGGCAGTGGCATTGAACAGCCAGAAGCGGTGGCAGCTTTAGCACAGTACTGACCTTGGCCTTGTGTGCTGTTGTGGGAGGTTCAGAGCAACAGAGATGAGAAACCTTGAGTCTGGATGATGAGGCATTTTCATTTATGAGGTTTTCAGATGGGTCAGAAATTTCACTGCTGGGCCACAGACAGACAAACAGTCCCCAAGCCACGTGCAGCCTGAGGGTAAAAAGACTGATCATGCAGCTCTGCACAGTTAAGTGCATAACTTGGAACCCTTGGCTCCAGCAGGCTGGTTCAGAGCAAGAAAGTGTCTTCCCAGAGAGTCAGAGCAAAGAGCCAGGCCCTGGGAAAGCAAACTGAAGCATCTGTGTGCTAAACAGGGAGCTGATGGGTGACATCAGGCACAGTACCCCACATGGGGCAGGTTGGGTCCCTCTGTCCTTTTGGGATTTAACTGCAGGCCTGAGAGGGTCTTACTGTCTAGGAAAAAACAAAACAAAATGAAAACCAAACAGCAGAGAGGCTCCTCTTAAATCTAATAGTCCTTGGTTTTGCGGTTTCATTGTTTTGCTGCTGTTTGGGTTTTTTTGCTTGCCCAGGGTGTGGAGGGCTTGGGCCCAGATCCTTCTCCCTGCTGCACTTGTACCTTGCTGAAGACACCAAGAGAGAGGAACTCTTTGTGTGTCCCAGGGACAAGCTGCACCCAAACTGCTGCTTGGAAAAGTGGCATCCCTGCCTGCACCCTACCAGAAGAAGCTGGACAGCTTGCAAAGGAGGACCGAGTCAATCATCTCCCCCAGCACACATTGCAGGGAGTGCCCTTTGGGGGCTGGTGATCTGATCCAGATTACAGACATAAATCTCACAGAGGTAGGACTTGTACTAGATGCTTCCCTAGTCGACTGATTTCTTTGCCTCTGGGTCTGTTGGTAAACTGCTGTGGTACAGACAGACTGGTACTTCAGGTGTATTGTGAGACCACCAATAGGATGAGTCCTACAGGCAAGAAATATCTAGTGTGAGGAGGGAGAGAGGAGAAAAAGAGAGGACTTGAGCAATTGGCAGCAGCAGAGCTGATACTCAGGCTCTGGGCACACATCCAAAGAGCTACTGTAGCACATGAACACGTTTGTGCAAAGGTGTCACTGACACCAGCCACAATCCATGTCACATACAGAACCCTGAGCTACAGCCTGGTGCCCAGGCTGGTCGAGGCTGAGGTGTTTGACCATCTAGGACCCAGAGTCCACCAGTCTTCACTTCTTGGCATCTCTACTGGGATTTAAACCCACTTGGTGTGGGTTGGAGATGGAAGACGAATCTCAGATGTGTGCAGAAATATGACAAAAATGGGACAAGTTTATTGATGACTTCATGCTTTTTTCTATGGAATAAAGTTGTGTGAATAAAATTCAAACAGTAAGTTCCAGAAAATGTAAGCTAGAGCCTTTCTGAGGCATAGAAACTTTAAAAACAGATTGATTCTTCAGAGTTCTTAGAAAAAAGACCTGCTATGTGTCTCAAAATATAAACACAATGGAGCTAGCTGTCTCCCAAAACACTATAATGTTTTTGGTAAGAGAAGAAGCCATAAGAGAAATAATTCACTTCTTGCAACAGTAATGAAATATTCCCTATGCCAGTAAGAGAAGAAAGTGATGAGGAGCATGTGCTGGCCTTGTCATAGCTCAAAAATATTTAACCTGCACCAGTAAGCCTACTGATTTTTAATAAATCTTGGAATTCTGGGGAAATTCCAGAGGTTTGGGAGACTCAGGAGAAAGGAATTTAATTCAGTACTACAAAGGGTCACTGTGCTGACCTGGCAATTATAAGCAAATTATGGGACTGCTGATACTGACTCAGTCTCAGAATGTGATGGAAAGGTGGTAGATTAATTCAGAGGTGACCAGAGCAGGAAGAGCAATCAACATCACTTAGCCTGATGAGGCCTGGCTACCCTAGGCAAAACATTTTACTGAGTTCTGCAATGTCAGCTGAGTTTCTGCAGCAATCAAGGCAGCAAAGGCAACTTGAGGAAAAACTGGGAATGAAAAAGAGAACAAAGGAGAAAAGAACACACAGGCAGTCCAGGGATTTAACACACCTCTTGAACACTTTGTGATACAGGAAAGCTGGAGAAGGACAATAAGAACAACTGGAAGTAGGAAACAGCTTCTGAGAGGAGTAATTAGATAGGCTGGAGCCCTTCAGTGAGGGGTGACTGGGGCAAGAAGGAAAAGTGATGAGGGCTAAGAATGTGAAGTGGGAGCAAGTTTTCTCCCAAAGAATGCACCAAATGAAAATAGTCCAGGAGAGGTTCAAAACAAGCAGGAAGATAGAGATTCCTGCAGTGTAGCCCAGCTGCAGAACTTCTGCCCAAACCCTCTTTTGAATGCTAGAATTCTACATATGTTTAGAAACCTCAATATGGTCATGGAGGAAAGCCCCACGAAGGGCTGCTGAACAGGAGTCCGTGAGCCTTTCTGAACCGCTGGTAGCTGGAAGCTGAGAAGCCAGGCCAGGAAAAACTCTCTGCACATTTGTCCTGTCCTTAGTTTCTTTTTAGGAATCTACTGTTGTCTGTAGGAGATGGGCTGCATGGATCCATCCTCTGACTTGGCAAAACCTCCCATGTTCTGTAGGAAGCCCAGAACTTGCAGCAGGACCTCCTGGCTAAATGCCCTGAGTGGGATTTACCAGGGCTTTGGCCACTGGCCCGTCAGAGACGCCTGCCTTTCTGATGTGGTCTCAATTTTCCCACCAGTTTGTTTTCTTTTTTCTTTAAGGCAGGCTATTTTTAAAGTTCCTTGGAATTAAGGGATACTATGTAATAGCTGGGTAGTATGTGTTTGGAAAGATAGACCCAGGATTGATTGAAAGACTCAAGTTTTGAAAAGCTCACCACATTCAGCTCTAAGCTAACTCTGTGAATATTCACACTTCATTTTTTAATAAGCAGCTAAGGATCTACTGTCCAGTTTTCACTTTGAATCAGTCAATTGCCTTCTTTGTCTACTACATGAAAAAACTTACTCCTGTGGGACACTGTTCTACCTGTGCAGACTGAGATGTTTTTCTTTTCTTTTCAGTGGAAGAGGTAGATTAACCTGGTTATGTTTTTGCTGTGCACCTTCCCTACCAGACCTTTCTTTTTCTTCAGGAGTGTTTTAGACCTTCAATTCTCCAAATAGACTTTGTAGTGTGAACACTAGAACTCATTTAATGTTGCAGTAACTGTCTCATCAGTGCCACAGAGACACTACTGACTGTATTTTTACTGGATTTTGACCTTTATCATAGCCCAGGGTTCAGCTTTCCTCTCAGCTACGGCAACACATTAGGAGTTCAAGCTCTGCCTTCTCTTCTGACCAGCACAGCTTTTCCATAATCACTGCTTTCCAGTGAAACAGTTTCCATTTTATAAGTTCTTGCCTCATAGTTGAAAATCCTTGTTTACAGCTGAGTTAAAAAGCAGCTTAGTCCTGCTAAAAGGTTCCTGCCTGACAACATTTATGTAATTCCTGTTACTCATTGTAAAGTAAAAATTACTTTATAATGTAACCTAGGGTGAGACATTGAGACCAGGTAAAGGTGCAACCCCTCAAGCCCTGTCAGTGCTAGACTCAGACTTGTGTCCCAGGCTGAAGGACTCGCCACCTTGCTGTGCCTCCAGGAGGAGTGAGCCCTTTGAGAAGTAGTAGAAGAAGGGTGCTGACAGCCATCTGCAGGTCTTGCATGTTGAACTGCTGGGCTCCAAGAGCTGGGCAGAGGACTGCCAGACCCTCTGCTGCCCATATGTATTCACTAAAACTCTTTCTCTCAGGACATTCTCCAGACATCCCGAAGGTGTGAAGGTCAAGATGTGCTCTCTTTGGCATGGATTTAAAGGTTAGCCGAAAGCTCCTCTGGAGCAGATGCCTGATACATGAAGACTTTGTTCTGCTGTCTGCCCTGAGAAGCATCACTGAAGGAGGTTTGCATCTCAGGACACCTCTGTGACCTGTTTGTGACTGCTTATTCATGGTCACAGGGTACGTGGCATGCAAAAGTTCTCACTGGTGCCCTGCTCTCCCTGCACAGTGCCAGCTGTCTTGAGGAGGATTTCATTCTGGACACAGTGCTGGTGTTTTCCAGTGGTCTCCAGTGCAGACAATACAGCAGTGGAACAGCAGCACATTCTTCTCTGACCTGGCAGGAGTGGTGTGAGGCACACTGGACAGGAGTCCTTCAGTTTTGGCCCTGCCCACCAGGTTCTGAGAAGCTGTGGGGGTGCACTGTTGGACACGGTCCCTCTGAATGAGGCTGGGCCTTTTGGGGTTTGTTTGTGGGGTTTTGTTTGATTGTTTGTGGGTGGTTTTGAGTTTTTATGTTGGTTTTTATTTTTTTCCAGGGTATAGGCACTGCACTGACACTGCATGAGCCATCCTGTTGCTCAAGGATTCTTCAGAGCAGCAGGAGCCTTTCACTGCCACTGGAGAGGGCCACCCTTCACAGCACGTGGCCAGCTCCTGTGGCTCTTGTTGGGAGCCACGTGAAGGGAAGGAAGAGGGAATGACTGCTGGAAGGTGGTGAGGTGAGGGATGATGGGGACATTTCTTCATGAAAATTGCTCATTCTTTGCTAGAAGGGACTGACAGCATGGCTCTGATAGATTATCCTGGATAGCCAAACCTTGCCCCATATTATATGGTTTTCATCACAAACATAAATGTACTTGGTATAAAACAGAAGGTCAGGAAGGTTTAAGACATGCTATATGAGAAAACATTTTCCAGATTTCAGCTTCCTCCAAGGTAATATGCAAGTGTAATTAAAACAGAACCTGGAAATATAGAGTACAGTACCCTATTGAAAGTGTGTTGTATGAGCTGAACTCCCTTCATTGATAGTTTTCCAAAACACACAGCTGCAATAATCTTTATCCAGGAGAAGGGAATAAATTAAGTCTGAACACCTCTGCATATAGTACAGTACAGTGTATATAGCACTGCACCCCATATAACCTCTTAGGGGTAATGGAAAGCTGAAGGAGGCACAAGTGGAAAACCTCTCTGAGCAGCAAACACTTTCTTCTTCAGAAAGCATACAGATGGGAAGAAAAGCTCATGAAGTAGAGGCAGCTTAACCACTGGGATGTCTTGTTTCTGAAGCAGTCTGCTCAAGTGGTTGAGACTCTGCAGTGGCAGGGTGCCAAAGCACACTCCAGCTTTGACAGGTGGGGAGGGAAACGTCCTGGGCTTGCCCCAGCAAACAGGCAGTACTGATGGCAAGCTGAAGGGAACAAATGGGAGTTTATCATATTGAACAGTAGCAGCAGCCACTAGGATATAGAAGCTCGGAAAAAGTAATCAGGTCCTATTTCTACTTCCCCTGAACAGCTCAGTCATGGAGTTCAGGCTTTGCCTGTTAGGTTTCACCAAACTCAGCCAGGAGTTGCACTGAGGAGCCTGTTCTACTTCGCTTCTGCTTTTTCTCCTGCAGCACTCCCTCCTTGAGATCAGAGCAAGGACCACTTTGCACACCTAGCCAAGGAATTCCAGATCAGGGAATTGATCTCCATACCAGCCAAACCTTCCAAGATTCATAAGGCATTGTAAGGATTGTCCTTTCATTGAAAAAATATCTTATTTTCATGCTTTTAGATAGCATTATAGATATATTATAGATAGATATAGCATTATAGATAGCATATCCTGGAAAGATCAGTAGCAAATGTATGCACAATGACACCCCAAACTGAGCAGTCAACCTTATGGTGAGGACTAGGCATCTTTACAGCTCTAAAAATATGATTAGCTTCCATTAAAAAAGCCCTTTTCAGCTTGAAATGTCATCCTAAGGGTGGGCCGGGTCTCAAAATGTCCAGATTAACTCTGTATGCAAAGGAGAAAACTTTTGTGAGAGCAAGCTATGAGGAATTGGTTATAGACTACCTCTCCAACCTTCCAAATGCCATTTGCCTTTGGCACACAGCCAGAGCTGGGAATCCAGCAGAGCCTGGGTTCCCCCGGGCAGCCAGATGGCCCCTCACTGCCTCTCTGGAACCCAAAGTTCTGATTGCAGAGGCATCCAAGTAAGCTCTGCAAGATGCCAACCCACATATACCACAGAGCTCCAAGGGCTGTTGTCACTGATCTAGACTTCAAGTCCAGAAGGGTGCATCGGACAGGGTGCAGTGTCAGAGCTGTGCTGGCTCTGTTGGTCCAGACAAGGCTCTTTCAGAACCTGCAGCACCAGGAAAGTACGCTGCAAAGACACTCCAGGAGCTGCAGGGGCCAGCTGGCACTCCTGCAGCCTTGGCACTAGATCAGACTTAATAAGACCTGCTGGACCTGAACTGAGTTTTTGCAGTTGGGTTTCTCTTCCTCATGATCTCCAGAGTGTCCTGGAATACCCATGTGGACATTGTCCTTCTTGTCATCTGGAGTACCCCAGCCCTGCTTGTCCCAAGCAACATGCAGAGATCTTGTTTCCCACATGATCATGAGGTTTCCTTTGACTTCTTCACAGAAGCAGGAGCAGGTACTTAAGAAAGAAAATGAATATGATTTTAGCTCCACACTTAGACAGGAATTCCAGACCAAGCAGAGGAAAGATTGAAGTTGAAAGATTTGTGCTTCTGGCCTACTCTGAAGTGTGTTTGTTTTTCAGAAGGAGGGAGCTCTCCCCAGCAAATGTTGGGCCAATGATTGCCTTAATCAAGTTGATTTTGATTCTTCATGTGACTGCAAAGAGAAAAACAGAAGAAGTTCTTATGGGACTTTCTATATTTAGACTATTTCAAAATTAACTGCATAATTCCAGTTTTAAACTTAAGAAGACAGAGCCACATAGAAATGACCAGCCTGCTTTTCTGTGTGAAAATGGAAAAAACATGCTCTATGGTAACATTGGAAACAAAATTATGTGCTGATAGGAAATGAGGAGCACTGGAACATCAAGTGTTTTAAAATTCCTTTATTTAAAAGTTATTTGTTGTTCTTTGATAAGTAAATAAATAACTAAAAATAGAATTGTAATAATGATCACTGAGTCATCTTGAGAGGTGTTAAATGTCTGTGTGACCTCAGGACTGCAACAGCCCTAGGACCTCTGTGCAGTGTATGGAGAGGCCTTTGGAAGTGGACACAAATGCACATTAAAAAAACCACTCAATAGTAATCAAACTCTGCTCTTATCTAATATCTTCAGGAACTTGACATCAAAGGGAGAAGATGTAGGTTTACACTGAGTATCTTTATGCTAACTATGAGGAAAGTTCCACAGTGAAAGGCTGGAATGAGCTCAATATGGAAACTGGGAATCCCTTTGCTGAGGCTTTTAGATACAGGTCAGAGGAACATGCACCAGGGAGGTCAAAGTGTATTTCATCCTGGAAGTGGAGGATGGTCTAAATGATGGTTCTAGATACATAGCTACAGGATTTGCAGAAGTCTGTAATTAATGATGCCAGCCAAGGAATGACATAACAACCCAGAATCGAAGTCTCAGTCTCTACTATAGCCTAGAGCACCCAAGCAAGAACATCATCTTAAAACTAGCAAACCCTCTAAGCATCAAAGCCAGCCTGGAGCATTCTGGCAGTGCTTCAGGTAAAAATGACTGTTTCTCAGATGGAAATGTTGGGTGTAGATAAGTTCCCATTTTTGACAAGGTGGGAATTCTGAAAACACTATGGAATTGTTGGGGAAAATACAGAGCCTTTGTCCCACTCTTGCCATGGAGAAGAGCTGGCAGTGACCGAGGCTGGGGTACTTCTGGGCAATCAATCTTCAAGCTTGGACCTGACTGATGTTAAGGGCTTTTCATATGAGATTTCTACACTGAGATTGATTAATTAAGATAGAGAGGCCTCTGCCTCTCTGCCAGTCTTTCTTGTAGCACTTTATATGTCTAATTAGCAGTTCACTGAATCAGAAAGTTTCTGTTTGATAAGTATTTTGTTATCAGGTGCCCTAGTCTCCTACTTGCTAATGCTCAACACTTTATTGCAACTCTTCTTTCCTTGTGCACCCTCCAAATAGGCTTCCTGCAATTAAACGGGGCTGTGGGCCTGAAAAACAGTTAAGTCAGTGGAAGACCACCTGAGACTGGATCAAGATAGCAGTAAGAAGAAGACAAAAATTCCTGTCCTGTCTTGCATGTACTAAACTGAATCAAAATAGTTAAGAAATGTTAGGCACAACTTGAATCTGTCAGTTGTTTTGAAGGGCTCAGTTTTGTCAATTCACTTGATTCTAGTGTAATATATCAACACTGAAGAAATGCCTGTGAGATTTTATCTCCAGCCCCTCACTACCAACTGCCTTCTGCTTTGGGACTGAAAAAAATCACAGTCCCTTTTTGCATCCCTTCTTGATAACAAGGGGATTTGGACCCTTACCTTGTCTTCACACATGTGGATAACAGGTGGATGTAGAATTTTTTCTCCATGAGTTTTTTCAAGTCTGGATGAGCTTCACACTCACCCTTTATGTTTGGTTGCTTGCTGGACTGAGGCTTTAACTAACAGGCTGGTGGAGAGGGCTTTAAACTAAAGTTGCCAGGGGAGGAGAACCTCAATCCACGCTGCTCCTACCAGTTTGATGCCAGTGCAAGCAGCAGATGCCCAGAGTTTGGAAAGGAATCACAAGTCAGCAGGAGAGCCCCTGAAGAGTAGCACAAAGGAATTCCAGCCACCTCAGCCAGGCTCAACTCAGGGTCTCAACTTAAATGCTTCTATGCAAATGCAGGTAGCATGGGGAACAAACAAGAGGAGTTAGAGATGTGCAGGCCTGCAGGGCTATGACCTTATTGGCATCACAGAGACGTGGTGGGGTGGCTCCCATGACTGGAATGTTAGAATGGAAGGGTACAAGCTCTTCAGGATGGACAGACAAGAAGAAAGTGGGAGGAAAGTCACCCTCTATGTCAATGACCAGCTGGAGTGCATGGAGCTCTGCCTGGGGATGGATGAGGAGCCAACCAAGAGCAGTTCCACACTGCAGATTCATTACGGCTGAGGTAAGACTCATGGGGTCATGGAGCTGCCCACTGAGCAGAGCTGAATGGGAGCAACCTGAGGACAGCAAGGACTGTGTGCATAAAGGTGAGTAAATTGCTAGTGCTCTGACTGAGACAATCTCATTAGAGTTGAAACTGAAATTCAGCCTCCAACTGCTTTGCCTCCGCAGCCCCTTCAGAGGCAGTCTGGTGTGCTGCTCTATGTGGATCTGTGTTCAAGCAGCCTGACATGAAAAGGGCTTAGTGCTACCTGGAGAATGATGTGACAGTGATAGGTAGAGGAATCTTGGGTAAGACAGTAATTTTCTCCAATTTTGAAATGTGTCAAAATCCTCCTGTGTATCATCAGGTAAGACTAACACAAATCCAGCTGAGTGTCAGGAACTGGCATACTCAAGGTACTTGTCAGACACAGTGTCCACTATGGTGGACAGACTCCTGCACACCACTGTCAGGCTCCTCTGCTACTGACAGAAATCTTTTCTCTGTGCAACTATACACTGTAGGGGTTCCTGAGCTTCATCAATTTTAGTTATTCTAACACTATCATTAGTAGCAAAGGGGAGGCTTCAGAAAAGTGTAATCATTTTTCACTGCCTTCTCATAAAAAAATTGCTGTTAGCAATGGTATTTGATATTGTTTTGAGTCTAATACACAGAGGACAGCTAAGAAAATAGGAAGAAGCAGAGTCAGCTTTAACCTTCATCCCTGAATTAGCTGCAGGCACAAGAACGAAATGAAATGTAGCAGATCGCTGACAGAGATCGACAGTTCCCTGCGTTGTTCAGGATCCAGCCTTGCACCCAAACAACTCCTTCCTTAGACATGTTGTCAGATCCAGTTAAATCTATTTCAGCAGATAGCTGCAGTGAGTCAGAACATCTCAGAACAGGCCAGCTGCAGAGGGATCTGGGATGCCTGTGGAAAGGAAGTCCAAGCAGGTGATTCCATTGGCCCCCTGAGGCCTGGCATTTAACAATACATGAAAGATTTCTAAGGACTACTGTGGAGTTTCAGGGCCATTAAAGCAGCCTCTGTTGCCCTCTTGAGAAGCTGACATCCCAGTAAATATGCTGGGAAAGAGAGGAATAGAATATTATAGTTCCCCAAGCCCTTTAAGCCAGCCCTGCTGCTGGCACGAGCAGCCTTGCTCTCCTCCCCAGCTGCTCTTGCTCACATCTGCACCAGCCTCCCGTGTACCAGGACCAACATTTGTGAGGTGATGTGGATGTGATCCAGATTAAGACTAACTTGGCAAAACAAGCTAGGTCATTTCAACTCATTGGGCTGCTGCTCACATTCACTCTGTGGTCTCATGAAAGCTGGTGCCAGCTGAACCAAGGAGTAGGGAATACACACCAGGGACAGGTGGGATCGCTCCTGGCAGCAAGGTTCTGGCTCCAGGGCTTGTGGGGACACTGGCATGAGTAGCTCTACCATGTTCTCCTGGTACTAATCCCTGTGCTGGAACCTGTGCAGGCTCACACAGATCCTGTGTCCTGCTTGGGGCAGCCAGAAAGGCCAGATCAACCTCGGTTGGAGGAAACTATCACTGCTTTCACATCGCTCTCTCTCCTGCCAAGCAGCAAATCTTAGCCACCATTCCCCTTATGGGCTGGGCCTTCCAGAGGAGATGACTGACAATGACAAGCTGGGACAAATTTGCCACTTTTCCCACTTTCAAACCAAACCCCAGCCCAGGCCCAGGAGTGATGTCTGAAGATAAATAATGTGACCTACTCTAGGGAATCCTGCTCTGGCAGGGGGGTTGGACTACATGACCTTTCAAGGTCCCTTCCAACCCCTAACATTCTGTGATTCTGTGGTTTTGTTTAAGGATAGTTAACCAGAGGCAACATAAATAGTCAATAATTGCATAAAAGAACCTTTAGCATAACATACTTTCTTGATCACTAAGTCCCTGGAGAGGAAGATCGTCCTTGTTTGAGTTAGAACAAAACTAATTCTGTTCAGTGATTTGACTTTGCATCTAAGCCTCCTCCAAGTAACTGCATTTCTGAAATTAACAGCAAGGAATGTCTTGCCTCAGAGAGGTTGTGGAACCCTGATACTGACATGAGGAGTAATGCTTGGCAGAAGCAACAAGCTGGGGGTAAAGGTAAAGGTGGCAGGGGGAGACCATGACATCTGACTCAAAAAAAGCCCCAACCCCCCTAAACCCACTCCTTTCTGGGCAGATGTGGAACTACTATGTGCTTCTGATGCATACAGGAGGACCAAGAGACCAATAAAAACCAATGACTTAATTATTAACTTGTAGATGTAAACATGGGCAGATTTTTGCTTATCATGTAATGAGATAAATGTGCTGTAGTTTTTGAGCTGGGTTGAACTAGCTTTGTGAGATGGCACTGAGCACCCAGCTCTGTGCAAACCTGTAATGAAGAAACACCTCAACCCTGTGTGTATTGGCTGAA
>VWZX01005154.1:23909-41527 GCA_013399015.1 Galbula dea | reverse complement strand
GTTCTGAGCAACCTGATCTAGTTGGGGATGTCCCTGCTCACTACAGGGGAGTTGGACTAGATGACCTCTGGAGGTCCCTTCCAACCCAGATGATTCTATGATTCTATGATTTGTTTAATCTGAGAGACCTGGCTTTAAACATGCCTGATTTACAGTGTCTTTTAAACATACTGATGTTTGAATAAAAGACAAAAACCCTCTTTTGTCATCCTGTTACTACTGTGAAAGCAAAACAGAAACTGGTTGGAGAGAAAAAACCAGAATAACCAGTGTTCCATTCTAGGGATTTGTTCTTTGGCTGTAAATCAGGTTTGCACCAAACCATTTGGAACTTCTTTATGAGGTCATATGGGAGGTGGTCACACACTCCTGAATGTGGAATGTAAGGACTGGCCTTTTGTGATCTGAAGAGCAAGGTGAGGACAGCAACTAGATTTGCATTGTACTCAAGCTCCAGGCACAACCTTACAGAACATCAGAAAATCAAACCACTTGCATAGTGCAAACACATTACCGTACAGAACCTTAGGGATCACTGCAGCTAAGAAAAGTTCACACAATGAGGCACCCTCACAACCCTATAACAAACTTTTTGGTCTCCCTGCCCTCCCTGTACAGTGATGTCTTGTCCTCCTTTCTTCCCTATAGTCAAGGGTTAGGGCTATGTCACCCACTAAACAAGTGACAGATGCTCTCTATTAACCCCTCTCCCTTCCCAAAAGGAAAGAGGTTAAGAGTGAGAGACTTATAGACTGAAAAAGAAAACCAAAACTACTTCAAAAAATAGTAGCAATAAAATGAAATATACACAAATATAGGCAAAGCCAATATGAACCAACCCCTCCTGATGGCAATTATATCACCATCATCACTGATGCTGTGGGCAGGCACTGGGGAAGTCCCAGACTGGACTCTGTCATAGATGAGAACTAGATTCAGGAGCTGGATTCTGGAACTGGGTTGAGGAAGTCATGGATCAGGATCAAAGGCAGAACAGACAAGTCCTCCTTGGACACTGGCCATTGAAGAAGAGACCCTGACCCTTGTGATCTCTCAGCTTTATACTGCATATGATGTGTATGGAATGGAATCCCTTGTTGATGAGTTTAGGGTCACCTATTCTGTCTGCTCCTCCCTGCAGGTGTGACCTTTTACTTTACAGCACCCCCTATGTGGCACATAGGATCTAGCAGTCACCTCAGTTTCTGTAGGAGCAAGTATAGGCAAGAGCCTTTCTGCATGCCAATCCTTGACAGTAACATCAAGCATTAACACTTCTAGAAGAAGACACTGTCTGTAAAAATATGCTGTTAACTTCATAAAGTGCATTTACTTAGATGAGACTGAGCTGAAAAGTAAAATTAATGAACAGAATTAGTTCTGTTCTAGTTCAAACCAGGACACTTGCACAGGAGTGGGAAAAACAGCATGCCCTTTGACACAAGACTGAAGACATCCAACTATCACTTGTCCTGCTGTGTCACCATGCAGATGCTACACAAACCCAGACTTCTCTCTCATCACAAGGTTGCTCTTCTGAGCCTAGACCATGGCTAAGAGCACAGACAAGTCCTTTGCCTGAATGTCAGGCCAATTAAAAGTTGTCTGCCTTTTCTACCACTGGAAACGTTAGCCATTTCTGATCTCATGCTTATGGTTCCTTAACAGCAAGATAATGTAAACAACTAGAGAGCAGGAGGTGTTTGATTGCTTTCCAGGGTTTAAACCCTCTGGCTGACCATCTTCCTTCAAAGCAATGCCAGTCATGAAGCTTGCCAAAAAGGAGGAAACATTTATTTTAAAGTTAAGCAAGGAAAACAGATTAGACTTCAAGGGTTTGATACAATCCAAGGTATGCTGAATTGTAAGCCAAGTATTGGTTTACAAATGTTGTCTGCACTGTTACACAAGAAATTTGGCCAGAAATGGCATTCAGAAGACCTTTAAGGGCTGCTGTACCCTGTTGTTGAC
This sequence comes from Galbula dea, assembly GCA_013399015.1. Lineage (NCBI taxonomy): Eukaryota > Metazoa > Chordata > Aves > Piciformes > Galbulidae > Galbula > Galbula dea. Next base: position 39,556 of record VWZX01005154.1, on the reverse strand, counting down.
TGCTTAAATCATGATAGTGCATGTGATAAAATTCACCTCTAGGTGATTGGCTCCTGCATTCATCATTCTCTTGGGTGTAGGTCCTTTCTGCAAGTCTCTGGTGTCTAATTCTTGACTTCGACATTTCAAAACTTGTGCTTAGCTATAAGACAGCCTGATAGGTTCCCATTGCTACAAACACCTCAATTTCCTGCATAGATGCGTTTAGAGCAACTCTAGTGCTTGGGCTGCTTTGAGAAGTGTCCTTGCTGTTCTCCTATCTGAGGAGCAGATCCAGAGACGTAGGGGCATTCTCACAGCACACTGAAGCTGCAAGAAGAGATGAGAAAAGGTTTCGGAGATATGGCTGCTCTGTTTCTACCTCCAATCACACTCTTCATGTTGCCTTTGCTTGATATGGCCTGTATTTAAAGCAGTGTCAGACAGGCGAAGTTACAAATCAGCTCTCCCACCTCCCAGACAAAGGCTCCCACCACCATCCTATGTGAATACTCAATCCTAAGGCAGGGCTACAAAAAAAATGTCACTGTTATGGGTTCAACCATCAGCTTTTCACTAGTGTTATCCCCTCTCCAGGGAAATGCAACTACAGTGGCCCTAGTTCCCAAGCTCGTATTATTTTTTGTAGCATTGCACAGCTTTGTGCAGAAAACCCAGCTGAAGGTACCACAGTCTACTGGTACCACATCAACTGCCCCAGCAACTTCAGCCTTCTTACATGTACCTGAACCATGTTTGAGGTACCCCCTGGGACACTACCAGAACTACCTGAGGAGCAGGCTGAACACTCTTTCATTCTGAGCCTGCTGGTACTACTGTAAGCACCTTCTTCCACCTGATCTAGCTGCAGGAAGCTGGGGTGAAACCGGAGGCTCTGTCTGGACAGTGGTCACAGAGAACAAAGCACAGTAATACTAAGAAGAATGAGAAACTGTAACTATGAAACTTAAACTTTTTGAAAAAGTGCATTTCTAAAACCAATAGTCTCACCTCTAAGCTTCTGGATGGCTGCAAGAATATGTCCCGTGAAGAATTTCTAGGAGTGAAGAAAAGGGTCAAGAAACATCATCACTCTTTATGGACAGATAGCTGTACATCACCAAAAGAGCCGTCAATGGTGCCAGTTTCCCTTTTTTGGGTTTAGGGAAGCAAAAGGTACCCAGACTTTGATTCACTCGACTCCTGTAAACCATGCCACTGTGACTGAAGAAATAGAAATGTTTAACAGCATGACCGAGATATGCTGCAGATGTTAACTTTGCTATCACTCTAAAAGAACAATGCAAATAAATTTCTACTGTTAAATGAGAAGGACTGAAGAGGTTAGCTTTGATGCCTTTCCAGAGAAAGCCAAAGTAAGAGGGTAGAAGGTAAGAGCAGCAAGAGGGTTCAGGGTGATGCTGTAACAGACAAAACAAATCCCATGGCACAGACAAGTGAAATTCATTAGAAAACACAAAGGGCTAAGTTCTGCACTTCTTTACAACCTTCAGAGATTACACTGATGCAAGTGTCAGCAGCCTGTGGCCTTGTGCATCCAGCTGGGCTTGCATGTGGTTGTGGTTGTAGAAGGTAGATCTTTATTGGCAGCAGAAAGCAACTTTCACAGAGCTATCCCTCATGGGGCTTTCAGAAAAAGGTCAAAGAGCAGGCTTTCAGACAAAAAAGGAAAACACATCCTCACAAGGCACAGCAGAGATGATAAAAAAACCTTGAGCGTCAAGATATTCTCCCACCTTTTATCCAAACATCACAGGCCATTGAGACGAAAAGCAATTTAACTGACACTAGTTAATACCTCTACTTGAAGTATGTGATCTTGTGAAGAGCAGTAAGACTGTTGTCAGAGGTTGTAGGGAGGCAACTAGGAAAGCTAAGGCCTCTCTGGAATTAAACCTTGCAAGGGAAGTCAAGGACAATAGGAAGGGCTTCTTCAAATACATTGCCCAAAAAACTAAGACTAGAGGCAATGTAGGCCCCCTGCTGAATGAGGTGGGTGCCTTGGTGACAGAAGATACAAAGAAGGTGGAGTTACTGAATGCCTTCTTTGTCTCTGTCTCTTCTGTTAGAGACTGTCCTCAGGAGCCTCAGACCCCTGAGCCACCACATGATGTTAGGATACTGAAGGAGTTTTCCTTAGTTGAAGAGGACTGGGTTAGGGAACAGCTAAGCCATCTTGACATCCATAAATCCATGGGTCCTGATGGGATGCAGCCACGGGTGATGAGGGAGCTGGCAGAAGTAATTGCCAGGCCACTCTCCATCATCTTTAATAAGTCCTGGGGAACAGGAGANCATCAATTAATAATGATTTCAGAGATGTGAGGTGAAGAGTCAAGGGCCAGATGCACAAGGATATGTTGGCATGACCCTCATTTTGGCTCACACCTTTCACCAAAAATTTAGGAGTGCCATTCTGTCTATGTCTAGATCTCTAATTAAGCAAGACAGAGAAAATTTGGATTAAGTATGCAAAAAGCACCCATAAGACTTGAAAATCACATGTAGCCAAACTTTTTTCCCCAAAAGTAGCCAGAAGAAGGGAAAGAAGCACGTTGGACATTGCAGTTCCCTCCATAAAGATATCTAGACCAAATGGGATTCTGGGGTGTATTAAAAGGGGTGTGGCTAGTAGGTCAAGAGAGGTTCTTCTTCCACTTTACTTTACCCTGGTGAGGCTGCATCTGGAATATTGTGTCCAGTTCTGGGTCCCCCAGTTTAAGGAGGATAGGGAACTGCTGGAGAGAATCCAGCGCAGAGCCACCAAGATGATGAAGGGGCTGGAACATCTTCCTTCTGAGGAAAGGCTGAGGGAGCTGGGTCTCTTTAGCTTGGAGAACTTGTGCCAGGGTAGGTTTAGATTAGATATTAGGAAGAATTTGTTTACTGAAAGAGTGGTGAGATATTGGAATAGGCTGCCCAGGGAGGTGGTGGAGTCACCATCCCTGGAGGTTTTTAAGAAGAGGATAGATGTGGTTCTTCAGGGGATGATTTAGGGATAAGAGTAGTGTAGGGTTATCGGTTGGACTAGATGATCTTGAGGGTTCTTTCCAACCGTAATGATTCTGTGATTCTGAGAAGAAGAGGCTAACGGGTGACCTCATCTATGCTTTTAAATATGTGAAGGGTGTGTGTCAGGAGGATGGGGTCAGGCTCTTCTCAGTGAAACCCAGTGACAGGACAAGAGGCAATGGCTGTAAGCTGAAGCACAGGAGATTCTGTGTGAATACACGTAGAAATTTTTTTCCCAGTGAGGGTGCCAGAGCACTGGCACAGACTGCCCAGAGAGGTTGTGGAGTCCCCTTCTGAGGAGGTATTCAAAACCCATCTGGATGCGCTTCTGTGTGACCTGGTCTAAGGAATCCTGCTGTGACAGGGGGGTTGGACCAGATGATCTTTCAAGGTCCCTTCCAACTCCTAATATTCTGTGATTCTGTGTGAAATTAGATCTTAAGCAGATGTTTAGGTGCCTCCTTAACTGTGATTTATGTAATTCCCTTCCCTTCCTTCTCTACCTCCACTTTATATCAACTCTTGCCTTCTACCCTGCTACTAGAAGTCCAGCTCTAGCTGTGGTAACTTGTATTTGTCAGACATGGATACACTGTGCATACATTAAATATGGAGTTTTTCGTTACTTTCAGGGTAAAGGCTACACCCTCCCAGCACCTCAGCATTTGCTTGCAAGCTATCACTGCTTGACTGTTCAGCTACTGCTTACAGCAAACCGATAAAACAGTGCATGAATTGCTTGTCTAGGGAATCCTGCTGTGGAAGGGAGATTGGACCAGATGATCTTTTGAGGGCCTTTCCAACTCCCACCATTCTGTGATTCTGCTACACTAATGCAGAGAGACAGAGAAGTTCTGAAAATTAGTTTCTAATTCCCGTCTGTCACTCACCCGAACTGAAATACTTCCATTACGTCCTGCACTCCACAACTCAAGCTTTGTTTGAAGGCTTAAAAGCAAATAATTTTAAAAAGTACCAGTCTTGATGATTATTTTTCCAAAATTTTTTTTAGTGTCTCTCTGAGGATGGTAAGGCTTAAAACAAACTTAAATCTGCAAAAACTACCAAAAACTACTTAACTAATACTTGCAAGTAATCTCAGTTTACTTTCATGACATAATGCAGTTGCTGAGGAAGTTTCAGTTTCCTCCCTCTGTCATCATCATCGGTTGATGAAATCAAAACTGTATGAAACAAAATTAAATAAGGATTCAGAAGACCCATATATTCAGAAAGGCCAAGGCTGGTCACCCAAGCAAGGTCAGAGAATATCAGATGCTTCCAGTAGCCACAAACATGAAAAGGACCTGACTCTTCCTAACCAGGCTGTTGCGGGCTTTGGCACTGAATATATACGAGTGAACAAGCCCCAGAAAAGTTGCACGATTCAGAGAGTCAGTCACACCAAAGTTGCAGTAGAGCCCTTCCCAAATCTTCGTTCGTGAAGCCTAGCCATGACTGACTGACTGATGATTTTGAGGGGGATGAAGGAGATGACTGCATTGAGTTCTGAGACAGATACCTCAAACATCTAGCTTCTGGGCTAAGGGCATTGACAGAATCATAGAATCACAGAATTGTCAGAGTTGGAAGGGGCCTTAAAGATCATCTAGTTCCAACCCCCCTGCCTGGCAGGGACACCATCCACTAGATCAGAAAAAATGGCTTTTTCTATTACAGAAGTATGGAGGAGGTGACAAGAAACAAAGCAGCACATAAAGAAAACAAACTGGCCTGAGGTCTAGGAGAATGATGTTATCCCGGTCTCCTATCATCTCTCTTTCTCTCCATCCATGGATCCATTCAATATCAGTCAGTATTGACACCACCTCATCAATGAAGTGCAGAATGCAAAAATCTCAGAAGTCCTTTTCTGTCCTGTTGTTTGACACAAGCTTTATCCGAAACACTCGCTGTGCTCTTCTCTGTTCTGATTAATGTAACTTTAGTGCCTGACTCATTCACCTCTCCTTGCAAAACTGTGGATTTTATTTCTGCCTTTCTATTTCCCTAGTTGAATGATTTATAACAGAGATAAATACATTTCCCTTTTTCTTCTTCTTTTTCTTTTATTACCTACATCACTGGCTTCTGCTGAAGATCACCAAGCTAAATGAAATTCTACAAGCAATAATACTCAGTATTTTGCTATGGCTAGCATAAGAAGGAAAAGAGATGGCAGTTTTAAAATGTTTGCTTTCTGTTTTTCCACAATACAGTGAAATTTTTTAAGTAATTCCATATCACATCTTTGCAAATAGGAAGCATGCTCTCTGTGCACTTCATGGTAAAATTTATTATGAGACCTCTGTAATGGGATTTAGAGCTGAACAGCTGTTTTGCTAGCCCTTTATATCAGTGCAAACATCTTGGAATCAGGAATCAGCATGATCTCAGCAGGAATTTAGGAGCCAGACAAATAAGTATCAAAAGAACAACGAAAAGTAGCCTCACCTCAACAAATCATTCAGTTCTTTCAACAATGACCATTTTTTTATCTCCTCCTGTCTTTGGAACTCACGTCACCCATACTTACAAGCATATTTTCCTGCCCTATAACAGGTGTAATGCAACCAAACATCTGCTCTCTGGTGCATGCATTTTAGACTTGTAAAGCCATTTAACTGAGTTATTCAGCAAAGAACTCCATGAATAACTTCAGACCAGATTAAGTTATCTTTAAGCACTGTGAGATACATCCATCAGATTGAGTCTCTGACAGCAGCAGAACCTGTCTCCACCGTACAAATGAAGCCAGGGGAGGAATTTTTCCTAAGATAAATGAAGCCTTACCATTACAAAAGGATGGCAACATTAATAATTTAAGAAAGTGTAATGAAGATGTTAGTTTCCCAAGAAAAAAATCACCGAGGAAGGTAGTGTTGTATGCTAGACAACATGAGTTCTGGCAAGCAAATGAAGACTTAGAGAAAAAAAGTCTGTTCTAAAACGCCAGTCATGTAGCTATTTCTAGTATCAAAAAATAACTCCTTAAAATGTTTACAAAGGCCTGTAGTGAAAGGACAAGGGGTAATGGTTTTAAATTAGAGAAGAGTAGATTTAGATTAGATATTAGGAAAAAGTTCCTTACCATGAGGGTAGTGGAACACTGGAACAAATTGCCCAGGGAGGTGATTGAGGCCCTGTCCCTGGAGGCATTCAAGGTGAGGCTGCACAGGGTTCTGAGCAACCTGATCTAGTTAGGGATGTCCCTGCTTACTATAGGGGAGTTGGACTAGATGACCTGTGGAGGACCCTTCCAACCCAGATGATTCTATGATTCTATAATTAAAAAAATTTCAAAACAAATAGCAAATTTGGTCAGAATTTTCTTTCCTGATAATGCTGAACTTAAATCTCCCGTGACAATCTTCAGTCACTGAGTGTTGATCATCACCATCACTGCCATATTTTCTCCTTTGGCTGTAAATCTCTCTTTGCAATGCTGCATCAGCCAAAGAGACACTGCTATCCTAGAGGGCACTGAGATTGCAGACTAACAACTTTGTCTACTGCCATGAGTGTGGCAAGGGGAAATAATCATTTTCAAAGCAAGTGTCTCTCACAGCCCTGTTAAACAGCATTAGTTAAGGTAATGACGAACTGTGCATTGGCAGTATACTGGACATAGATGAGCAATACAAGTTGCACAGTTGTGTGTTGAAGGAACAACACATTCCAGCTTTTGTCCTAACTACAGATTGCCAGGAATGGTCCTAACATCCACCCCTAAGTTAACTTTGTCTAACCTGATATTGAATGTCAACTACTAATTAACAATATCAATATTAATTATTTTCAAATAACATCTGTTTTCTGGCAGTAATAACTTTTTTTTGAGCACTGAAAGAATGTTTATAGGGTGACTGGGCTGAAAGACATTATAGGATGAGCTCCTTCTCAAAATGGATTAGCTGATCTTGTAAGAGGTTTGTTTTTCCTTTGAGCACCCTAGTGGTGCTGATACCAAACACAGGAGCATTTGATTGGATAAATGACTGCAGATTAATTGCAGACCATTATGTACTGGAAAATACAAACTATCATGCCAGGAAATGCAGAGATATCAGTATTGAAAAAATGTCAGCAAGTTTATTTACTATTTCCTTGACTGATATATTCCTATTTAGACAACAAAGTCAGCAGGAGGACAACAAGGTCAATGATTTTTACTCATTTATTGTTGTTCCATGCAGGCCCTCTTTGTGTTATACTTTGTTTAGCCTGACATTAATATTTCTTCATGAAAATCAGTTCATGAGTCAAAAATGAGATCTAATTACATAGTTTGGCAATAACATTGTTACAGGGTTTTTTTGGGATTTGGGGTTTTTTTCCACAAAAAAAGAGTATCTCAATCTTTTACTTGAAGAGCTTTTACAGAGCAACAGGAAGATTTGCCTTTGGTGGTCCCTTTTCTGTAGGGCTAAATGCAGTTACTTCCTAGGGAATCACAGGCAATACTAAACAAATGCAATCCATCCCTGCTGCTCTGTTGAACACAAGCTGCGTGTCTTCCCTCCTTTTAAGGGAACAGGTGACTCTGAAGTAAGGAGCAGCACGGGGCTTAGGAACATGCTTTCAGTCAACAACTCTAGCAGGTAGTATCAAAACTGAACACTGAGTAAATAAAAAAAAAAATTTTACAGAAAAAGAGCTGCAAACCAGAAAGAGATAAAACAGTGGTACAAAGCTAACAGAATATGCCATTCTATCTGAAATGACACTCTTGTTTTCTTCCTGTTAGAAAGAACAACAGCTTATGGCTTTGGTCAACCCAAAATGATTTCCTTCCAGGTTCCCAGCTCTTTTACTTTACCTCCTATTTCCATCACAGAATCACAAACTCAAGAAAATCGCTATAAGAATCCAGTTACTGAACACAGATATGTTCACAAACAGAATTAGAAAACACGAAGGATCTTCACTGGATCCCTTCTGTTACTCCAAGCTCCACATACCTTCTCTTATTGTAGACACAAAAGCCAAAAGTAGAATCTCCTCTGCCAAACTCAAGACGCTAATACAACACAGGGAAACAGACAAGCTCTCACACTCTCAAATGGAAACAAAAAGAGAAAACAACAACAAAAAAAGCAACTTAAAATGGTGGATCACTTTATGTTTGTAATTTTAAGTAAACATAAAACAAACCCTCAAAAAAACAGCTCTACAGAAAAAAAAAACCTGTATGCATAATATGTCTGCTCAATGTGTTGGGCCAAAACTTTTCAGAACTGAGTAATTTTTGGCAGAAGCGTGTATGTTCCAGAATATTATTTTGCTATGGAAACTGCCTGCATAAGAAAAACAAAGTCATAGACCTGCCATTTCTAGTAAAAATTTCCTCCATTTTCATACAAATCATACAAGTGAATGATTGGCATGTAGTCCTTGAATATCTTCTCTTTAAAGATTACTCCTTGTAGCTCACTCTCTGCTTTTCTTGCTGAACACCTGTGAATTAATTATATTCTGCAACTAACTTGCATAATCTCTCAGCTGATGCAAGACATACACAGTCCAGCTCCAATATCCCCATAACAAGCTGAACACAGTGACAGCCTGTGGGTGGGCCAGGTGCTGTTTTGCTTGCGTGAATTACATCTCCTCTGGGGCAGGTCGCAGGACAGATTAATGTGGCCTTATGCTATCTCTGCATTGCCATTATGGCTTCTGTATAAAGCTCAAGTTGAATACCACCAAACCTCTCATTTGCTTTCCTTCCAGTTGCCTTTGTCCTTATCTAACCTAAGATATGTGAACATTTCCAAGCTGTTTCTCAGATACTTGGGTCACTGGCTTCATGCAGAAGGGCATGCATGAGAGCAGAAGCAGATGTACTTTATCTGAAATCCCCACGTAAACAATGGCCTCTCTCCATTCATTGCTGTAGCAGTGCCTGAAATGATTATGTACCAATGATTTTTCTCTTGTGTTTTTAGCAGCCTCACAGTAGCAATATGGTTGCTGCAACCCATGACCTACCTCTCCTTTTCCCAACACCACAGCTTGCTACAAAGGGTTGGTCTCTGCCTGATACCGACTGGCAGAGAAAACCAACCTGCAACTGTGTAGCCATGACACCGCTTTATGTCTGTTGTCTATATTTGGAGTACACAGCCCCCTGCAGCCAGCAAGCAGTAGGGTCTCCATGAAAGCCTCAAGAAGCTGTGTATTTCTTGAATGGTATTTTATTTTTCTGGTATTTTATTCACTCAAAAACATTACCTGCTCCTAATGGCTTTCATGACTGACAAATTGTGTTATGTCTTCTTATGTCTGTCCAAATAACATTCACTGTATTCTGAAGAACATGGAGACTAATCTGTCTGAGTGATGCAAGGATGTGAAACCTTTATCAGTTTGTGGCTTACATTTGTACTGAGAGGACCTGAAATTCCCTTGACTCAGTCCAGTGTAAGAAGCATAACGCTGGAGACTGGTGTCTTCTGACTGACTTGGTCCTGCTCTTAACAAACATACCAACCATCGCTACATGTTTCTTAAGGTGGACCCTTTTCTACCAACACTTCAAATCCCTGAATACCCCGGTTGCAAAGATGATCCACTTTCTATTAGTTTTTCACACACAGTTCTTCAAAATCTGTTCCATTTTCAGCTTAGTAGATTACAGACAATAGTTCTGCAACCTAACAAAGGTTTTGAGCTACCTGACATACCTTGAAGTCACACCAAAAAGACATGCAAATGCTCCTGTTCAACACACACATGCATCTTCCCTCCTCTCTTGGTAGCATTCCCAGCACACCTCCTGAGGGTACCTCAACATCAGGAGCACAGCTGTGCTCCAAGCAGCCAGTGAATATGATCCTTACAAAGTTAACAACCTCTAAGTAACATTTTGAGGCCACATTTCATAAGCCACTTTTTGCAGTCTACTGGGGCCATCATTTTGTAGACTGTCCTGCATTTTCCAGGCTGTCCTTCCCTGCCTGCCCTCATGTCTTCTTGCTGAATTGGCATGACATTTCATGAGTGGGACCAAGGCCACCCTAAGAGGTAAGAAAAAGTTTTAGTATAGGAGAGTGCAAGTTTGTACAGCAAGTTTGTTCTGTCAGAGGGCAAGATTCCTGCAAGGGGCTGTGTAAGCAGTTATTCTGGCTTTACTTGTCTAAATAAGGCACTGTCATCAGAACTGTGTTATTCTGACAGGTTATTCTGAGTGTGTTTCATTGGTATTACAAGCAAGCTTTGAGCATAAAGGAATGTGATTTAGGTGTTCTAGGGAAGAAAAGGCACGCTTTCACAATGACTCTTCATCCTTCCAACATTTTTCCTTTCTCTGATAAATGGTTCTCCTGGGATGCTCCAAAAATCCCAGCTGTGTTTTACAAAATCATATCTTTCAAGTTTCATGATAAATAACTCAAGACAATTTAAAAACAAATTGCTAACACAAATAGATTTTTTTCCTTCAGTTTATGCATTACTAAACACTCTGCTGGCTAGAATAAGTAAAAAAAATAAGTTTGCATCGAAGAGCTACCAGTAGTTACTCAGCAAATACAATAAATTGATGTATATGTGGAAATTAAAGATACTTCATTTTGTTGTCAGTGAGTATTTTACAAGCGTGGGTGATAGAAGAACACAGCAGAATATAAATGTGATACAACTGTCTTTTGCAGTGTGTTTCCATCAAAGTTGGATTTTCTTCCTCCTCTTCCCCTCCTTTTGATTGATTTAAACTGATGGATGGTGAAGCAGCATTCTGAATTCACTGGTACCTCAGCAAAGCAGTAAAAAGCAACACAAAAAACATCTATGAAAATTCATGCTGAAATCTCATGCTCCCATTAGAGTTACTGAACAGGGGAGCTCTTCCAAGACGGTCCAATGCTTAGCTTCTCTAGAAACCCATTAGATTTGACAAATGCTAAGTGGTCATTCAGGTCCACTCAGATAAGACTAAGCCAGGGACACCAAGCGTGACATTCAGATATGTTTCTTAAGACTTATACAGCATCTGCCCTCAGAGAGGCTTAGGAAGGAGGCTTGGTTCTGCAATTGTGCAGAGCTCAACTTCAAATTTAAAATCAGTTCCCCCTTCTGAGATTGGAATACTGGACTTAGAGCCATTAAGAGAGTCAGCATCTCACAAGCATTTGTCATGCATTCTTCAAGCCCTCTTTGTCATCAATAGTAAGAGCCATTAACACTATGTCTTGTTCCTCCATAGGATAACTTTTCTGAGCAAGAATCAGCCCTCCTTTTCCTAAAGCAGAACAAAGGGGAAATAAAAGGACACTGCATTATCAAGGCTATTTAAACAATTGGCTTAAAGGACTGGAGGATGTATGGTAAGGTAATCACCTTGCACTGCATAAATAAAGGTGACACCTTTGAAACAAGAGGAGCAGAAATTTTACTCCAAACACAAAGGATACCCAAGCCCATGTTTAAATTTAAACCCCAATCTGCTAGACACAATTCTGTTAGTTGGCAAGGAATGGCAGGCCTTTACATTTATGCTGGTCCTCAGATCCCTAGAGGACATAGTAAAGCAATGATTAGCACATTTGTGCACATGGATCTGCCTTGAAGCTAATTCTTGTTCTGGTTAAGATACGAGAGTAACACAGCATGAATCCTTCAGAAAAAAGGATCAAAACAGTCTTACACATATAAGACTATTCTGCCTCCACTCCCCTGCCTGTGGTCACCCCTTTTCAACTAATTATGTCCTCAATCACTCCTGTATGATTTTCTTTGTAATCAGAAAGGATGGCAGCTGCACAAGACACACCAGATGCTATCATGGAATGTCCTGCAACTCACACTAGCAAAGTTCAGCCCTTTTGAAGTAAAACACAGAAACCCACTTCTAGGAGGAACAGACCTTGATCCACTTGCTTTTCAGGAAAAAGAGTAGCACAACAAAGATCGCCATATAAATTATGCTACCCTCCATTCCTTACATGCCTGGAACGACCCCCATCAGTGTTACAGGTGATTCATGCAGTTACCAACTGTAAGGAGCTCTGACTGCTGACTGTTCAGCAATAGGCAGGCTGACAGTGCATGGTGTACTGGCTAGCAACAGATGGGTGAATGCTGACCTCATAACTAACAGCCCAGTGAGTGATCATTCAGAGTAGCTACTGATCCTGTAGCTTCCCTTTTTCCAACCTTTGTTCATGCTGTCTAATAGACATTGATAGTAGCAGGAGTTTAACAAAAGCATGAGATTCTTAGAATCAGGACATGCAAAATGAACAACAATGCCACTCACTACTGCTCTCTCAGCTGCTGCCAAATAAGCATTTCTAAAAAGCACCAGTGAAAAGCAAGTTTCATCCTGCATATGCAAACCCAGCAAGCAACACCTAAATAGGTAAGAAAGGGTATGTGATCCAGCTGCATCACTAATTTGTCTTCTTCTGGTTGTTAGTTTTGTGTTTATGCCCCATCCAAACATAGATGAATAGTATCATAGGAACCCCAAGAGCTTTGGCTGTTCTTCAGAGAACAACCATCTTTGCAGATCAGATGTTAGCAGACAGTCTTTTCTGTCTGTGATCAGATTAAAAAAAAGAGAAAAATCCGAAAAAGAAAGCAAGCATGGCCTGTAAAGATCACAGGGCTAAGTCTGCAGAACTCAAATGTAACATCAAGCCAGCCTATCTGAAAAGCATGGATTTCCTCCAGAGTTGGGAAATTCAAAGTACAAAGCACCCCAGACCCCCAGTCAGAGCCAGAGCAGACAATATGCAGCAAGTTCTGGAGAACTAATCTCAGGGCTGCCAACCAGCTGACAGAACAAACTGAACCTTTTTAATTCACATGGGAATCCCACCTGGGAAAGAGTGGACTAAAAGCCAAGCGAAGACTTCAAGACTAAAGCTGTCACAACTAGAGGTTCTCTTACTTCCTATGAAATAACGACTCTAGGTGGCACAGCTGCCATTGTGTGAGAAGTAGTGGAGAACTGACCATGCATCACAGATTTGCTTGGCATAAATGAATAGAAAGAGAAGAGAAAGGCTCACTAAAGCTTCTAGCATCAGCACTACAGAATTTGTTTTTGCTCTATCTTTCTTTTCAGAAAACAACGACATGGAAAAATAATGTTGAAGACAGATCTTACTTTTGAAGAGTTGCCAACTTAAAATGCTAAGTCTTTTGTTGTAAGTTCAATCAGTACAAGCAGGCCAGCATTAGTGGATTCACAAAACGTTTCTTTTAAGCATTGATGATATGTAGTTCTTACCCACTGAAGAAGTTTGCATATCTTGAGGGCCTGGTTCCATGGTAAGTGACAATTCCGCAATAAAATCCCAGTCAAAGTTATATGCACAATAGGTGCTCCCAAACAAAACTGGAAAAAATATGCTTCTTCCATGCTGTTGCATTATCTGCAGACTTGCAAGATATTTGTGACTGCAGAAACTATTAAGAAGAAAAATTAGAGCACCAGAAAGTAGGTTAATAAGTTTGGCATACTATCTGATGAAGTAACAACTATGGAAATGTTTTCCAATTTAAAGTGCATCTAGGCTCCTACCGCTAAACAAAGAGGCAGGGAAGAGGGAGCAAGGAAAAAAATAGAAAAGTTTTTCAGGCTGATCAAAGCTGTCACAGAAAAATAAGGTGCAATATTAAAAAAAAGCTATGATACAATTGCATATTCAAAAATCTCCTTCTTCTGCTATTGTAGCTCCTCAATTCAGTTAAAATACATTTCCAATTACACACCCAGAAAAGGTTCTGTAACTGAGCAGATGTGACTGCAACTCTGAGGAATTAATGATACGGTTCCCTACCAGCTCCTTCTCTCCTCTGTTGTCTCATCAATCGGAGCTAAAAATGGAAAAAAAAGCATGGTCTTTGTTGTATGTGTTGAAACAGGTTAATAAGCACCAACAACTAGAACAGTTTTGCCCAGTATGCCTACATATTCTGACACACATTTGCATGCACCATCAAAGGAGAAATAGCACTCAATATCAACCTTGTTGATCCACGTGGGTTTAACAGGTTTTTCAGCATCACTGGTTTTCCACACAGAGTGAGCATAAGCAAATACTGAAATATGCCATCTGAGAACAACCTATAAAAGCTGAGGAGAGGAAAGAGTACATATAAATAAAGAGAGGTAGTAGAAGGGAGCTGTTGTCATAGCTCCCAGTACTTGACAGATTCTCAGCTGATGAAAATTTTGTCCTTTTTCCTCCTCAAAGTAGGTTCTCCTCCTGTACAGTACATTCAAACTTACCCATGGACAAATGTAAAAAAGACTTCCCCTAAGGTCTAACCTATTTTTATTTTTAGAAACAGCACCCCCAAAAAATCACATCTGAGAATAGTGAGATGACTCAAAAAAGAAGGAGATCCACAGAAATGTCTTCAGACTAAACTGGATCTTGAAATCAAAGGCTGAGATCAGCCATACTGACTAGCTTCTGCCTCAGAGGTAACCCCTTCTGCAGCAACTCCTCCAGAAACTGGCTTTCCCAGGTCAAGCATAAGAGCCCATTGTGCAAAACTGAAAGGTTTAAAAAACCCTCCCTCCTTATGCCCAAGTGGAAACAAATAGAAATCTGAGCACAGAGCGAGGATATGTATTTTTCCTCACTATACCCATCTCATCTGCAACAGGGAGGATATCACCTGAAGGCCCTGCTCTGAACCCTTCCCAGGTGTCTCCACGCCCCTAGAAAGACCATGTCACATGCAAGATCACTGCTGTTACTCTTACCCGTTTATTTCTCAGGTACTCACCTAGAGGTATCAAAAGAACTATTGTACAACCTCGAAGTCAGCTGGGAAAACCCATCTCACTACCTGAAAGCTTTAAATGACAGTTGATCAAAATGCCTGCATTTTCTCCTTTTGATACCACCTAGGTTTTCTAGAGATGCAAAAAGACATAGTGTCAGGTCTCTCCAAAACATCCAAACCCTATAGGGACACTGCACATGATGACATTTTTGCATCTCTGCCCCAAAGCTTCTTTTTTTCCTGCAGCGTTATCCATCACACCCTGCTGCAGCACACAGTCTTTCCCCCAACTACCAACCAACTCTGCAGCACTGCCAGGGACCGGGAGAGAGAAGAGAGGGAACAGAGTAGAACTAAACATGGTGTCCGCCTGTACCCACAGCCGCCGCTCATGGAACCACCGCTCCCGTCCCTGATCCCGGGGTAAGGACAACCTATGCGTTGTCACTGCTGACCGCAATCCGACCTGGTGGCCACCTGGGGCGAGAAGAAGGTGTTTGACTACTGGGGACCCCGGCCCAGAGCGCAACGCGGTGCCGGACAGCCTTGCTTCACCGTGGCGGGGAGTAGAGCCAGTGCCGGGGGTCCCGCAGGAGAAGGTCCCGGCTGCCGCAGGGCAAGGAGCAGCCCGGCGGGGCAAATGTCCCTCCGTAAGGGGACCGCGGCCACCGCGACGCTGCCTCCCAGCACGCTCCTCGCCCCAGCGGGCCATCCGGCTACTGGCGAGCCCGCGCTGGCCTCCCACGGCTGCTGGCTGGTGCCAGTACCCCGGGCTCTGCCCCGATACGGCTTTCTTGGGCATCTCAGGGATGCTGAAGTTGCACAAGGCAGATCTGCAGGCTCCCTCATCCCAGGCCGTCTCGGCTCGCAGAAAGGGGCGGAGGGGGTGG
>VWZX01005154.1:10766-23481 GCA_013399015.1 Galbula dea | reverse complement strand
GCGCTGCCGTACACCTAGCCGGCCCCGGAGCTCTCCTTTGTGCAGCAGCCACCGATCACCAGAGTTCTCCCACACGCCGCGGGGGGCTGTGGAGCAACATCCCCACCCTCGGAGACATTTCTACCTGTAATTAGGCAATTGCTAGGCAGAGGCTGGATACGGTCCGACAGCTCCCCTCCTTGCTATTGCTCCCTCAGTTCCTGCTGTGGTGACCATACAGCTCCAGTGGCTTCATCCACCCAGCATCACCACAGGCTGGGCTGCTCACCCACACGAAAAAAAAAAAAATAGCCAGGCGGATAATGAGCCCTGGGAGGGAGCAAAGCGAACCCACAGAGGAACGAGATCTGGGGTTGGTGCCCCGAAGCCCCGGGGATGCTACGGGTTAGAGGATCCTTGCAGCCTGAAGCACACACAGGGCATGGCAACGGCAGCAGGATGGCATCCAGGCTCTGGCATCACTGGGCATGTCTTCTTCCCCCATGCCTTATTTTGTGGGGCACTAGTTAGGGCTGCTAACCAAGACTGCTGGCCAAGACTGCTGTGCAATGTTGTGTCCCCATACTCAAAAGTTATCCATTGCTCCATCCACCCAAGCAGCTCTTGCTGTACAGGAGCTGCTGGCCCACGCTGAACTCAATGGTACCCGACATAACCCATCCTTAACAAATTGTTACTCACAAGCTGAGTGAAAACACCAAGAGAGTATCTTGCACTTACTCTGCTCAGGCTCAAATTTGCCTCCAAGTCACATATATGTTACTATAAGCGATAATGAAACCACCTTAACTATATGCAAGCCACATTCCTAATTGGCAGGACAAAGAAAAGGTGGCCCAGGAGTTACCCTGCTGCAAATGAGTGCAGAGTCCTGGCTTCTCACAGGTGTGTGAATTCCTCTTGCCAAAATGTCTTAACTGTAAAATGGAAAAAAGGAGCATCCACAAACTAGAGCAAATCACAGAAACAAAATCTTTATCTGTAAAGCAACAGTTTCATTCCTCAGTTGCCACAGTAGCTGCAGAAGGTTTTTTGGGTACTTCACAGAATGACAGACTCACAGAATGTTAGGGGTTGGAAGCCACCTCTGGAGATCATCTAGTCCAACCCCCCTCAGAGCAGGTTCACCCAGAGCAGGTTGCACAGGATGGGGTCCAGGCAGGCAGGTTTTGAATGTCTCTAGAGAAGGAGACTCCACCAGCTTCCTAGGCAGCCTGGTCTAGCACTCCACCACTCTCAAAGTAAACAAGTTCCTCCTTATGTTTAGACAGAATTTCATATATTCCAGTTTGCACCCCTTACTTCTTGCCCTGTCACTGGGCACCACTGAAAGAGACTGGCCCCATCCTCATTGCCTATTCAGTACCCATTCATTTCACAGACAGGGAGCGCAGTGCCACATGGCAGTGAGGTAGCCTTTCCAAGATCACCAGAATGCCCAGGCTGTTTCAGCGAGCATCATGGGTCACAATGGACTGAGGGGCACAAGCAGGCAAATTGTGTAAAGCTGTCTACTTGAGGCTATCAAGTGTTGCCTGCTGCAATGCAGAGGAAAATATTTGTGTAACAAGAGCCCTTTTCATTTGTAAGACATCAGGAGCACAGCCACAGCTCTCTGAAGACATTTCAGTTTCCAGAGAAGTATTCCTGTTCAAGCAGTGGAGCAGCACAGGTAGCACTGGTCAGAGCATACCCCAAAACCAGTATTTACCCAACAGATCAAACAAGTTAACTTGAAGAATGACTGTTTGGAAGCCAACATGAAAATGTCGTCTTTGCAGCTTCACATCCCTGCTGCTACGTTGCTTGTTTTTGTTGTTTTCTGGTTGGATTTGTTTGTTTGTTTTGTTTTGTTTTGTTTTGTTTTATTTTTTTTTTGTTTTTTCACACAAGAGTAGTGGCATCTACTGACATTTAAACTGGGTGGAGTGGCTGACACACTGCAGGGTTGTGCTGCCGTTCAGAGAGACTTAGACAGGCTGGAGAGTTGGGCAGGGAGAAATTTAATGAAATTCAATAAGGCCAAGTGTCGAAGTTTGCACCTGGGAAAGACCAACCCCATGGATCAGGATAGGCTGGGGACTGAGCTGTTAGAGAGCAGTGAAGAGGAAAGGGATCTGGGGGTCCTGGTGGATGGAAGGATGACCACGAGCCAGCAGTGTGCTGTTGCGGCCAGAAGGGCCAATGGGATTCAGAGGTGGATTAGAAGTGGTGCGGTTTGTAGGTCAAGGGAGGTTCTTCTCCCCTTTTACTCTACCCTGGTGTGGCCGCATCTGGAATATTGTGTTCAGTTCTGGGTCCCTCGGTTTAAGAAGGATAGGGAACTGCTTGAAAGAGTCCAGCACAAAGCCACCAAGATGATGAAGGGAGTGGAACATCTTCCTTCTGAGGAAAGGCTGAGGGAGTTGGGTCTCTTTAGCCTGGAGAAGAGGAGACTAAAGGGTGACCTCATTTATGCTTATGAATATATGAAGGGTAGGTGTCAGGAAGATGGGGTCAGGCTCTTCTCAGTGGAGCCCAGTAATGAGAAAAGGGGCAACAGCTGTAAGCTGAAGCATAGGAGGTTCTGTGTGAATACAAGAAAAAATGTTTTACCCAGTTCAGATGCCAGAGCACTGGAACAGACTGCCCAGGGAGGTTGTGGAGTCTCCTCTGGAGATATTCAAAACCCATCTGGACATGCTTCTGTGTGACCTGGTCTAGGGAATCCTGCTGTGGCAGGGGAGTTGGACTAGCTGATCTTTCGAGGTCCCTTCCAACTCCTAACATTCTGTGATTCTGTGATTCTTAGTAGATGTGGAGGAAGCAGATGGAAACCAAAACACTAACGTGCCTTTCTGCTGTTTCTCCACTTTGCACCATCAGCAAACGTCGCAGAAACACAGAAGGAAGGCAGGATTTGGTTTTTTCTCCTGCTTTTTTGGTCATATGGGTTTCTGACCTGCTTGTCATTTCAGGGAAGCTCAGTAGGGCATGAGGTTTTCTCTCCTAGTGTGGGTGTTGCGTGGCTTGTGTGGAGCTATAGCAGTAGCAACAAGGGCTATTTTTAGCCTAAAATAGTCCAGGCAGTTGTAGAAGACATATTAATGGGAGGAACATTTGAGAACAAAACAAGCAAACAGAAGAGAAAACAAACTGAAAAAAATGTAAGCAAGAACCATCTTTTACCAGAAGCACTTGATAAATAGTAAACATGTAGAAACTGCATCTTGCATCACACCCACCTCACAAAAAACCCCCCCAAATATACAGAATCGCAACAGTATGTGTTGCCTTGAGAACAATCAAAATATCTTGGTTTAGCAACATATGTCTGGACTGGGATTTTTAGAGATGCCCAATTCAGGAGTTTTATGTGTGTATTTGTTTCCCAGAAAAAGCATACCTAGCCTGGTAATTTAAATTAATATCAATCTTCTTCTCAGAGTTCAGTACCCATCTATATTTTGAATCAGAGTGTAGCTGGTACCTAAAGTACATTGATACTCGTTGCCCAGCTTGCTGGGAAAATACCTGCTCACACTTGTTAGTGAAATCCTTTGGGCAAGGTGTTTCTCTCCGTGTGCAGTTCTCTGCAGTAGGCAGGCAAAAGAGGTAAGAATATATACTGTAGAGGAAAGATTAAGTTTTTACTTCTAAAAGTAACAAATTTTAGGTTTTAGTCAACGATAGTTCAGGGGGGCCATGGGTATCAGTCAGCTCCTTCTTCTAGTATTGGCGTTGGAAGGCTAGATTGCAATAATTCAGCAGTCTATAAATCTTCACAGACGAATGAGTGTAACGACGCTCACAACAACCACATGTGTACTTACCACATGGACTCACATAGCCAACCTTGACCAATTGTTTTTAGCTTGCAGTAGTAGTTTCTCCTCCTTCCAGAGGAAGTCCCAATAAGACATCTCGTTTTCTGACTCTTCTTCAAGCATGAGTCATTCCACTGAAGCCTACTGAGGACACATTCAGAGCTGTTTGCTTGCCTGAGGGTTTGGGTAAATCCAATCCAGAAATGCAGCACAATCTGTGTCACCATAAGCCTTTAAGAGCTGAGCTTGTGTAGTACAACTTACAGGTTGGAAGCAGTTTCCCCTTTGTATGGGAGGTCATGAACAAACTTCATGTCTCTATCGGAAGAGATATGGCTACGAAAGTTGTACAATCACACATTATTCAGTCGTGTCTTATAGTAGGATGCTCATAGTGACAGCAAAAGTGTTTACTGTATTTAGCATGCCTTTGCTTGCTGTTAATTTCATGAGATGATTTCCTCCAATAGAAGAAAGAATCAGCACTTTTTCCTTTAGTTTTCGAATTCATAAACACCTTTTTGATGATCCCATCTGACTTTTTTCCACACTACATAGGTTTCAGATAAAGTCACATCAGGTTTTAATGCATAAGAATTCAATATGAGACCTCGCTCTTATCTTCTGTCAATAATTTGCCACAATACTCTTGTGCAAAAGGATAGACTATCTACAAAGCTTTATGAATCCAGTTAGAGTTTTAAGTGTTTCACTAACCAGAATAGCTGTATCTAATTCATGCCCACATTTATCTGTGCACAGAGCAAGAAGGTGACAACATACATGTTGCACAGGCCAAACTACATCTCTAGAATTTGTGTATAAGACATGGAGATGCAAAGTTTGCAATCAGTAGAGCAAAAAATGTTTTTAGGACTTATTTGGGATTTTTTTTTTAGCTAAGTACATTCTGTCTAAGAACACTACGCTTGTTTAATTGTCTCTACTAAGAGCTTGTCAAAGCAGCACTGACGGGTTGCTAGTCCTAGGCCTGCCTAAACCAATTTAGGCTACAACTCTGCAAAGCACCTGAAGCTAAGCAGGTGCTCAATGATGCCAGGTCAGGCAACAGTTAGATAATTTGTCAGTCAGGTGTCACTCTCTAAAGCTAGGGCTGACTGCTACAGAGCTGCCAGTGAATTCAACTTTCGGAGATTCCTTTTCACTATNGGTGCTATCTCACTGCTTTGGACTGCTTGTGCTGATTCCACTGGGAGCTGGCATCGGGACGGTTCAGTATCTTGGGTCCTGTACCTGTTTATAGTTTGTTTCATTTATATCTGTTATTATTATTAAAGCAGTTTTTAGTTTTTAACTTCCAATCCAGTCTCTCCTTTACCTGCTGTGTGTGGGGGGCTGGGAGGAGCCCTTGAACCCACCACAACTATGGTTTATTTTCTCCTCCAGTATTGAAAAAAATGTTACATAGTCCTCATTGTTAGCCAGAGACTTAACCATACCAATTTTTATCATGTTAGATGTTTCTGGTTGAAAATTCAGTGCACTCAAGAAAAATTAAAGTATATCTGTCATTGTAGTCTCAATAGCAGGGTGTGCTGATGTAGTACATACTGTTTCTTAAAATCTAGATTTACATAGCTTCCTTAGATGACAGATTGAGACCTCAGTTTCTTGAAGATTTGAGGGGGCCCTCAGTAGGCCAAAATGACTTCCAAGAACTTCCTGAGGGGTCAGGAATGAAGCAACATCCCTGCCCTGTTGTGAAACTCTACAGCAGGTGCTGGGGGGACTACAAAAGTGCTGTAAGCCCATCTTCACAGCAGTCATCCTGAGAGGCTTCCCATCTCATCTGTGCATTCCAAAAATGCCTATGCCAAGCAGTGGTTTGAACAAGCCTCTCATGACTACTTATGAGTGACGTGACAAATTGTCAAAGTTCTGAAACAGGTCAGGACCACTTTTTGCTGGACACTGTCCAGCCAACGAGCTCTTGACTGTTACAGTCTGCACAGACAGAAGGCCCAGGGAATAGAGAAAGCAGCAGCAAGACATCAAGGATTTCCTCTCACTTTTTGCAGACTAGGCACTGCATATCTAATTAGATGAGGGAAAATGCACCATCTGTTTCACCAAATAACAGTATCCACTTTAGCTTCAAGGAAGACCAGTCCCAACAACACTATACACAAACCTCCTGCAAGAAGGACTCTTTTGGCC
The DNA here is from genome assembly GCA_013399015.1 of Galbula dea. NCBI lineage: Eukaryota > Metazoa > Chordata > Aves > Piciformes > Galbulidae > Galbula > Galbula dea. Next base: position 17,497 of record VWZX01005154.1, on the reverse strand, counting down.
ACAGAAAGGTATGATGGGAGCTGCTGTTCCTCATTAAAAACTTGGTAGGCTAAGTGCAAAGACCATTTCTTGTCTGAGAACAAAGGAACAAAAGAAACATGGGAAAATTTTTTAGCTGCCAGTGACACAGAAGTCTTCACCACAGACAAGATTCATGGAGAATGGGAACAACACAACCTGGCAAGACGATGAGCAATACAAAGAATAGAATGAGCAACAGACCCTGCAACATAGGGTACTATCCAAATTATTCACTCTTTACGGAGCGGGGAACCAGCTTTATGCTTTTCAACATCAAATCAATGCTTTCTAGCAAAAAAACCTCTATACACATAGACAGACACATGTACAATCACAGAATCACAGAATCGCAGAATGTTAGGAGTTGGAAGGGACCTCGAAAGATCATCTAGTCCAGCCCCCCTGCCACAGCAGGATTCCCTAGACCAGGTCACACAGAAGCGCATCCAGACAGGTTTTGAATATCTCCATAGAAGGAGACGCCACAACCTCTCTGGGCAGTCTGTGCCAGTGCTCTGGCACCTGAACTGGGTAAAACATTTTTTCTTGTATTCACACAGAACCCCCTATGCTTCAGCTTACAACCATTGCCCCTTGTCTTGTCACTGGGCTTCACCAAGAAAAGCCTGACCCGATTCTCCTGACACCCACCCTTCACATATTTAAAAGCATATACAAGGCTGCTGATAGGATCTGATAAACCCAAGTCTGGGAAAATCATCTTATGGCTTTATGATAGTAAACTACACTTGCACAATGAAGTGTACTCTCAGGCAAACTCCAGCTGAGTGGGTGTAGGCAGGTAGTATGATTCAGCAGTAACACAGAGATCTGTTTCCTTAGCACATATGAGGAGTTTATATGTCTCAAAAGTGTGTGAATATTTTTGGGGTTGGTTGAGGGTATTTGTGTTTTGTTTTGTTTTGTGTGGTTTTTTGTTTTGTTGTTGTTGTTGCTTTTGTGTGTATTTTATTGTTGTATTGTTTTGTGCTTTTTTTTCCTCATATTTTTCTGGTATCTTCCTATTACAAGACAGAAGGTACTATCTCCATGTGTTTAACAGTAAATTCCTAATTACTGTACAGGAAGAGATGAACAAATCATATTTTGCACCTAAATGGAGATGTCTTGTATTTGTCTGGTATGCACCTAAAACCAGCACTCCAGACAAACAGTACACAATTTCTTATAGCAAGATGTTTACCTCTGCCCAGTTCTCTCCAATGCTCTTTATCTCTTGTTTTAAAGCCTCAAATCAGGACACCCTTTCTATTTGGACAGTGTCTGAACTCAAATTTTACATTGCTTTAACTAATTTTTTGACCTGTGGACACTTTTAGATTTTTTTTGTTTTGTTTTCAATTTGTTTTCTTTGGTCAGCATTGTTAATAGATCTAGGTCAGTCCTGTCCTAACATGCAGGTCTGTGGGATTCCTCCTGTGCAGGTCACTAGGAGCTGGCACATTCAGAAAAAACATTTATAGCAATGGGGAAAAAAGTTCCACACACATTTGGGTAAGATTCAAAGAGATGCATATTTATTTTGTTTATTTGATTACTCAGTATTTTGTGAACCTTTCTGGCCACCGACATCCTATGCCAGAACAGTTGTGCAATTCCCCCCACTAGGGTCCTTGTCCATGTGAGCTGCGTGTTGGCCTCTTCTCCCTTGTGACTAGTGAGAGGACTAGAGGGAATGGGCTTAAGTTGTGCCAGGGTAGGTTTAGATTAGATATTAGGAAGAATTTCTTTACTGAAAGAGTGGTGAGATATTGGAATAGGCTGCCCAGGGAGGTGGTGGAGTCACCATCCCTGGAGGTTTTTAAGAAGAGGATAGATGTGTTTCTTCAGGGGATGATTTAGGGGTGAGAGTAGTGTAGGGCTATCGGTTGGACTAGATGATCTTGAGGGTCCTTTCCAACTGTAAAGGTTCTGTGATTCTGTGTGAGCCAGGACATTCCACATGAGGCCTGTGGGATTTGCTGTGCACCTGAGAAGACATCTTCTCCCTGATCCATCCAGAAGTAGGTAACAGAGACCAAGCCAAAAGAGAAAGCAGTGGGAGTGATCCACAAATATCTTTTTCCATTAAGGGGCTGAAGACTAGTTTGCTATTGTTACTCAGGTATCTTAAAAATAAACTCTGCTTTTTCAAATAGGATTTGAAAGACTCAAGAAAAAATTATGGGCCACTTCAGAAATCTATAGTGATTACTTCTTTCAAATCTGAAACAGATGCAGTGTACTTCTCTTGCTACTTGCTTGGGGCCTTATTGAGGCCACTTGATGTATAGACAAAAAAAGTCTTTTGGCAAGAATTGACAAGGACAAGGAATTCACCTGTATGGTAGCCATGAAGACTATAACTATCTCAGTACAGCTTGAAAATCTCACCAATTAATTGTTCAGGCATGAGCCAAAAGAATTTAGTCAAGTGGTAGCTTTAGATTTGTTGAACTAGCATACTTTACTCTCTTCAAGCTCCCTCATCGTCATCCATTGTAGTAAAAAGCAGTGAATTTAGCCTCAAATGAGATAACTTCTGCTAGACCTAATGCCCTGAACAGTTAGCTGGGCAGGAGAAAAGCCTTACAGTCTCTTCATATTCTTAACCGTAAGCATTTAGGGAGCTTCAAGCAAGTAAAAATGCAACATCTCTACACAAGAGAAGAGTCATTAGAAAAATAAGCAAATTTATGCTTTCAGAACAGCTGTATAAAATCTGTGGAGATTACACCTTTAGCCTAAATCATAGGTAAGTATATGAATTGGTATAACATGTAGCTGTTAGCTCTGTAGTCAAATACTTAGATTTCAGAAATAGAGACACCTCTGTAGTAGCTTCAAGGTCTGGTTAAGTCTTTTTAATTTGCTAAGTAAGACTGAACCTCAAAGCGCAAGCAAGACTCAGTGCTCCAAAAAATGAAGATCCTCCTAATTTTCTGTGAGTAGGTCTGTTCTGCAGTGGTTCAGATTTGTCTGAGTTGCACACCTTGGAAGTAGGAGGTGTTGTCCTACACAAAGATGTACCACTTTGGCCGAATGGTAACCCTGCTAATTGTAGATATTTGTATCAGCTCACAGTATTTTAGCTTGCCTGTCTTATTCTGCTGAATTAGGTTGTAGCTTCTAGTTTCTAACCAAATTATGCAAGATTTTCCCCCATGTATCTTCTCATGTTTTGAGTTTACACTAGGTTTTTTCATTCTTATACAGATGTGTAAGCTGCATTTTTTTTTTCAGGTAACTTTCATACTCAACACGAACCTAACTTAGCACTCAAAGCTAGCCATTCCCTTTTCATCACTTGGATTGCTTTTAAACACTGTTTTAAAATGTGTGTTCTATTTTTGGAAGTTGAGTAGCCCCTGTATCAAAATGTAGCTGACTAATTTTGATATATCAGTGAATTTTTAAAACAAAGAGCCCTAATCTCCCTAATCTTGTGGCCTACACAAGTCATAATTTGTACTTCAGTGTTTTTTACTGGATTGTATTTGCTCATGTTGTAGTTGCACCTTAAGTCAAAGTCCAGCAGCACTCATAAATCGAGCAAGTCTTTCTGATCATGAAATCCATTGATGTATCCCTGGACTTATTAATCTGAGAGAGAAAGCACAGGCAAAAGCTCTGCTAAGTACCTTTTAGCCTGACCTCCAAGGATAAGCATTTGAGCATGCTTACTGAGCTATTTAGACTCATGCTACAAGACCTGTACTAAAATCACGTTTAGAACTGCAGTCAAGTGACAAGAGCACTAAATGATCTCTGACCTAAAGCTAATCAAAATGAACAGAACATGGAAGAATGTAGGATGTGACATGAGAACACTGTTGTATGTAACAAAGGGCAGTGTGAGATGCTGACAGAAGTTACGGATGGTGCCAGAAAGGCTGGCCACATCTGACAGGTGACTAAGGTGGGACTATATGAGACATGGAATAATTCCATATATAACTGGGGGAGTGCTAAGAACCTTCTGGTCTTGAAGGTTGGAGATTCTTGAAAAGCAGTCTTGAAAAGTTACCATACTTAGGTAACTGTATCAAGTACATCACAATAGATGAAGACTACCCAGGTGGCAATATCAGAAATACCAAATCTGGTGTTTGTGGGGAAAAAGTAATTTGTGGTAGGTTGTTGATTTAGAAGGAGGCTGAGGTGGATGTAAGAAGGTACAAGGATGGTGAAATGGAGGGTTAAGAAATAGAAAAAGAGGTAATAAAGTCTGCACTCACAATGTGAGTTGAGCTGCTTGGAAGTAGCCATCAGGCATCCCTGCATTTGGGCATGACAGCTGGATCAAGACAGTGAATAAAATTCATAGCTACACCTCACTGTAGAAGTGGGGCCTTCCCTCAGGCTCAAGAGGACTACTTGGGTGGACCAAATAGAGCATCCTTGTAACACTATAGAAGTGCCTATTCCAGGTCTGACAGCATTGAGGGCTACATACCAGTCCTTAGCAGAGCTTCCATCTGCCTGTCCTTCTGCTCTCTGATGCTGCTTCAGGGAAGGGCCAAGAGATTTAAACTTCTTCCATCCCACCTCTATGTCTTTGCCTCCTGATGCATTTTCAATGTTTGCTGTTTCATGGTTCCAGGTATAAGCTGTCAGTCATTGGAAACAATGATGAAGCCGGAGACTTTTAAGAACTAGAAGGAGCTTTGGAAAGCCTGACCAGGCAAGGTTAGGGTCACAAACAGTTGTTAGATTTATCAACCACTATCTGCTACTCTTCTCTTTTTCTCCACTGTAGGAGTAATTTTAAAAGCCTTTTAGCAAGGAACTGAGTTGCCACCAGTTGTCTTTAGATCAGCCAAGGATTTGACCTCCCTCTGCCCACTATACTTCTTTCCTGCACACTAGCTTCCCTGTCTGTGCTCATCTTTTTACTCATGTCTCTTCAGCAGAGCTGAAAGGTGAGTGTGTGTGAAGCCTCCAAGCAGCAAGCTTTTTAAATGCCAAGGTGTATTTCTTTGATTCCATGTGCTCATCCTAACAACAAGATTAGCATGAAATAATTCAGTGCCTGAAGTTTAAAACTAATTTGAAGTTTGCAGGACAGCTCTTTAGCAAGTAGGTTACTAAGAAGGATGTAATTATTGAGTTTAATTATACTGTCATCTGTGATTTTTGTTAAGTTCAACTACATTGACATGCAGCAGCTGAGAAGCAGATACAGAAGTTGTAATGATCATCTTTTGGCAGATCAGAAACCTGAGAACCAAACTAATTTGGCAGCTGGATAATGCTCACATTAAAGAGATTGTGTGGTTTGATGGGGAAATGTGACGTCACACATGCAAGAGCATTTGGGGTAGCTGCTTCATTTTACAAAGCTTAATATTAACTTGCTCATTCTTCTGGCAAAGAAGGTTTTCCATCAGGCATGAGGAATGGAGCTCCAGAAAGTCTGCTTGTGAAGTCTGAGAGTTTCACAACTGGAAATGCAGCCTGGAACAACTTCTTTCAGAGGATCTATTTGAGAATAACCTCATTCTGTCAGTGAGTGCTTATCATCACAACAGGAGAGCAGAAAAGCCAGCCTCAGTGCTTCCTTCCCACTTCAAGAAATTGTCTATGAGTGATGGATGAACCAGCACCGATCTTTCCTGCCCTGTTTTTTTTTGTTTTGTTTGTGGTTTTGTTCTGGATTTTGTTTGTTTGTCTGTTTTGGTTTGGTTTAATTTTTTTATTTTTTTAATTCATTACAAGGAAGGAAAGAAAGGACCAGAAGAAGAGTTCCTACAGACCATTCCAGATTTACCGGCCACTGCTTGCTATCTGCAGCTGTGATATCAAGATCTGGGAGGGTTGTAACCCAAATCTTTCACTGTATTGAGGTAAGCCAGGTACACAGTCCTTCCAGCTCTACAGCCAGTCTTCCTCAGATTTAGGACCAGGTGCATGGGTGTTTCCTGGATAAGCAAAGCAACATATGGGGTCCTTACAGCACAGGATTCCCATAAGACTGGCCGCACCAATATCTGAAAAGAATTGTGATAACTGTTGAAGTGACTTACTAGAAATCTATAGTTTCTTCTGTTTCTTCCTTTCAAAGAAAATTGTGCATCTTTCATGAAAAAAAAACCAAACCCAAAAGATTTATTCTGTGGTTTTTTGCTGTATTTAATTTCCTGTTAAAATTGAAGACAACAAAACACACTGTGTAACAAGGAGCATGGCTGCTTTGGTTTATCAGAGACAAGAAATGAGGAAGGTCAGTGACTTTTGACTCTGTCTTGATTCAGCAGCTCTTATTAAACAAGAGATATGTATCTGATTATCGCCCTTTCATGGGAAAAAGTGGACCAATCCAGCTCCTCACCAGGCAGGCATTGCATGTAACCCTGAACAACAGTATGATCATGAATCATAGAACAACAGAAAGCTTTGGATTGCAAGGGAACTTTAAAGGTTTTCTACTCCACTCCTGCAGGGAGCAGGGATATCTTCAAAGAGATCAGGTTCACAGAATCACAGAATCATTACGGTTGGAAAGGACTCTCAAGATCTTCTAGTCCAACCAATAGCCCTACACTACTCTTAGCCCTAAATCATCCCCTGAAGAAACACATCTATCCTCTTCTTAAAAACCTCCAGGGATGGTGACTCCACCACCTCCCTGGGCAGCCTATTCCAATATCTCACCACTCATTCAGTTAAGAAATTCTTCCTAATAGCTAATCTAAACCTACCCTGGCACA
>VWZX01005154.1:0-10311 GCA_013399015.1 Galbula dea | reverse complement strand
GACTTGACTCCATTGAGCACAACCCTCTGGACTCGGCCATCCAACCGATTTTTTATCCAGCCAAGCGTGTGCTCATCCAAGCCACGAGCAGCCAGTTTCTCAAGGAGAATGCTGTGGGAAACTGTGTCAAACGCCTTGCTAAAGTCAAGGTAGACAACATCCACAGCCCTTCCTTCATCTAATAAGCTAGTTACCCCATCATAGAAGGAGATCAGGTTAGTCAGACAGGGCCTGCCTTTCATGAAGCCATGCTGAATGGACCCGATCCCCTGGCCGCTTAGAAGTGTACTCAGGATGATCTGCTCCATCAGCTTTCCTGGCACAGAAGTCAGACTGACAGACCTGTAATTTCCCGGATCATCCTTCCTTCCCTTCTTATATATGGGGGTAACATTGGCTGATTTCCAGTCTGCTGGTTCCTCAAAGCCCTGAGCAACCTGACATGAAATGTTGCCAGGGTGGAATATCTATGACCTCTATGGGCAGCATCTGCCTGTGTTTCATCACCCTCACTGTAAAAAAACAATCTTTCTTACATCTAGTCTACATCTACCCTCTTTTAGTTCAGAACTCTTACCCCTTGTCCTGTCATGACAAGCCCTGCTAAAAAGATCGACCTCATCCTTCTTATAGATTCTGTTTAGGTACTGAAAGGCTGCAATCATAGAATCATAGAATGGCTCAGGTTGGAAGGGACCTTAAATATCATTTAGTTCCAACCCCCCTGCCATGGGCAGGGATGCCAATCATCAGACCAGGTCATCCAGGGCCACATCCAGCCTGGTCTTGAACACTGCCAAAGATGGGGCATCCACAACACTAAGGTCTTCCTGGAGCCTTCTCTTCTCCAGGCTGAACAATCCCAACTCTCCCAGGTTTTTCCCACTGGATAAGTGTTCCAGCCCTCTGATCATTTTTGTAGCCTCCTCTGGACCTACTCCAACAGATCTATGCCTTCAATGAATGCAATCTTAAAAATAATCCACAAATTATTTACATACTCATACTTTTATAGAGGTGACAAGCCACCACCAGTCAAATCAAAGTGTAAGCAGAAGAAGAAATATCTTCACAGATACACAGCCAATAATCACCTACTGCCCTGTGGAGGTTCCTGACATAGTCTAAATATCAATAAGTGGGTAAAATGTAAGCACTTGGCACATAGGTTTGGTTATCAACCAACAGTAAAAAATATATTTCACAGGAGACTCAAGGTATGAGCATGATGTGGGAAAGACTTTCATCCTTGAGAATGGCTTCTTGTGTAAGGCCTCTCCAGGCTTTTTCGATGCTTTTTGTTGTACTGTGACTTGCCAAAGTGTGCATTTAAGAATGAGAGGGATACACCATTGACTTAAATGGGGACTTCCAGACATATTTCCAAAGAGTGAGCAGACCTCTCTGCCTTATTCACTCCTGAAGTTTGGTTCCTCAGTTAAAAGTTGTTTTCTCTGTGAAAAACACAGTGGCTATGTACTTGTCCCTGCCACCTCTTTGATTAGTGTTGGGGTAGAAGACTGAGGAGGGAGAATGGAGAAAAGACTACACATTTTTCATCATCACCTTGTGCCCTGCTAGGTTTAATACAAGATACAGGAGCATCGAGTAGCACAGAATAGGATTTATATTAGGTACAAATACTTTTACTTTGAATGGTCTAGTTAGATTTAGAATACCTAGAAGAGTTTAGGGATGCTAGGAAAAATATTTAGTCTACATATTTGTTTTATGCATGTGAGTCCTTTCTCTATTCTCACAAGGATCATGTTTAGCTCTCCAAGCACAATGATGTTACGTACTTATATTCCACAGGCAAGCACAGTTTGTTTTGAGATCAAGTATTACTGTGCTCTTGAAGAGGTACATCACAGTGTGGTCGAGAGGAACTGTTTCACTGTACTTGGGCAGGTGTGTCACAGGAGTGTGTAGAATCTCCTGTGGTAGCTCAGAGATACAGAGAAGGTTCTTAAAAACCTGTCACAAATAGTGATGATTCATCCTTCACAATCAGAAACTTAACACCTCCTACTCAACAGTGTGAGCAGAGCAGCTGTTTCTGAACATTGCTTCTTACAGCAATTTTAGGACACACACCAAACCCTGATACCCTAGTACTATATAATACCTCAGGATTTGTTATTTTATTGAAATAGATTTTATTGAAAGCAGATAGTACCTGGTCGAAAAGACACAGGAGTGCTGTTTCTGGACACTATCAAGGGCGATAAAGAGCTAAGTAGTTCATTATGGTCGTAAACCAGCTACTGTCCTAAAATGGAATGGCTATTAAATGGAAATTATTTTTTCTAATATACAAGAACAGGACTAAGAAATAAAAGTTAATACACACAGTGTCTATGGAGTAGTGAGTCCTCAGGTATGTGTTTCCAGAAACTGGATTTGCTTTGGAAAGATAGCGCAACACATTTTGTGTAATGACAATCTCAATTTACATAGCTCCTCCAGGGTGAGAGATCCATTTGGAAGTGATGAATACAAAGAATTTGGATACTGAGGTTGTTGCATACAATTGTAGGCCACGTACTTACTCATCTACTTCAGAGATGTTCTGATTACTTGTCAAAGAAGGGGAAATGAACAAACAGGGAATGAGAGAAAATTCAGGTAACTGTTAATGTAGCGGGCAGAGTAGATGCAGGCATAGTTAGTCAGCTCCAGCCCTTTCATCCTTTCCAGACCCTACTGAAGAGCAAAGTTGAGTTTTTGCCTCAAATCAGAACATTCTTGCATTTATACAAGCAGCTTAGTGGCACTTGAAGATTTTCTCCAGTTGTTTTATTGTGTAGCTCTTAGGTCTTCTAGGAGTGCCAGATTAGTGTCGAACACCTGGCTTATTAAAACTTGGGAGGGATGAGAATGGAAAAATGACAGGCAACAATGCGCCACCTGAGCTGCTTCAGGACCAGTGCTGCTGATTCTTTCCTAGAACTCCTGCCACTGAGATGTGTCCTCAGCACTGGCTTTATTGTATTGACTAATTCTGGGAGATAAGATAAGCCAGAGTGCAGAGACCTACATCAACCCATTTTCTCTATCTTCAGCTGTCCCCGTGTGCCAGCACCAGCAGGGACTTTCCATACCACCTTTCCACATTTTCACTGTGACCTTTAAGACATATTCTAGCCTGAATCCAAAACTAAAATTCTTCTCTGTTTAACAAAACATGGACGTTGAAAGTAGCCTGAGCCCGTGCTTCATTTGCTTTAGAATTGTGAGGACTGCAGATACTGCAGACAGCTCCTGCTTCAACCCAGACAGACAGATTCTCCTCTGCCTCTTGCAGCATAGAAGAAATCTTGGAACACCTGCCCTAGGTGTGACTTTCTCAACAGCAAACCAGCAACTGCTTAACAAACAACACATTGTTACCATACACCTTCTTTTATGCTTCAGTGTGATATCCACAACCTTATTCTGATGTGAAAGAGAAAAAAAGCTGTCAGGAAAGAAATGTTCAATGTACTAGTTCCCTGCTAGCAAAAAATAAAGTGAGTAGCACTAGTATGATCATTCCTTAATTTTACTGAAGTAAATTAATATGGTGATCATCTAACTCAGGGCTATTAGAGGAAGGCAAAGAGAATTTCAACTGCATTATTTTATTTCCAAGAGTATCATGCCACTTTCCTAAAAACATTTTCACTTGAAAGGAATAGGAAAGATCTTCCTGCCATTCTGCGCTTAATGGCTTACTGCAGGGTGGGATGCTGAGTGCAATAAGTCAAAGTGTTGGGTGCTGCACTTGAGTCACGACAAGCCCATGCAACACTACAATCTTGGGGCAGAGTGTCTGGAAAGCTGCCCAGTGGAAAAGGACCTGGGGGTGTTGTTCAACAGCTGGCTGAACAGGAGCCAGCAGTGTGCCCAGTTGGCCAAGAAGGCCAAGAAGGCCAACAGCATCCTCGCTTGTATCTGAAATAGTGTGGGCAGCAGGACCAGGGAAATTATTGACCCCCTGTACTCAGCACAGGTAAGCCCACACCTCAAATACTGTGTTTGGTTTTGAGCATCTCACCACAAGAAGGACACTGAGGTGCTGGAGCAGGTCCAGAGAAGAGTGTAGAATAATTACTGAATGTGATTTAGAAATTATATTTGAGAAATGTAGTGTTGTTCACACATAATGGAAAGGTATAGAATCAAATGGACTTTTGGGGTAAGGTGTGGCCGCACCTAGTATGCAAAGAATTCATGCCACGGCAGTTCCCTTTGCAACATTGTTTGAAAGAGAATGGGGCAGAATGGAGATTCGGTGGCCAAGATGTGTTGTAACATAAGCAGGGATGGGAACTAGATGGTATTAAAAACTTATAAGGCATGATAAACAGCTTACTTGCTACCCTGAGCCAATAGTCTGGTGTCTTTTAAGAAATGTTGTCATTTGTGCAAACTTTGCTTCATTTTAATACAATTATAATACAAAAACACACCTCCATCTCCGTTGCTGACCACCTCCAAGGTGAGACCACCCCTCTTCAAGCATGGTCTCTGAATTCTTTTTAGTGTATACCTTTAAAAGAGAAAAAAGAGAATTTTACACCAATGATAATAAAGGTATGTATGACTAGAGTCACTCAAGCTCACCTTGAACATGAAAAATAGTATAAAAGTGGCTCAAGGAAGGGGGAATATTAGCGGAGACATCATCATGGACAAGTCAAGGAAAACTCCATCAACAGACTACCCTTGATTTCTGGGACCAGCCAACGGGCTAGACCTTTCTTCTTCCCTATAGGGATGCCTTTGGGTAAGATTTGCACTGTATCAAGTGTTTCCCCAGGAAAAATAGGAATATATAGAGTCACTTTCTACTTTTATATTCTAAGCCAGGCTGTGTTGTTCATAACTTTGTTGCGTGTTTGTACAATTCACAACGTTATTATTTGCATGTGCTTTTGCAGACAGCATATTTATCACCGTCAGTCCATAAGAACGTGTATCTGTTGCTTCAATAAACTGTACTGTTTAAGCAGCTAATCATAATAGTTTTCTCATTGAATGTGACCAAACCCTTTAAGTGTGGCCATGCTCGTTCATGAGCACAATTAGACTGAACGTGCAGTGCGTTATTAGTGAATCCAGAATTGTGATAGTTCAATATATTGAAAGTGACCGGACTGACAGTGGTATATTGGACATCACTCAGAATTTAAGCCCAGCTGCACCCAGCCTCTCTAATAACTGAGGACCAGCTGGCATGCAGGAAGGTTTATTTTCTGCCAAATTGTTTTGTCTCTTAATGCAACAAAGACCAACAAAGCTGATGAAGGTTCTAGAGCACAAACGTTCTGGGGAGGACCTGAGGGAAGTGGGATTGTCTAGTCTGGAGAAGAGGAGGCTCAGGGGGGTCCTTCTACCTCTCTACAACCACCTGAAAGGAGGTTGTAGTGAAGTGAGTGTCAGTCTATTCTCGTAAGTAAGAAGTGACAGGACTAAAGGAAATGGCTTCAAGTTGTGCTGGGGAAGTTTCAGATTAGATATTAGAAAAAAATTCCTTCACCAAGAAGGTTATTAGGTATTGGAACAGGCTGCCCAGGGAAGTGATGGAATAACTGTCCCTGGGAGCGTTCAAAAAATATGTAGGTGTTCTACTTGGGAACACAGTTTAGTGGTGAGCATGGCAGAGTTAGGGTAATGGATGGAGTTGATGTTCTCAGAGGTCTTTTCCAGTCATAACAATTCTATGTCTGTGAATAAGACAGCTGAGTTAGGTCTGTTGTTAGGACATGAATGGCAGATACATTTTCATTATAAAACCACACTATTATTGAACAGTAAGACCTGTCATTCATGCCATGTATTTCAGCACGCCTCCAGAACACTTACAAGGCACAGCTGCTCACCAGGTAGTGCTTGTCCTGCAATAACTTTTGGGAGGAAAATAAAGAATTTAATTTCCAGCAGTGGTGGAAAATGAGGCAAAGCCATGAATCTGGACCTAGAGTGCTTCTATATCCACTTCTCTTCAAGCCTTGCAAGTTTTTTAGTTTACACTCCCCACAAAATAGACCTATTTGCAACATTCAGATTTAGAATTTGTTAAAAATGCAAGGAATATAATTTCCCTCACAAAATTAGGTATTGGAGGATTGGTATTTCAGTAGTTTTAAGAGAAAAAGTATGTTACCCAGGTTGGTGGCATCAATGTTTTTTCCTGTTTACCAGCAGATGATCTGCTTTTAAATATGTGAAGGGTGTGTGTCGGGAGGATGGGGTCAGGCTTTTCTCACTGAAACCCAGTGACAGGACAAGAGGCAATGACTGTAAGCTAAAGCATAGGAGAATCCGTGTGAATACACGTAGAAATTTTTTTCCCAGTGAGGGTGCCAGAGCACTGGCACAGACTGCCCAGAGAGGTTGTGGAGTCTCCTTCTATGGAGATATTCAAAACCCATCTGGACGCGCTTCTGTGCAACCTGGTCTAGGGAATCCTGCTGCAGCAGGGGGGTTGGACTAGATGATCTTTTGAGGTCCCTTCCAACTCCTAATATTCTGTGATTCTGTGATCTTAGATAACAACCATCTGAGCAGAAATGGAATCTGAATCACAGGAAATACTTCATTTTCTTTGTAAACTCTTAAGATGGGACTATTTAAAAAGTGAGAGTTTTGTAATCTCATAGTGTAGTTTTAAATCTCAAATACTATTTGAATTGCTGAGTATGGGAAGATGCTTTGGAGAAAACAGAATTTTTAATATATCATTTATTTGCACTGTGCATGTTAGTTGAATGATAAAAGCTGATGCAGACTATAAGACACATTATTAATGGCTGAAAGATGCATAACATTGTTTTGAAGTCAGTGAATTCACCTTTCTGGTTTTCATTCTGTTTACACAATTTTTGCTATCTATGTACTTGCTTGAACTGTAAAGAATGATAAATTTGTAAGATTTCTCTTTCCTTAATAATTACTTGGTTCTTTCTCAAACATTTGCTCTTCCAGGACCCAATATCTACTGAAGTTACTAGTATTATTTCCATCCTAGGAGTATGGGGAAAAACTCTGAATACAAATAGATGCAGGAACTTGCTCAATGTCATCCTATGCACATAGCAGACATGTTCCCCTGCCCCAGGCAATTCTTAGAGCCACCAGCACATGGGAATCATTACTGAACATTTAATTTACTGTCCCTGAAACACAGAGATTCAGGAAAGAGGATTTGTCTTTGATAATTTATTTCTGTTTAAATATCTGGAGTTGAAGGGACCCAGAAAGCAGTTACTAAGTTCTTTGGCAAAGTCATTTGGGGATTTGAATAATGCTGAACATAGCATACAAGCCAGGACCTACCTGTTAAAGGAATATCAAAGCCCATGTCTTAATTCTTATTACTTATGGATATGCAAATACATTTGTATAGGCAAGAAAGATTTACCACAAACCTGTGCTCAAAAGGCCCTCACAGAGGACTGTTTTCTACCTTATCTTGTTCTTCCTTCCTCTACACCCTCAACAGAGATTCAACCTAAATGGGTCATGAATTGACTAACTTTGATGTCAACGGTAAACACTTCATCTCCTACTGTACTGTGTTAGTTAATATTTATAGTGGTTGTGGAATATTAAGTTATTTGGGAAAGAACATATATTTTCCCACAAATACAGGGTAGGAATGGAGGGGAAGAGATGGTCAAAGTTTAGGAGGACATCAGATCGTGAAAAGCCTTGTGAAGACATTAGATGGTGAAAGAGCCAGTTACATTAAATGTAAAAGAGCCAGTTACATTAAAAAGGAAATCGGTCATTTTAATGAACACATTTCATGAAATTTTAATATTGTTTTATCTTGTGCATCTTAAACACCAGGCTCCTGAAAAAAAGATGATAACATAAGAATCTTTACTTTCCTTGTTCATTCAATATTGCTGTTAAAAACATTAACCCTAAAAATTCAAAGGGAAAGTAGAGATCTGTCAGATGTAAGGCTTCAAAACCTTTGATTTATGCAAGCTTCTTGATTTTAGAAAGTTTTGCTTCATCTTTGAAATTTCTGACACTGGGTTTTTGTTGGAGGGCTGACTGACATGACAAATCATAAGGCTTCTCAGAATTCTGGCATTTTTTTCTAAAAAAAAAGAAAAAAATACAGAAAGAGACTATAATTGTTAAGATTATCATGGTGCCTTAGCCTAAGCAAAGTCCAGACAACAAGAACTCCACTTTCACCAAAGAAGGAAAGCTCTAAATCTTACATGCACTGTCTCATCCTCAGCCCTTTTCCACTCCACAACCCTATGGATGTGCCCACATTCCTTACATTTGTCATCTACTGTATACTGTGGGTTTTGGTATTACTCTTCATCTTTCCATTTTTCCACTCTGTTCATACACAGAGTTTGTTTTTCACTGTTCTCTGACTTTCAAAGAGAGGATGGTATTCCACTGAATACTCTGCCTGCTACATGTTACTGCTTACTGCCCCATCATACCCTAGTTACAGTAACTTGTGCTGCAGCAACTTGGAAGATTTTCGTATGCTTTCCGCTGCCAAAATACTGTTTTCCTATCCTCATCACCTTTGATCTCAGGCCTCCTCAGCTGTGCAGATGGAGATGGGGAAGAGTTGTATAATTAAACACTAATGTGACAACATTAACAAACTAACATTTGTTAGTTGGTTAGTTGGACGCGTGTCTTAGCACTTAGGCTGTTCTTGGCAGCAGCTGCTGAGATCAAGTCTCTGCTTTGAAAGATAACAGCAAACATTGAAATGATAGTAAAAGAAATTTGATGTGGGGGAAGGTAGAAGCAGTCAGACTGATATGCCTGGCTCAACTTTCTGCTTTGCCATCAGTGTGCCTTCATCCAAATACTTCGTGGCTCTAGCCGCTCACTCACTTCTACTCTCCTTCAGTGTGACGGGGAGAAGAAAATACAACAACAGCCTGAGGATCAAGACAAACGGCAGAGAGGGCTCACTTACAAGCTATGGTCGTGGGCAAAAGACACACTTGACTTGGGGAAACAATCTAAACAAAACCACCACCAAGTCATTAACTGAATCAGAGCAGGACAGTGATAAATACAACCAAATCTTTAAACACCTTCTGCCCACACCTTCCTTATTACAGGACCTAGTTCTCCCACCTTCTCCCCTCCATCAGCTCAAGGGAGCAGGGAATGGAGGTCGTGGTCAGTCCCCGTCTGTTCCTTGTTGTTTCTGCCACTCCTTCCACCTCAGGGGGAAAATTCCTCACAGTCCTGCCATGCAGCAATGCGACATCCCTCTCATAGGAGACAGTCCTCCGCAAACTCTCACTAGTGTTGTTCTCTTCCATGGGCTTTCCCTCAGAGTCAAAGACTTCTTCGGGAGCAATCCAGATGTCCAGTGTGGGCTTCTCCATAGGTCACATATAGGATTCTTCTCCACCGTTTATCTCCATGGGCTGCAAAGGCTCAGCCTGCCAACTCATCCTGGGCTGAAGGGGAGTAGCTGCTCCAACAAGCCTCTCACACTCCTTCCTCATGGGCCTCAGTGTCCACATGGTTGTAGCTTTATTGTCCTACCCCTCTCCAAACAAAGAACTCCCAAAACAATCACACTACAGGTTTATCCCCTATTGAATATGTTATCACAGATACACTGATTGGCTCAGTCTTGGCCAGAGACAGGTTTATCTTGTAGTTCAGGAGAGCTTTCTGGAGCTTCTTACAGGAACCATACCAGTAGCCCCCTCCCCTACTACCAACACCTGCTAAGGCACAAACCCAAGAAAACAGGTCAGCAAAGCTTCTCTGAGGCCATCAGGAGGGACAAAACTTTGTTTGTTTTTAACTGTTTTCTCAGCTAATGCAGAAAAATCTCTACTATATAAATGCTTTATTGAGGTGTTGAAGGAAAAAGCAATCTTAGCTTATGCTTCACAGAATCACACAGAATATTAGGAGTTGGAAGGGACCTCGAGAGACCATCTAGTCCCACCCCCCTTCTGCAGCAGGATTCCCTAGACCAGGTCACACAGAAGCGCATCCAGACAGGTTTTGAACACCTCCTCAGAAGGGGCCTCCACAACCTCTCTGGGCAGCCTGTGCCAGTGCTCTGGCACCCTCACTGGGAAAAAAATTTCTACGTGTATTCACACGGATTCTCCTATGCTTTAGCTTACAGTCATTGCCGCTTGTCCTGTCACTGGGTTTCAGTGAGAAGAGCCTGGCCCCATCCTCCCGACACACACCCTTCACATATTTAAAAGCANACCAGGATCCCCAGATCCCTTTCCTCTTCACTGCTCTCTAACAGTTCAGCCCCCAATCTATACTGATCCATGGGGTTGGTCT
>VWZX01005152.1:0-22609 GCA_013399015.1 Galbula dea | reverse complement strand
AACAATCCCATCCCCCTTCGAAACTAGTTTAAAGCCCGAGGCCTTGTTCTTATTGAAAAGATGTCTAGCACTAAAAAAATTCACCTTTCACCTGTTAGATGTTAAATATTCTTTAAAAAAGCTTTTGTCAAATTTAACAGAAATGTTCCAATTGTGTATATTTAAAAGTTATTAAAATCTGAGGTTATTTAAAACATATAACAGAAGGAAGCCAGAACAGAATCAAAGAAGTCTAAATAGCCCTTTGTTAATATTTAAAGAAATACAACAATGAAAAATAAAAACTGTTAACACTAAAGAGCAAAATTATATAAAATCATTACTATCTTAAGAATATAGCTACAAAGAAAAATGCAAGTTCAGTTTATAACAATTACTAAGAATATATTTTCAATTAAAATAATCTAAAACAAAAAGTGGGGAAATGAGGAGTATTACACACAATTAAAAATTCTTTCCTAACTTCCCTCTGTTTCCTCCTACAAGCAACATGCCCTTTGTAAAATCAGACACTGCATTCCACATCTCTTGCTCACCTCTGTGTCCTGAGGACACCTAGAACAATCATCCCCTTCCTGCACCTTTTCAGCCTGAAGGGGATAATACACCACACATGGAGTTTTTGGTGATGATGCTAATTGGGCTCCCTCCCAGCAGATGTATTTGATCTGCTAAATCTGGTACCACCTTCTTCACCTTTGCATCACATTAGCAAACCACAGGTGACTGATATAGATAGTCCCTTCTCTCTTCTTCCCAACTGATGAACAGTCTGCTAGGAATTCTTGATTTTAAGTCCCAAAGCGATTACACTTAATTGTGAGAAGTTTTTACTTGTGGAATATCAATCTGACCCACAACTCCCTAGGAACCAGAACTTGTTAGATGCTCATTCAGCATTCTTTAATATGCTTGGGGCAGACTATCTAAGAATACCTCAGTCCTGCACCTCTCCTGCTGTCATACTGCTACTGTTGCTTTTGTGCACTAGAAACTCTGGGACAAACACCAATAAGGGAAGGGGAAAAAAACACTGGGCTTCCAAAACTAGCTTTCATTTTTCGCATCCAGCTGGTATGAGCAAAACCAATTTGCTGGCCTTTGACACAGATTTTTTCAGATGTCAAAAAAAAAAAGGCAAAAGATAATGGCATGGAAGAGCCTGGTTACTGAGATGTTATAGCTATGGCTGATTTATTTCACTATTTTTTTCATTTTATTACATGTATCAGAGTGATAAGGAGCACAATTTTTCACATTTTCTTTATGTGCTATACAGTTTGAGGCTTAAGTGGAGCAGCATCTTGGTACTTAAAGCAGGCTTTGTAAGTACAGCAGAATGCTCCACTCAAGTTATGCCTATTTCCGTCACAAA
Organism: Galbula dea; assembly: GCA_013399015.1. NCBI lineage: Eukaryota > Metazoa > Chordata > Aves > Piciformes > Galbulidae > Galbula > Galbula dea. Next base: position 21,234 of record VWZX01005152.1, on the reverse strand, counting down.
GGGACCACTTGCAGGAGCAAATTAATATCAAGTTTTATTTCTCAGTAGCAAGCACCCAGTGCACCACTGTCCATGCTGTTGTTCCAAGCGTGAGGCTGGACCATGACCTGGAAGGACATAATTCAGAAGAGTCTGTCACTTCTTTTTAGAACTTCAGCATGACTCCAACATAAATCCTTCAATAACAAACTCTTTTTAGTGGGAAAACTGCTTCTATCATTAGTTCTGTCACACTGAGCTACTCACTGAAGTATATCACTGGGTCTCCCCCAGTCAAGCTCAATTTGAGTTTTACAGTCCTTGATACTTGTGGGATATTTTCATAGAAGCCATTAACTTTGCACTGGGAATTATGCTGCTTGGCAGAGGCTATCTCTCCTCCCGATACCTGCATGTCCAAAGTTGAACCTAGTCTTGTAATGAGATGGCAAAAAGCAGTCATAGATATTCAAAATGTTGGCCTGTAAGCCTGTAAGGCTTGAAAATATTTACCAATATGTCAAAATGCTTCTAGCTGAAAACCATTTCTAAACCATTCACCGTTTGCAAGTTTAATGGCTTACGGCTTATGGGCTCATGAATCACTAGCTTTCTTAGCAGCAGCATTTGAAATGTTGATACCTTAGCCTTGAAAAAGATGTGAAGGTACCACAGGCTTTACAAGCTGTTATCGAAAGACATACTTTAAAAGCTCCCATAGAAGACTGAATGTGATAGAAGTAGCTGAGCAGGATGAAAGTAACCGAGCCAACTTAGTTAAAGTCATTGTTCATGTCTGCATTCCATTTTAGTGATTACCCTCTGGTTAGACAATGAATCATACTACGGGAAGTTTTGATACTTACAGTTTGTCTGATAAAAAAATCCAGATTACTTTAAAGGTAATGATGAGTATTTGGTAATGTGTAAGACTTATTTCAAATTACTGAATTCAACTATGAGAACAAAATTTTGGAGAGCAATTCCATTTATCACAGATAAGAAAAGATTAAAGAAAAAAAAAAGATTGCACAATTTTTAAATTCTTACAATCCCGTAATTTTCAGTTGAGAAGATGTATGAACACTCATGGCAATAAACTTGGTGCAACAGATACATGTGGAATGAATACCTCTAAGGTCAAGGAGGTTGTGCCACTAAATGGGAAACATTGCTTTACAGAACTGTAAAATGAAATGTTAAGTATAGTAGAGAGGTAACAGAGATGGAACAGACAAATACAATAGCAAAACCAACTAGAATAAAAAAATAAATCTAAATTTTGAATAAAAAAATAATAATTCCATAAAATCAAGTGATTTATCTAGGGAATATACATGTGGAATGTAAAATTATAAAATATATTTATGTGATGTCTAAAACACTTAAGATAGATGAATGAATACATAAATAATGTAAATAAATTGTTTTATTTTTAGCCAAAGAAATTATGAAAACCCATTAAAATAAATTAATAAACACAATAGAATGCTTATGGGTTTGTTTATCTGTGAATACCTGAAAAGGTATGGGAATTCATGGCTTCCTAAGTAACTGGCCACATCTATACAGGCATCTATCCACCACATCAAGGCAGACAACTTGCAGATCTACCTCCTCACCCCCATCTCCTTACAGCCAAATTAAAATCCCAATCTGTTTCAAACATGTCTCTGAGGATGGCTAAAACCAGAAAAAAAATATTATTTCTTTATGTTCATCTTCACGACTATAAACTTTCATCCAAGCTCTCATCACCTTCATTACTGCAACTTCCTTCCCCAGCTCTGATCTCATTCAAGTCCCGTTCACCCAGAATGACATCTCAATAAGCACTTAGTCTCACCATGTGAATGCACTAATGCTTTCTTCTTTGATTCCCCAGGGAAGCAGTCTTCCCCAGGGAAGCAGTTTCAGCACCATGCCTGACGGAGTTTAAGAAACATCTAGATAATGCTCCCAAGCACATGGTGTGATACTTGGGGTGTCCTCCATGGGTTTAAGAGCTAGACTCCATGATCCTTTTGGGTCCCTTCTAGCTCTGACAATAATATGATAGTATGATTCCTCCTTTTACTGGACTTTTACTCATTCTGTACTCATATGTGAGGTAAACTCCTTATAAACAGCTCCAAAGCTCATTTTCCTTTCTCCTCATCACCCTATGAATGCAGAATTTCTTCTTCTATCTAATCTAAACCTCCCCTCTTTCAGTTTAGAACCATTCCCCCTTGTCCTATCACTATCTGCCCATGCAAAAAGTTTATCTCCCTTTTTTTTTTATAAACTCCCTTTAAGTACTGGAAGGCCACAATAAGGTCTCCCCAAAGCCTTCTTTTCTCCAGCCTGAACAACTCCAATTCTCTTAGCCTGTCTTCATAGGGGAGGTGCTCTAGCACCTATGTCATAGGAAAATATGGCTTCAACAAATGTATAGGGGTTACTTCCAGTGAGTTGTGCTGTTCAAACATGCCTATCACACTTCCTTCAGGGTATCTGTGATGCATGATCATTTTCCACTACAGACTGAATATGATTTTTGAAAGACTCATTTATACTGGCCCTGGTCTAGTAAAACCATTCTAACTGCCCCTAGGATTTAGTATTGCTTGTTGCCAATAGGTCTAGTAAAGCCACATTAGCAGCAACTATAGTTTAGCGTGTGTGTGTTGTAAGCAGGCTTTCAATCACAGTGTGGACAATCCCTGGCTGTCCACACTGGACAGTGGCTTTGCCACCCACAGATTTTACTTCTTTGTAGCATAGCAGTAAGACAATCAAAATAGTTATATATTGCTCTTTACCACCACCTTGGAGCAGACTGCAGAACTCCACTGACTTCCTGTAAGGCACAGCCTGCAAGAACACATGGCTGAGCTCAGGTAGCTGACACATGGAAGAGTGAAGAGGGGAAGAAAAACAAAACCAAAACCAGCTGGCTCCTTTCTATTTAATTGGAGGACTTCAACTCTTTTGTCACCGTGTTTTATCTTAACTTAGGTATCTCTAAATCATCTTTCTTATCTGGAGGAAAGAATACATTGTCTAGTACACTGACTTCACAACACTGCTACCATACTTAAGATATTACTGCAGAAGAACTGGGGAGAGGGGAAAGAAGGGAAGTTTCAGATGCATGTTTAAGTATGCTAGCAATCGTATTCACCAATTCTGTTAGAATTCTGTTAGACATTTCAGAAATGGGAAGTTTTCAGAGAGCTTCAAGCGAGGCAAGCTCATCGAGTTGAGTGAGACTCGAGAGGCCAACACAACATTGGAAGCTTACGTGTCCCGCAGTTATTTTCTCTCCTGCTGCAGTTGTAGAGAGTAATCACTAGATGGAGCCGCACAGTCACAAATCTGATTTATGGCCGTTGGAAGAGTGTTGTCTCCTAGTTTGTGGCCTAAAACAGACATATTCCAACGCTTCCTGACAACTCATGTTTTGAAAGATGGGATGAAATGCTTTCATTTACAAACGCAAAATGTACTCAGAGAAAGTGATGAGATACTGTATGAAAAAAAATCAAAACCAAAACCACAGCAACAAAACAAAAACAAAAAAACCCACAAAACAAGAAACCAGCAACACTCAAAGCTTTCAATCAAATAAATTTTAAAAGTGAACTGAAAGATATTTTATCTGCCATGACATATTAGATGTCTTGCTTTGTTCTGCAAGTCAGAAAGCACAGCAGACTCCTTAGTGCTTGAGATGATTAACTGCTGCAAAATAAATACAAGAGCTCTGAGCCCAGGTTTTTGTAAATAAGGTAGGCCACACGCTAAACTCAGTGATAGCCAAACCCGTTTCCCATAAATGCCCTGGTGACATACTCAATCCTGTGCTTAAGATGTATTTACAAAAGAATCTTTTTGTGGTAACTGCATTGACACTAGGCAGTTTTGCTAGAATACAAACATAGCTGAAATGTTATCCTTCTAACCCATCAGCACACAATTCATCTGGCTCTCCAGAGATTAACTATGTGCCAAAAGTGAAGTTTTACCTGCTTCCATCCTGCATCTGTTGAGGCCAAGTTTCAACCCTCTCCATGCTTCCATTTTCCTGGTTTGTGTGCAACATTGCTAATTTCATTACTTTCAGAGTGACAAATTGATGGCTCTTCATGTCTTCCTTTGGGTTTGCAAAATCGAGGTATTGCCAACTCTTCACAAAATGAAAACCTAATTCCTGGCCCACTGCAGGGTCCTTTCAGCACATATCTCTGTAACGAATCAAAATCACAGAAAAGGGGTTTTTGCCTGAGTTCTAAGAAATTAAGATGGCACAGTCACTGTTGGTTTATGTATCAACTCTCTCAGCAACAGATCAGGCCAGGAAGGAGATCCCCAAACAATAAGGCTTTCAAACAGTGGCAAGGGCACTGCTGCACTATACATGGAAGGTGCTGCATAGGGAGGCTAAAACTGGAAGGCGCTGCATAAGGGGCTGAAACAATAGCAGAGAAAACTACATCCCGTTCTCCCTCTCATGGATGGTCTTCCTTGACCCCTTCCACGTGGAAACTCACAGTTCTTTTGGTCACAGTCCTGAAGTCCCACAATTTTGTGTGCTTTTTGATAGAGAATCTGCTCGCACTTCAGCTGCAAGACATCTGTGCCAGGACAAGGAGAGAGCACATTCCCAGGGCTAACTAGAGGCCCAGGCCTCTCATAAGGACGTTTCTTTTAAGAGCTCCACCACGAGAGCCCTTTACCAGTTCATACAACATCTGGGTGTGTTTTAAAATGAAGGCTTCAGAGAAAGCAGACCAGAACCAGCCTCTGAGGAGGTGGTGGCACAAACCCCAGGTGCTGCTTTGGTCACTTTACACACCGCTAAACAGTATGTAACTCTAGACGAAAGCACAAATCTCCCACGGGATGCCCATCCTCTCGCCACCTCCAGGCGCGGGTGGTCTAAATGCTACCAAAACCAACCTGAGCGCAGGCTCCAAGAACAGGCCAGGCGGGAAGCCGCGGACCGCCCCGCCCCGCCGGGAGGAGGTGGCGGCCCGAAGCTCACTGCTCCGCGGCTCTCCGCCCCGCAGCCACATACTAGCCGGTCCCGGTCCTCCGCCGCGGCCCTCCCCTGCTGGTCCCGGAATGCCCCTGTTTAGTGTGCCCAAAGAAGTGGCCGTCGGGACGGCGATGTTGGGGGTCGCCTTTGCCACGGGGATGCTCGTAGGTAAGAGGCTCGCGCTCCCGAACACGCACGCACGGAGGGTGAGGGCTGCGCCCTCCCCTTCTCCTCACCGGGGCCGGGACGGGGACCACCGCGCCCGGTCAGGTCCCCCCCGAGGGCGAGCTGAATCCCAGGGTGGCTGGCGGGGCAGGGTAGTCGTCGAGCAAGCATCCCCTGTGGCGGAGCCCTGAGCGGGGCTGCGCTGCGGGCTGGGATTTCGCTGAGCCGCGGCAGTAAATACGCAGGTGCTGTTAAAGCCCAGGCCGCTCTTTGTAATCCAGCTACTATGGCATGGAACCAGGAAGCCGGCGGGGACTGGCCCCTGCTTGCATTTATTTGGCCAGCCAGAAAATGGCATGGTGGAGTCCTGCTCACAACTTTCTCTCCTGGTAGCAGTTTCGGTTTCCATTTTTCGGCCCCAGAGAAGGAGCGAGCCCAGGGTCAGAACGGGGAAGTACGCTGGTGTAGACTTTGTGAGACAACCACTTGCTTACTTACCCTTTCATTGCAGGCGAGCTACTGAAATAATCTACACCTCAGTGTGATCGTCTGTAAAATAGAGCCATTAACAAAAATTAAAATAAAAACAGGAAGAAAAAATCGTTTAAACCTAAACAAGCCATTGAGCAATGCCAGACTTCCTCTGTCCTAATGACAGTCATTAGGAGAACAGAGGACTTAAGAAGGTGAATCAGCTGACCGCCCTAAGGACCAGCAACCTCTATCCCTCTGCAAAACAACGTCCCTAGACTGTAAGAAAATAAAGTGCCTCATTCATTCTCTCCTTACTCTTGCTCTTTCAATTTTGATATGGTTTACTTTTCCTGTAAGAATATAACAGCTTGCAACTTTCACAGTGGCCATTGCACAGTACCCAAGCTTTTCCATTTCAGCCTTTGCAGATATGGGCTGGACCTGGTAGAGCTTTAAAAGAAGGAGGAATACAATTACAGTCTCCTGAGCTATCCAGCTACATTGCATTTTCCTTTTTCGCTGGATTTTTCAAAGCAAAGAACTCTTTGACCTTTAGTAATAGTTAATACTGAAAAAAAAGATAAAAGTTCTTATTATTCCTTTTTGTTGTTGTTTTGTTAGGTAGAAGATACCCTTCTTTAGTTTTTGGGACACCCAAATCAACCAAGAGCATTATTGGGAAAAGCAGTCCTCTCTGGCAATATATACTAGATCATTCTTTGCGGGAGCATCCAATTCTAAAGAAGCTGCGACTGGTCAGTATTTTGTCCCCCAGCACTGGTTTTCTGTTCAGTGCCGTTACTGTTTCACTAGGACCTTTTGTATCACCCACACCTTGTCCTGAACTGCTAGACTCTTTGTGCTATTCCTTCCTCCATCTTACTTGCATACACATTAGAATTTGTTTTGAACTCGTAGTACCAGTAGCTCCACAATGTTCAGGGCTACCTAAATGAGTATTTAATACTAGTATTTAATTAGACATGTCTTTTAACCCATGGCTCCCAAGTCCATGTGTTTGGGCTGTACTTGATTTTGACTTGAACAAATTACTTTTGTTGATTTTAGTTGACTTTATAAGGCAACTGTAGCTCAGAGAGGTGATACCCTCCAGCAAGCCTCAGAACACACTGCCTGATGCACGACTGAGTCATTTCAAGTGAGACAAACTGCTCCTGTAGAAAAGCAGTCAGAGCTGGTTGATTGCAATGAGCCGTGGAGGAAGTGGGAGGACAGTCTTTCCCATTCAACTGCCACAACACAGCCATGCTTCTCCCTCTTTCATGCCGGGGCCCTTCCCAGATGGCACCCATTCACACAGCTCCTCTAGTTTTGCGCTGTATTGCCAGAACCACATCATCTGACCTTTGGCAATTCATAACATCCTACATGGCCTGCAGGAATAAGTGCATAAGTACAAAATTTATAATTAAAATAATAACTTTTTTATATATATATATATGCATCTGTTAAGTTAAATACATAGAAATAAAGCACTTTCACAGTCAAGGTTCCTCTATGGTTCTTCATCAGTTTTAACTATCACTGAGTTTCCCACAGCCATGGTAACTTTGGGGCATAGCAATGCTTTGAATGATATGCCACTGCTTATGACACACCCCTCGCTTCTTACTGTTGAACCAATTTCTGGCTCATAGATGAAGCACCAAGCCATCTAAAATGAGAAAGGTAGGACTATCTGTTTTCCTGGGGTTTGTCTGGGTTTTTTTTCTCTAGGAATACTGTTTTGGAAGTTTTAGGGTTTGTTTGTTGTGATGTGTTATTTTTTTACCCCCCTTTCTAGCTCACTGCTGATCATCCCTGGAGTAGAATGATGGTGTCCTGTGACCAGGCCCAGCTTATGGCAAATTTGGTCAAACTCATTAAAGCCAAGAAAGCCATTGAAATAGGTAAAAGCATCGCTCTGCCCTCTTTGTAGTAGAATAAAGCTCCTAGCTGTGCGTCTCCAAATGCGGCATGCACTTACATAAGATATCTAAACTCTCACCAAACAGGTGGGCAAACTACAGTGTGAAAAGTAGTATCTGATTTGCACTTGCTTTCCACTTTGTCTATCTGTGCATTCAGTAATCCTGGCATCAACATGGGTGTCTTGTGAACTCTGAGGCTACCTGAAAAAAATATGAACAGTTCACTTGGGTCTCCAGCACCTGCAGGACAGGGAGTATTCTTTACTTCCTGCATGAGTTTCTCGCCAGAAGAAAACGTTTTGCTGCACAGGTCCTGCATCTAATTCACTTTCCTTGATTCACCTATGTTAGCAGGATGCCCCAAAGCCAGACTCATGCAGAACAGCCGGGTATGGCTTCCCACCATCTTTGTTCTTGGCCTAGCTGTTATGATGTCCTGGTATTGTATTTTGCTGCTTTTTTTTTTCCTCCTACAATATGATAAGTGTTGATGACTGTTCTTATTTCCTAGGTGTTTTCACAGGTTATAATACCTTGAATATGGCACTTGTCCTGCCAGATAATGGCAAAGTTGTTGCCTGTGATATAAATGAGGACTATGTCAAAATTGGAAAACCACTGTGGAAGGAGGTAAGCAGCATCTCATCTGTTATGTGTTTTGGACAACTGCATTTGTGTGTCAAGGGATTTTGGTATCTTAGATTTGCACGTTCACACACAGGCATTCATACCATTAAAAGAGGCTGAGACAGTTTGGGAAGACAAGTAAGTGCTGTCTGGAACCTAGAAATATTAGGAAAAATATATGAACACTGGTCGCTTCCTAAGTGCAACCTATTTCTTGCCCACTTTAATCAACTCTTTGTTCTTTTTCATTCTAGGCAGGAGTGGAGCATAAAATTGACCTGCGGATTAAGCCAGCAATTCAAACACTTGGTACGTAACCCAAAGTAACACTTTTTTTATCCCTTCGCTAGAAGTAGATGGATATAATACTGATGAAATATAAGACCAAATATGTGGATGTGATACCTCTGCTAACAGTGATAGTTTCTTATATTAAAAAAAAAAAAACTCAAACCAAAACACAAACAGGGAAAAAAAAACAAACAGAAAAAAACCCAAACAAACAAACAAAAAGACCCCCAAAACCAACTGAAAACTTCCTATCTTTATAAGTTCACAGTTTTCCTACGTGCTAACAGAGAGGAAGAATGTGCTTGTCCTGTGTAATGGGCTCCATCACCTTGTTTAATCTATGAAGTACTACTGTCAGCAGCTTCTGGGAAAGCTGATTAAAACAGATTAATTAGACTAAGACCAATTTCTCTTATTCGTTGTCCATTCTAAGCAAGAATTTCTTTGTTATAGACAAGAATAGTTTTCTGAAAGGGCTGAGGTAAAAAGAAAAAAAACAGAGAAGCCAGTATAAAACTTAGAGTATAACATTTGAATTGTGTCCAAAGGAGTTCAAATGTAAGATGTGCCAAAAGCATGCAAGGCCATTAGAAGGGCAATGAGTCTTCTCATTCAAAAAAAAGAGAAAATGTGGGGCAGAGGGAATCTTAAAATTCTGAAAATGCAAGGAATGGGGAGGAGGCAGAAGTTGGTTTCCAGCAAAGGTGTTTGATGGATCCACAGATCCATCCATAACCTTGTATTACTTCCAAATTTATCCATCCTTTCTAAAGAGGCAAATAGTAGCAGTCTGCTAAGATACATTGTCCTGTGAGTCTGATGGACAGCTTTGTCAAGGCAGTGCTTCATAGAAAAAGATCCTTTCTTAGCAGAGAATAAGGGCAGGTGAGAGGAGTGGCTGAGAATGTTAGGAAGGCAGCAGTCAGCCCCTCTGCAACTGGCAATTTGGAGTTCTTGGTCAAGGAGTCCATTTAGTTGAACTTAAAACTGAATCCTACTTGCCTCGGCCTAGAGAAGGACTACTTACAGCAAACTCTTGCTGTGATAAAGATCTCTTGACAGGGTTCTTTCATGCCTGTGGTAAGTGAAGGTCAGGTTCGTGACCACCTGGAAAACTTGAAAGTTCACAAGTCAGTGGGACCCGAGAGAATTGGCAGACGAGGTTGCTAAGCCACTCTCTATTGTATTCCAAAAGTCATGGCAGTCTGGTGAGGTCCCCACTGACTGGAAAAGGGGAAACATAACCCCCATTTTTAAAAAGGAGAAGAAGGATGATCCATCGAACTATAGGCCAGTCAGTCTTACCTCTGTGCCTGGTAAGATCATGGAGCAGATCCTCCTGGAGGCACTGCTGAGGTAGAAGAATGATGAACAGGTGATTGGTTATAATCAGCATGGCTTCACCAGGGGTAAATCGTTCTTGATGAATCTGGTAGCCTTCTATGAACAGGTCACAACATCAATAGACAGGGGAAGAGCAACTGATGTTATTTACCTGGACCTGAGCAAAGCCTTTGACACTATCCCGCATGATATCCTGGTCTCCAAGCTGGTGGAATATGGGTTCGATGGATGGACCACTTGCTGGATAAGGAATTGGCTCGACAGCAGCTCCCAAAGAGGGGCTGTCAATGGATCCATGTCCAAGTGGAGGCCAGTGACCAGTGGAGTCCCTCAAGGATCAGTACCGGGACCAGTCTTGTTCAATATCTTCGTCGGCGACATGGGCAGTGGCATTGAGTGCTCCCTCAGAAAGTTTGCCGACGACACCAAGCTGTGTGGTGTGGTTGATACGCTGGAGGGGAGGGATGCCATCCAGAGGGACCTGGACAGGCTGGAGAGGTGGGCCCATGCCAGCAAGACCAAGTGCAAGGTCCTACATCTGGGTTGGGGCAATCCCAAGCACCAATATAGGCTGGGTGAAGATTGGCTTGAGAGCAGCCCTGGATGAAAAGCTGAACATGAGCTGCCAGTGTGCATTTGCAGCCCAGAAGACCAACCGTATCTTGGGCTGCATCAAGAGAAGCGTGGACAGCAGGTCGAGGGAAGTGGTTCTCCCCCTCTACTCTGCTCTTGTGAGACCCCACCTGGAATATTGGGTCCAGTTCTGGAGCCCCTATTACAAGAGGGATATGGGGGTGCTGGAGCGAGTCCAGAGAAGGGCCACGAGAATGATCAGAGGACTGGAGCGCCTCTCCTACGAGGACCAACCGAGAGAGTTGGGGTTATTCAGTCTGCAGAAGAGAAGGCTCTGAGGAGAGCTTATTGTGGCCTTCCAGTGTCTGAAGGGGGCCTACAAGAAAGCTGGTGAGGGACTTTTTAGGAGGTCATGTAGTGATAGAACCAGGGGAAATGGATGTGAGCTACAGGAGGGTAGATTTAGATTAGACATAAGGAGGAAGTTCTTCACTGTTAAGGTGGTGAGACAGTGGAAAAGGTTGCCCAGAGAGGTTGTGGAAGCCCCATCCCTGGAAGCTTTTAAGACAAGGTTGGATGGGGCCCTGGGCAACCTGATCTAGTGGGAGGTGTCCCTGCCAGGCAGGGGGTTTGGAACTAGATGATCTTTAAGGTCCCTTCCAACTCTGGCAATTCTATGATTCTATGAACTGTATCATGGCACTTGACTATCAATAAGAGATTAGCATTTAGGACCTGTTCATAAATGTCAGAAAAATCCTAATCCATTTAGGAAAGCAGTTTTTCCCAGTTAGCTCAAAATAATAGTTGAAGGTGTAGAGTGTCTCCCAGTTTCAAACTGCTTGACTTGTTTTTACTGCACCTTTCAGCACTCCCAGCTGCATCCTGCAGGTTTAGAACTATTACATGAACTTCCAAGTAGGCAGCACTCAATAACTGAGTGGTTTATGGCATACATAACATCTAGATTAGTTTCTGTGGGATAAGCTTTTCTAGTTATTAGCTGCAGAGGAATAGGCTGACTGGTCAAGGCCACAAAACCATTATATAATGAGTAAATGGACAACATCCTCCCACATATCATTAACCAAGGTGTAATGACTCACTTTGTTGCTCATCTAGATGAACTGTTGGCCAGTGGAGAAGCTGAAACCTTTGACTTTGCTTTCATTGATGCGGATAAAGAAAGCTACAATGAATACTATGAAAAATGCATGCGTCTTATAAAGAAAGGAGGAATAATAGCTATTGATAATGTAAGTACTGCAGCTGTAGTGGTAGCAGAGGGAGTTACTGCTTTTGCTTCTGGGAAAGGAGAAAATAAAAAGTCAAAGTGCAATTCTAGTAATGTGATTTCTGACCTGCAACTCGGTTGCCAATTGCAGCATGTTTGTTCCAAGCTATACAAAACAGGCTTTTAAAAGTCAACATAAATTCCTGAAGTAAGCTATATGGAACACTAATATAGGCAAGGAATAAAACTCTAGAGAAGTAAGAAGTAATGTGTTAAACTTACGTTAGTACATAAACAGCCTGTGACAACAGACACCTGTCCATTTTTTTGTAATTCATTACAGAGAATGCTCTGTATTTTCTGATTTTTCTTGTGGTGCATTTTCTACTATGTGCAATATTTACAGAAGATCAAAGTAGCACTTGTAATCAGTAACTACTACTAAGTTATCAGTTAATAACTTTCTCTAGAAACAAAGAACAGTGTTAAACTTCAGGCACCTTCAAGGTTATGGCGGCAGCTGAATAGAAGCTTTTAAAAATACATATGCTTAATCACTTTTTTTTTTTATTTTGGCATCTGATTTGCAGTAGAAGTACAATTAGTCAGTTCTGTGGACCCTCGATCCCACTTGCTTATGAAAGCTCCATGTCAGAGAGCATTAGAAATCTGAAATACAACAATATCAGTTTCTAGAAAATATGCAGAACCTTTTCCAAAGCTTTCTATGTAGTCCAGGGAACATACTGGAACAAATGATGTGCATGACATATCTTTTTTTCAATAGGTCCTTCTGAATGGAAGGGTGCTAAACCCAAAAAAGAATGACTTGGCAACCCAGAGCATCCACCACCTCAATGAGAAGCTTCTCACAGATGCACGAGTCAACATCAGCATGCTCCCAATGGCGGATGGCATCACATTAGCATTCAAGTTGTAACTGGAGGAAGCCCAGCAGATGGAAAACACCAGGTAGCATCAAAACATCAGGAAAAATGCAGGTGGAGCAGTATCAAAAATGGTTGCTTAATCTGTATTTCGACTGCATAACATGTCCTGGGGCTTTAGCAGCAGGAGAATCCTACCGGCAGTTAAGTTGGGAAGAGAGACTTATTCTGAGATCTACTATGGTTTCTTATTAATTATAATAAAGTAGGTAAACTTCATTGAAGTTGTCGCTGTAAGACAGTGATTGAAAACAATCTGCCTCTGTAGAATGACTTGAGTTCCAAGTGAGTCAATGTTAAGATATTTTCTGTCCTAAAAGAGGCTACTGGGAATCAGAAAAATCAGTCCTACCATCAAAAGGAAAACAAAATTGAGTTTAGTAAAAGCTCTAATAGCTTAATGAAATATACACGACATAAGGAGATTCCTAGCCTTCTCAAACTAATGATACTGAAAGTCAGTGGTAATGCTTGAAGGATACTACATACGCTAGAGGATTTCCAATACAGAGCACTTTCAAAAATCTTTGTGTGCAAGGACTGGGTTTCTTTAGCCTAGGTAACAGTTCAGGTTCTGGCTATTTTGGAAGTCAGAATGATGAAGAGCAAATGGACATGAAGAAGAGCAAAGCAATTCTTCCTCCTTGCTCTCTCCCTTCGACCTACTCCCCAAAGAAGTAACTTGGTAGGTGCTTGTTACCTAGAAAGTTGCAAGCACAGACATTTGGTGGCAAGTTTACAGAAGGAAAATGATGGCATGAGGATGCAATACAGCTGTTAACTGGCTATTCAAATAATTACTGCAAGCAGAGATTCCCTTCCTTAAGCAGGATGTAACAAAAAAGATGCTTTTTCCACACCCTAGTAAAGTATTTTTCCTACAGTATTCCTAACTCCTAGTTAACTTCATTTGCTGTTGTTATCCATTACTCTTACTTCAACCTGATACATTCTGTAACATTTTTAATCAAGAAGCAGTTGTTGAAAAATCTCATCTCACCTGGGAACAGTGAAAGAGACTTAAGTGTGTGGGAGGCATATTGTGTTCAAGGTAAAAAATAACTATCCAATTAATTACTTCTTTCAACAGTGAATGACAAATAGTAATAACTAAATTTTAGGGAGGGTTTATTTCAACCAGAAATTCTTATCACAATGAAAACCCAATTAAACAAGAAACTTCAACCAGCATTTACAGACAAAAGCTCCACTGGCTACTGTTTCAGGGGACTGATACACTGGAAGTATGTGTATTGAAGTAAAAAGTCACTCTAAGGTTGTTGGCCTCCTGTAAGGAAGCTGTGTCAGAGCTAAGAGAATCCTTCTTCCATTTGCTTAAATAATGCACTCGAATGACTCAAGACACTGAAGGCAAAGATTTAAAATCTCAGAATTGTTAAACTGGCTACTCAGCTGATATTTTCAAAATCTCAGCTGAGTGGTTTGAGTTCTGATAAGGTGCAGACATTATGGACACGTCTTACCTGTCTCAGACACCTATGGTGGTATATTGCAGTGGGATAGTAATGAAGAAAGGAAGAATTGCCTGATGGTTTTGACTAGGGCTATGAGTAAGGAGATCTTAATTCTATTTCTGTCACTTCCACTTAAAACCCTGATTCAGCAGAGCGTGTCAGGATGTGCTTAAGGACTTCACTGAATTGTGGACCAGCTGCTGTAAAGTAAAATACATGCCTGGGAGAAGACCAAGACAGGGTCTGTATGACCCTTAAATGAGATTTTAAATAGGGCATAAAGCTTGCCCAATTTCTTTTTCTAAGTACAGTTTTATCCTTAGAGCTTCAAACTTGTGCCTGCCTCAATTTTCTTATCTATGTAAAAGAAATAACACTTTATGAAAGTCTTAATAACTGTAACAGCACTCAGATGAAGTGGCTAAAGGAGTATATGAGGTCCTTTTACATTTGCATGCAAAGCTGCTGGCCATGTTCTACATTACAACTTCAGTTTTTAAGTAGATAACAAATTGTAAGGGTTACAAACACAAAATGAGACACCTGAACAGCTGGGGCATCCTCTCAAATATTCCTGCTTTCAGAGACTGTAGGCTGATAATCACTCGTGAGCTACAACATGTTGAGAATGCATACCTGGGACTAAAAGTACCATGATGGCCTTTCCCAGACACATGAAAGTCACTAGAAGGTTGAACACAGACTCTCTTACCATTTTGCTACTGATTTCTATGTTGCAAGAATCCTCTCTGTAAAGCTGAGACAAAAATGGGCAAGCACTGCTGAGTATTTTTGCAAGAAACTGTCAAATTAACAAGTTAGCAACATTCAAGCCAGATACAATCATATTTCATGAATTCAAAAACTCTTGTTCGTTGAGTGGTGGGAACTGGCAAAGTTCCCATCACCTATGCTAGAGGAAGAAGTTTCAAGAAACCTGAGGCTGAAGCTGCATGCAGCAGGCTAGGATTTTGCTTCTGCTTTGGACTCTGCTCCATTTTAAAGATGCAGAGCATAGTATGAGCACTTAATCAAACCTGTCTCCATCCTGATCACGTAATTACCATTAGAAAGAATAGCAATGTGTCCCTAAACTATAGATTGATGAGCCATCTGTAAGCTGAAACAAAGAGCAGAAGGAAGCTTAATTGAATCAAATATTTAGAATGCATTACACTCTATCTTGTAGTTACTCAGAAGCTGGCCTTCTCTTCAGGCTTCTGTCCTGCACATCTGGAATTCATCACTGCTAACTGCGTTTAATCCTTCAGCCTTACTATAAAGTGATTGCTGATAATATATAATTATGGTTTAATTCAAGTGGTGAATCAGCTTTGGGGAATTTGTGGGAACGATGGGAATTTAGGCTTTCATTAAGTGGTGAGAGTGGACCACACAATAATGCAGTGCAAGTCATTGTCTCTCTTTAATGGTGAGATCATTTATGGGAGCTTATGGATCTGCTCACCCCTCCCAGGTAACACACCTGCCTGAGCTACTGCTCACACTGTAGAGGCTCAGGACTATCCACCTCTAAAGAGAGCTTATGTGGAGGTGTAGCTATTACCTAAAACCTACCAGCCAGCTCTTCATGTACCACTGCCATTTCTTCTAGTTGCAAGGGTTGACCCCAGAGAGGCCAATGCAGGTGACAAATAGAGAGTTGGGACATGCTCAGAAGCCAATGGGGCTGAAGGATAGCACGTTTGGGGGTGGGGGAAACCCTCCTCATGCAGTAACTCCCCGAAGCCATCATTGCTGCTCATGATCTCACTGGGACACACAAAGGACGAAGCAGGTCTCTCACGTTGCTACATGTCTAAAGAAAAACTGAGTGGCTGGATGTAGTGTAACTTAGAGGCATTTGTTTGAACATCTGATGCTGCTGTGTCCCCTTCTTTTAACCAACTCATGAAGTTAGTCTGAATTTAGCCTCCTTACGCAGAGAGCACTTTCAGTGAAGTGCTGCTCTTGGAAGACTTCTGTGATAAAGCCCTTAGGATACAGGAAAAGGAACATGAATATAAACCTCATCCAAATACCCTCCTTTGAAGCATGAGCAGCTCCCCACCTTCCTGAGAAGCCTTGCAGCTCAGACCTAAGGCACAAGACATGCCTTAGATACTGCAATCACGGGCAGAGCAGAAAGTGCCATAAGGTGAAGTGGGCTTCCTTTTGAAAATGTAGTAGCACAGTTAGTTGTAACCCTGCTTGAAGAAACCACTTGAAGAAAACCATCCTAAATGGCTACAACAGGAGGAAGTAACATAAAACAGTGTGGGTTTAAGAGACTATTCTCCCTACTAGTTAAGATAAATACAGCTTGGTTTTATCTAACCCATCTACTGAAACTGCACAGGCCTCCTCCTCTTTCCCTGGCAACACTCATGCAGTACAATGTGGAACATGACCATGCTCAGTGGCTCCATCCATTCTTCCAAATAACAGGTACACAAACACAGTTGAATAACATAGGAGCTCCACACACGACAGATCTGAACCCATCTCTGTGTGGTTTGCAACATTTTTGATTTTACTAATTTCATTTTTACTGACTGCCAGCACTATCATGTCCTTCCCAGAATGAAAATGTGGAAGGCTATAACTACAATGAGAAGGAAGGAGAGGGATTTCAGATGAGAACCCAAACAAAAAGTACTGAGCAGGGAACGACAAAGCACATCCTTCCCTCTCTGCACACCTAAGAGCTGCAAATGACCATTTCCTGCCACAGTAAGCGCTGAAGTTTCTTCAGAGAAACTTAAAGAGAGCAAGCTGGGGTTTTTCTGGCTCCTCCCTCATCAGTTGTTCTGCTCTCTGGTCAGCCAAGCTCTGCCCCAGGGCAGTGGCATTCTGCTGCTGCTAGTTGTGCCTGGTGATTCGCACTGGGGTGAAATGCTCTGCACCAACATAAAGCATTACCTCTGCATAATTCTAATTGCACACGAATTGATCTCACACATTTGCAGCTGCTTGTGTTTTCCAGTCACCTGCTTTATAATGATAATTCTAAAAGCAGTGTTTCGAAAAAGGAAATGAACAAACGTAAAACCTGTAAAATAGGGAAATTAACGTGGGATTTCAGACAAGTTGTTTATCTCCCTTTTTGGCTCAGTGCAATACTGGAGGGGTAAGCACAGAACTAGCTGCCTTAATATTTACTCCTATTATAGAAAAAGTGAACACTGAAGATAAGTCACTGGTTTCCAGGATTAGATTTCATATTTTAGGGACTGCTTTAAATTAATGCAGAAGCAAACATTATCTTTTCTTCTTATTCATATATTTCCCTAATGAGTTCCAAGCAAATTGTGCCTACTTATATTTTATGATTTTAAATAATTAAAACATTTTATGGAGGCAACTAAAATTCTCCCCAGAGTTAGCAGAAAGATTATTGATTGAACAGATCTCAAGCGACAAGGAAGAAAATTATTATTTAGTTTAAAGGCTCATCATTTTATTCCTACTCACCCAGTGAAAAACCAACAGGCTGCATTTTTACAGCAACCTGTGAGTTATACTGGAGCAGGGATTTGGATTATGTTGGTGAGCTGAAAGTAGCAACTTTCTGACATTGTGAAATCAGATTTGTAGAAGATAGCTAAGAAGAGAAAGTTAGTGCTGCTGTCACAAGTCAGTGCAATGCCTGACTACTGCATACATGCCCAACACCACAGTGTTCATTACCCAGGAGACAGCCTGGCTCTACATTCATAGCACAAAGAATTTGAATCAAATCCACAAATGCAAAACATTAACAGAAGTAGTCCACTCCCAGGGTAGGACTGGTTAATGGGACAGCCAGGCTCTACACGTCATGTCACATCACGTGGCATGGCCACAAGAGTCCCTAGGGCTATGGCCCAGAAGTTAGTGGCCCGTGGCACAACTTCTAGCAGCAGAATAGGCATTTCTACCAGCATGAGAAGAAAAAACAAAACAAATCAAATAAAACACAACAACAACAAGAAACAAAATCAAAAGAGACATACATTTTAAAACACATGCAAAGAAACCTGAAGAAAAGAAATGGATGCTTGCAAATCTAAATGGAAACAAAACCCAGTAACAGCTGGAGATCTTATTTAGGCTTATTTGTAAGGAAATAGAACAGAACCTCAAGCTTGTCCATGATGTCACTTGTATCATTTAATGTGTGTTTATTTTCAGGAAGCACACATTAGGAGTTTACATTTAAAGGTAAGCAAAACATGTTGCTCCTTAGAGTAGCTCCAAAAAAAGCAGGAAGGAGAAATTAAAAAACTTAGGTGAATATGTACAAAGATAAAAAGTGCTGTCTTGAGAATGTTATTGTTTACCCTGCAGGTCCTACCCTTTTCCCTCTAACAGCTAAACTGATACAGGCTGTGGCTCACCGTCTTGGTTTTGGCTGGGATAATTTTCTTCCTAGTACTTGGTATAGTTGTGCTTTGGATTTAGTATGAGAATAATGCTGATAACACACTGGTGTTTTCAGTTGTTGCCAAGTACTGTTTATACTAAATCAAGGATTTTTCAGCTTCTAATGCCCTGCCTTTGAGAAGGCTGAAGAAACACAAATAGTTGGGAAAGGACAAAGGACAGCTGCTCCAAACTGGCCAAAGGAATATTCTGTATTCAATGTCATGCTCAGTATATAAACTGGGGGAAGCTGGCCAAGAGGGTGGATCACTGCCTGGGGACTGGCTGAGCATTGATCAGTGGCTGGTGAGCAATTGAATTGCACATCACTTGTGCTGCCTGGGTTTTATTTCTCTCTCTTTTCGTTATCTTCCCTTTCATTACAATTATTATAATTATTCTTATTAAATTAAATTCGGTATTATTAAACGGTTTTTATCTCAACCCAGAAGTTTTAGTTGACTTCTATTTTCCTCCCCCTCCCACTGGGGTGGGCAGGGAGGAGTGAGCAAGCACCTGTGTGGTGATTAGTTGCTGGCTGGCATTCAACCACCACACTCACTGCTTACTTCATATCTTTATAAGGAACACATTTTTGCATTTACCTACTACAAGTCAACATTGCTGATGTCTGCTATGGATCAAAACCAGGGTGGCAGGAGGAGCAGTAGCAGCTCAAGTAGCACAAAAATAAAATTATGTCAGATGACAATGGACAACTTTGAACCAGGCTGCAAGGGCTACATGGGAACAAGAAGGGGGCACTGAGGCCTCCACGCTGCTCTGTGGAAGGACCTATGTCTGCCTCTACCTCTGGCAAGATCCAGCTCCATGGATATAGGTGAGAAAGAGTCCCTCAGGTGGCTTCACCCACAGCTTCTGCCCAGCCACTGATGTCTCCTCAGCCTCCTGGGCACACCAGCAGGGTATTGTTGTGCCATTTCCACGGTGTCACCTTCAATGTCCTCTAGCCATCTAAATGTCAGCAGCTATAAAACGCTCTAACAAGGCACTTAATCCANAAGTGTGGTCAGGTCAGGAGCAGAGCATCACTCAGGAGGATATCCTCCTTCATTAGTTCAATTTGTTTAGATAGGAGAGGGGATGCACCCAGCAATCAGCTGCTGCCTGTCCAATGTAGAGAACAGGACCAAGTGTCCTGCTGCCCGGTGCTCTCGGACACAGGGCTGGAGGACACCTGAGTGCCAGTATACCATGGGGTTTTCTTCCTGCGATTCTGCTTCTTGACCTCAGAACCAGGTTCAGGCTTACTGCAGCTACTATTCTCCCGCCGGTTTCTCCCAGGCCCAGTCAGCGAGCTAAGGGACACGAGAAATGCTTAAGGAAGCAGCTCTCCGGAGGCCGTTACGCTCGCCGTTCCCCAAAGAGGGGCGAAAGGATACCAACGGCCACCAGATGGCGCCGTTGGCCCGCGGCCGGCACAGGGCGGGGCTACCGCGCCGAGTCCCCTCGGCCGGCGGGAGCGGGAAGGGAGCAGCAGCTGGCCCTGGCCTCTCGGCGGGGACGGTCGCATCCCTCCTGGCTACCACTGCGGCAAAGACACGATTGGGTCACTAGAGCACAGGCAAAGCAAACAGAAAAGGTCCCAAGTTGTTATTAACGCAAAATCATTAAACGGAGTTACTACTTTTGCATTAGAATCTTCTCCCACAGATCCAGGACGCAGAACAGCCATGAAAACACCCACAAACCCGTGAAAGAGTCCTGATGTGTGCCTGTAAACATCATCCAACTGTAGCACCTCAGTAAATAAAGGACTCTGTCTGTCCTTATGAACAATGTCTTCTTGTAATGCTTAAAACATAATGGCTGCAACACTAATGTTTTTTTCTCAGTTTAGAAGCATAGAATGTCCCGAGTTGGAAGAGAGCTACAAGGATTATAGAGTCCAACTCCTTTCCGTGCACGTGACAACCCCAAAAAAACCATCATTATTCAGTATTCATAAATGGCTATTTTATTATTTGTGCATAGTGCATTAAACAGCTAACAGCTAAAAAGTAACTATCTAAATACTTCAGATACAGCTCTTGTTCTAGGTCACCCTTCCTTGTTAAAAAACAGACAACCAAACAAAAAAACCAACAACAAAAAAAACACCACAAAAAAACCCCAAGCACCTGCTGGTCTATCTTAGAAAGACATTTTAAGGCCAAATTCTTCTGATATCCCTTCTCTGCAGCAGATTCTTCGTCTTTTTAAGCCTCCAATTCCAGGCCAAGACCAAGTTTATGGCCACCAGCATTGATGCTCTTTCCATCTATCAGGGCAGACATTGTAAGCTTCACACCTGTAAGATTTTTAAACAGTATGTTTACAACATACAATCAGAGCAGCTTTCATGCAACATTACAAGTCCCAGTTGTAGCTCTTCTCTTATTTCATTACTTCCTTTACTAAAATTTGCTACGCAAAAATCCATTTACACATAAAACCTACCAAAAGCTAGTCACATGAAAGAAGCTAGATGCTTTTTATGAATACCATGTCAGGAGGCGGGTATATAAAGTCTCTCATACCGAAGTACACAAGAGCTCTCCTTTTCTACATTCGGATGTGCAAAGAGGGAGAAAATCTATGCATAGAAAGACAAGATGTCCTGTTTTGGGCAGAAGAGAAATTGATTCTGTTCGGTAATGTCCGTTGCTGCGTGGTGGTCAATCTAGCCTTAACCCTCAAATGATAACCCCAGACAATTGTACCAAGGAAGGAATGGAACTACGATTCATACTGGTCTTGAAACAGG
>VWZX01005150.1:0-23115 GCA_013399015.1 Galbula dea | reverse complement strand
AGATAATGGCATTTGGAGAATTAAAAAGCAATGTCTCCAAATTTACAAGTCTATCTAACGTGCTAAACAAAAGTGCTAAAGAAAAGTGTGAACTTTCCTGTAAAATAAAGATTTCTGTTTAGCTACAAGAGGATTGTTAAAACCTAATTTTTTCTACTCTGAAGTGACAAGGTAAAAAGTGAAATTATTAAAAGTTACTTGAACGTACCAAAAAACCCAACCAACCAAAAAAAACCCAAAACCCCCAAAAATATAGTTCACAAAAAAATTTTTATGACATAGAGGAGATTTCAGAGCCCAGCAGGAACCCAATATTAATTAGCCAGAAGGAAGCATCTCTGTGNAAACCCCCAAAAACCCCCAACAATCAAAAGCCCCCACTCTATTTAGAAAGATTAACATATCTAGAATGAAGAGTTTATAAAACCTACAGGAAACCTTTCACATTCAAACTACAAAATTTGGCTTGCCAGACTGGAGAAAAAGCCTATAAAACTCCTTCAAACTAAATAGTGCTTAAATGTTTGAACATTTTTATTCTGTAAACCAGTAAATTAATCTACTTACATTTTACATGAGCTTAAGGAAAAATTAGTGAACATAAATTTACTTGATATTTTTATGATGTCCAGCAATTTAAACCCCAAACCTCATATATCGCCTACACCTTGAGTTCAGTTCCTCAGTTGATGAGTGTCCAGCTTGACCATGGAATAATATATTTCAGTGCAGGCTTCAATCTATTTCTGACCTTTAAAAGAAAATCAGTATATGAGATTGACGAACATGAGAAAGATTATCTTCTGTAACCATCATCATGTCATACAACATCTGATTATTTTCCTGCTTTATGAATTTTATACATCCTCTGACACTTCCAATTTATCAGTTATTGCCCTTCAAGTGATTCATCTGAATTTAAACTGATGAAATATTAAAGGTAAACCAGCATATACACATCATTGTACTGTCACAGAAGCATTATCTAACAATATAATCTAATTTGTTGACAAAAATTTTAGAGACTATTTCCAACTGTCCTAAGCTGTGCATGTGCCTCCACACACAAACACTTTGCTTCATATGCTTCAGAGCATTTAATAGCCACATTTTCATTGTGTGTTTGGTCAGCCATCTAAATTATATCAGCTACTGATAGTGCAGTAACAATTATTTGCACTAATAAAAAGGAAAACAAGAGTATTCTATGGAAAGCAAAGGAAAAGATTAAAAAATGAAAATGTTTCTCTTTCAGCTACAGGGGTACTTATATGGATTCCAAAATAACTTCCAAAAAAAAAAAATCATTATCATCCAACAAAATTAGAAATCGGAGATTTTTGATAGTTGAGCCCCACTAATCAAGACATACCCCCCACATGAAGGACAGTACTGGAAAACACAGGTAGTAAGTGAAAGAGTACATGACTGTAAGTGGAGCTCTCTATTCTCTAGCTGTTAATAACGTGATATTTCCAAGGTAAAGCCTGTTATGACTGAAATCCATCTTAATCAAAATGTTTTCCTGTCTTCCTCTGTTGGAAAAACACTCGTATAACTTTACTAGTCAAGTGGATAAACAGCTACCATTCACTTCAGCAGGTGAATCATAGCAACTTATAGTTTTAAAATGACACAAAGATCAGGTCCTGAAAAAACCCCTTTTTAGTGAAGGAAATCTCTGAAACTAAGGTTGGACTGCACCTTTTAGAGAGTGAAGAACGTTAGTAATATCTGCTAAACATCCCTTTCTTTAGAGTAAACCCTTCTATAATTAATTTATTGGTACCTCCTGTGATTACAGTGCAAACTAAAGATTTTGCAGATGATTACTTTTACATATTGACTCTTGTGCTTTAAAGATATGGGTTTTTTTTTTCATATTTGCCATTATAAACACAGTGATAAAATACTGTAAAAATGTGAAGCTGAGATTTTTTCTTTTGCAATTATATTAATAAGACTAAAGTTTGCTTCCTACAACATATGGCAAAATCATCATAGACTCATAGAATGTCCTGAGTTGGAAAGTCCCCACAAGGACCATTGAGTCCAGCTCCTGTCTATATACAGGGCAACCCCAGAAATTACACCACGTGCCTTAAGATGTCCAAATGCCATCATACTCAAGGGAAAAGAAGTATCTGTATCGTTCCTTAGATATGTGCTATCTGCTACCACAAAAGTCAGAGCCATTTAATACCTCATAGACAGCAATTTAGAAGAACTTGTAAACTTGATGTCTTTAAGACATTAGGAGACATCCCATAAATTTTTAACTAAACCAAAGTTTAGGTGCAAGATCATGAGTTGTGTTGATGTTAGAGTACTCCTAATGTATGCATAACTAATCAAATAAAGAGAGAGAAAACAAACTCTTATATTCTTAATTGATAAAATTGACATTTGTAAAGGTTTAATCTGATTTTTTTTTCTAGAAATGAATCACAGATGAGAACAAGAACATTTGCTATCATATCTGACATGCCTATAATAATAGAAGAGGACAGAATTTTTCTGTGAAAGATGATCATTAAAAGCAAAACACAACACAGTGTCAGTTACAGTGATATAAGCAGACTTTCAACAGAACTTGCTCCATTTTAATGTGGAAATCTTTAAATTCACTTTCCCATAGACTCAGAGATTACATAGCTTCCAGGATTTGTAAGGTAGAATTCAGGTTGTGGAGGCAAAACCAGCGACCTCAGGGGTTGATTGGCAGAATTTTCTAGGTAAAATCCTGGAAAATGTGTAACTAAATTTGACTATAATTGTTTATGACTTGATGGAAGTGGTTTGCTTTTGGTTTTTTTAAACAGAAGCTTTTTTGTTCCATTGAGTGAACAACTGCAACATGCTTTTAACCTCTGTTAGTATCCTATTTATGTACATGTGCATGTATGCTAGATTTCACTCACAAGGTACAAAAATTTCACAGTTCTTATTCTCAAGTCTTATTTCCCTGCATGTCAGGTTTCTAACTTCTTGACTCAGTCATTTTACTTATATTACTCACGGACAAATCCTCAAATCCTGCTCAACTTAATGTTTTTCTTATAGTCAAATATATTGTTGTTTATTACTTTGAGAAATGTCAAAACTTTTCAAATAGAAATTGCCGGTTATTTAGATTCTCTCACTGCTTTTGCTAATGAAGTGTATTTGCAGAATAATGGTGTGATTGCTTCTTAGAATGAGAGCGTTGGGAGTTTTAATTTCTTCTGAGTCTTGTATTTACTATATATTGTATCTCAGTTTGTTGTTTGTAATAGAGTAATAACATAATTGCTATATTGTAAATTAATATTCTACTTGACTTTTTTAACCTGCCTAAAACACTATAAAATTTCAAGTCTCAAATGTAATCATCAAACAGCACTTTTTAAAATTTATTTTTTAACCATGGGTCAATGAATGAGTATAGGAAGACAATTAAAACTGGAAAATGACCTTTTCTGTTAATGAATGTCTAGATTACCTCAGAGGAAGGAAAAAAAAAGAATTTGAAAGAAGCTTTTTGTGCATTCTTCCTTATACTGTGATTTCATAGCTATCTATAAATAATCCACCTTACAAGAAAAAGCTGAGAGCCCTGGGGCTGGTTAGCCTGGAGAAGAACAGACTTGAGAGGGGATCTTCTCAGTGTTTAGCAATAGCTAAAGAGTGGGGGCAAGCGGATGGGGCCAGACTCTTTTCAGTGTTGCCCAGCAACAAGACAAGGTTCAGTGGGCACAAACTGGAACACAGAAGGTTCCATCTGAACATGAGGAGAAAAGTCTTTGCTGTGAGGGTTCCAAAGCACTGTCACAGGCTGCCCAGAGAGGTTGTGGAGTTTCCATCTTTGAAGAGATTCCAAACCCACCTGAAGGTGATCCTGGACAACCTGCTCATCATGACCCTGCTTTAGTAGGGAGCTGAACTAAATGATCCCCTGAGCTTTCATCTAACACCCACCATGCTGGAATTCTTTGATACTTAAATGTAACATTCTGTAACTTTTTTCAGAAAGGAATATAAACTTGCTGACTTTGATGATGCCAGCTAATTATTATGTACCTTTTAACATTTTAGGTTGGATCTGGTCAGCAGAGCTTCAGCACCAAACATTTCTATTGTACATCCTCCTATTATGCAACTATTTGGTCACATAAACCTTTATATGCTGCTGCAGCCACATTTCCTCCAAGTATATTATATGCCCAAAAGAGAATGAGAAGAGAAGGTTTCAGCTTTGAAGTCTCCAGTCTTGTGTGATATAAGACTAAATTACAGTTTTCCAAGTGAAGGATTTAAAACTTTTCAGGTTTTAAATATTTAGACAGGTAACAAGAAACTTCATCAGAGTTTGTAAAAAGGTAAAAAGTAATTAAAAATAAAGATAATAAAAATAAAGATANAAATTAAATAAACAAAACTTGAAAAAAGGATATATTATGCTTATGACTGATCTTCCTTTATTCTAAAAATGGTTTCTGAGAAAAGTTCCTTTTATACAGTAATTTCTGGGCAAAAAAATGTGAACAGATTTCAAGATACTGGGAAAAAAATAGTCAAACTAATATTTTGGTCTGGGGTTTTTGTTATTTCTTACATTTTGATGATGACTTTCCAATGTGAGAGATTTTGACTCAACTACCTTTGTATATTTGTGCTTTTTAGAATGCTTTAACCATAAACTTACAGGTTAGTATTGTTTCCTATTGACCTGAAGAGCAAATAGCACAAAGGTTTTTCTTGTGCTGTATTTTTAAAAGAGATATGTCTCAATGAGCTACAAATGAAAACACAATTTCCCTGGAAAATAATGTAAAGAGTTTCAATGTCAGTTCAGAAGACACTTTAGGAACCTGCTGATAAAAGATATGTTTATACATATAAATCGTCATTGTTGTCATTCTTCTGAAAAATGGGAATAATTTGCTTGGGTGTTAGCTTATGCAAACTCTAGATTCAAGCATTCAGGTATCAGACAGATAATAATACAGTCAATACAATAACTGTAAGTTAGCATTCCCATCATACTTAATTACTCAGACACCTCATCAGTGAAAAAGATTTTTATATGCTTTTCTCCTTCAGGGCTTACTTCCTTGGATTTCTTCTCATGAATTTGTACTCCTGTGCATGAAGCCCAAAAGCTTCAAGCAGAGGGAAGCAAATAGCAGCCATTTTTTGCCTACTTTCTACACTGTTCCAAATGCATTTTTGCATCTGTCATGTGTGCAAAAACAGACAAACTGGAATAACGAAATTTGTAGGTAATTTTGTCAGGGGAAATTTTATTGTTCCATATTAATTGAAAGGACATGCGTGTTTCTAATCTGCACATAAAATCAGCGTTTAGACATAAATCAGTAATGATTTTGGTTAAACACATTAACTCTTTGTCCACATAAATATTGAAGCAGAAATAAATGTTCATCTCAAGGCCAAATAGAATTTGAAAAACGCTGAAAGATGTTCCTTCAAATCATATCCTTACTTTTCTCATGCCTTCTTTACATGCAGATCACTTGTCATTATTTCTCCCTCTCTTTCAAAGCTTACGAAATACAATGAAATCTGTTTTCTGAAATTTGGTTTTGTTTAGTTTACTTGTCTTGAGTTAGTAAAAGAGAACTAAGCTGGAAAAGGGTTAGTAGGTTAGGACATTTGGCCCACAATACACAGTAAGAAAACGGAGGAATAGAGTAGGTCTGCAAAGATAAGACACAAGGACTAAGGGGCCTGGCTAGGAGATAACAGGCATCCAGCTGCAGGGCTACCAGACAGAACCTGTTCTCGTGACCCTGATGGCTGCCAACTTGGTAAAGCTGAACAAAGTTGAAAATGCCAACGCAATGATGACTTCGAGCCCTCATCATAAGCCCAGTGCCCACGACCACCAGGAAGCAGCACGCATGCTCCAAGAGGAGGAGACTTATGCTAATGAGTTCCTGGAACTAATTTTAATGATCCCACCTATTTCCCGGAAATCCAGTGCATATGTATAGTCTAGTAATGTATATGTATAGATTAGGGCATACTGGTTTCCAGTATTCCATGAGAGAGAGTGTTGAGTCCAGGAAGGCTGGACAGTCTTTAAGGATGAGGTATTGAGGGGTCAAGGGCAGGCTGTACCCATGTGCCCAGGCTGCCCAGGGAGGTGGTGGAGTCACCATCCCTGGAGGTTTTTAAGAAGAGGACACATGTGGTTCTTCAGGGGATGATTTAGGGATAAGAGTAGTGTAGGGCTATCAGTTGGACTAGATGATCTTGATGGTCCTTTCCAACCATAATTATTCTGTGATTCTGTGATTCGGTGAAATAATAGTCTGTAACTTGTCTGGGTAGAGCGGTTTGGCAAAGCTATTCCCTCGCTCTCCAACGCTGTAATAAACTTTCCTTTTGTATAACCTTTCGTAGGTTGCAAAGTTTGTTTCCGCACGTCAGTCTTCTTTTTGATTGTAAGTACTGGCTATCTTGTCCTGGGCACCAGGACAAGAAATATAAGATACCAGAAATATCATCTGACTATATTACAGATTTATTAAATTATACAAGGGAATAATCCAGTAATAGAACATCCAGCAGAGATCAGAACTTATTTTATAACTATTACCATATGGTAAAGGCCTGTTCTAAATTGCCATCATCCCATCCCCTCTCCCACCACCAATCTGTTAATGTAAACAGTTTTTGAACACCACAGCCTTCCCCCTCATAATGTGACAAATGAGTCAAAACATGAGTAACACTTTACCTTATTAAACAGTAAGTTTGTTATGATTATTCCTCCAGTACTTTCTGATACTTCCTTTTCCTAAGTTGTTTGAAATTTCAGTCTTGTGAGAAGTGACAGTCAAGGGTATAAACTCAAAAAAACCCTACCCATCTTGAGAAAACACAGGTTTAGCTGCCTAGTTCATATATTTTACCCAACCCAGCAACAAACAAACAAAAAAACAAATAAATAAAATTAACAGAATATAATCTAGTATTATTACACTTCTAGGTTCAAAATAGCATGAAGCCTATAATAAAGTTTCTAAAGCCATCATTTTACTGCTGATTTTTACAGGGTGGAAGTCTAATATGGTTATAATAAATCCCTCAAAGGTTTTAAAGAGCAGATTATACATTCTTTGCTGAAATACCAACATTAAATATTGTCTGAATTTGACCTTCTTGTCAAATTTTTAAAGCCTACCCAAGAAGTAATAAAGAATGCTTAGGAGTAACACTCAAATGAAAGTCATCAGAATATTTTAGCTATTTCTTCCAAAGTTCTCATGTCCCTACCAGATCATTTGCACCAAAAATTCTCCAAAATGAAGAAAAACTTTTCCTAAAATAACCCCATTCAAAGCCAAATACTGGTCATAAAATCAGAGATTATTCAACAAAGAGATTATCTAGGAGGTACAAACATTCCTAGAAGAAAAGGGAGAAATTAATAAAAATATTGAACTTGACCAGCTGCCATAATATACAAGTTCATAACACACAATTAAATTCCTAAAAAAACCCAACTAAACAAAGAAAACAAGCCCAAAAGGGAATACCTGACGCTAGAGGAAATTGAGGAAAAAAATAAAGATTATAAAATATTTAAGAGAACTAAAATATCAGAAAATACTACAGAAGGGACATATTTTTAATACAAAAGGAAATTTATTAAGGAATTTTTATTAATCTATCCTGATGTAACATGCAAGTAACAATAAACAGAAAGAGGCATCACAAAATGCAGATACTGACACTCTTAAGAAAATACAAATCAGGGCTAAAGGAATACAATTTTTTTTTTTTCAAAATTCATAATACGGTTTTTGAAATTGTAAGCAGATGCATATTCTGAAAAATACACAAATGAATGCCAAAATAATTCTGAATCTAGAGCATATAAATTTAAATAGTTGCACATAGCTCACAGCAAGACAAAGGAATTAATTTTTAACTATAAAATTATCTAAAAGATGTCTTAAACATTTGAGTAGACAGTAGATTTTGTCTATCTACTTGACTACCTCTCACATATAAATGAATACATAAGTGATATGTATATATATATATAAAGATGAAAATAATCTATTAATAGTTGTTTTACATTATGTCTAAGACTTGGTGTTCCATTTCAAGGGAATACATCAATTAGAATTAAAGTGAAGTAACAACAGATTTGATATAAGCTTTTGGAGAGAAGTTTACCCTGATTAAAGCTAAGTCATTCAGAAAAGCTAGAAGTGATACAACCACTTCAGTTTTTGTAACAGAACCACCTTCTCAAGACCTTAAAAGTATAAAGATAAATGTGGTTTTTGTGGCAGCTATGCTTACAGAGCTAAAATTCGTATGACTTGTGAGTATGCAAGTTGTATTTCAGGATGCTCTGTTATTACAGCTCAGCAAAAGCTGCCTTACTGTTTGCATTATTTACACTGATACACAGAAGTATTTGGAAACTGAAACATAGGTACATAATTGCCTTAATAAGACATAATAAGATGTAAGATTTAAGTGTATTGAAGGGTTTTTTACTGCTTTCTGGAGTTAAATGACACTTCACATAACCTGTAAGGGATGCCACTACTTTCTTCTTCTTTTCTGAGCAGCTGTAACGTTACAAATCTCTGTATTTACATTCTATTCTACTGAACTACAATCAAACCAAATAAACGAAACCTCCAGACAGAGTCTCAACACTATTCTAATTTCAACTGGAAATAGAATTTCGTATAAAGCATGAATTCTTTCTAAAGATGAACTGAGTTTACTCTGAGTCATTTTGTAATTTATTTAACCAGAGTTCACAGCATCTGAACTCCCCTGAAGAATTGCTCCTGTGAAGCATAATGTCTTACCTGCATTTCAAAATATTAACTTTTTCATGAATTATCAATATCTGCTCAGCTGATGTGGAGTGTCAACATCTCCATTTGAAGCACACCAGTGTTGAATCAGAAGCACATTCTGCCAATAGCTATATGAGAATCACCTCCAAATATGTTTATAAATGATCCTTAAATGCTGGCTTTACTAATAGTAATCAGCTTATACGAGTGAAAATTTGTATTCTCTTCCTATGGCCTCTTAGGATCTGTCAAAGTAAAAAAATGTCAAGGCTGCACATTTGAGATACTCTTACCTCAAATAAGCAACAAAAATGCTCATTAGTAGACTTCAAAATTAATTTATGACAGAAGAACCTTTTGAACCAGTTGAAGCAAACACATTGCTAGAGGTGATACTGGTAAACAAATCTGTTTGGTGGTATCATGGAGACTTGCAAACACTTTTTTTGTCTCATCATTTTTTTTCTGTTCTGCAACATGCACTCATCTACTACAAAAGAACTTTGAATACTTCATGAACAGCTGTCCTGATGCAAATATTATTTCTAAAAGCACAAATAGAATGAGACTTACTTACTAGAATACTTCCAACAAACCAAACTCACAAAATATATACATAGAAATAGCAAAATAGTCCAGGCAGGACACTGGAAACTAATGCTTTTACAAATATTTCAGCTTTTATTGTGGAGGAAACCTGAAAAAAACCCCAAACAACAATCAACCAACCAAAAACACCACGAAAAACCCCAAACCAAGTCTGACACTGAACAAATAAACTTCAATGGAAGGCACAACAAGCTCAGTCTGCCTTTTTATCTCCATTTTCTTGCCACACATCAATATAATTTTTTGAGCTCCTGTTATTAAGAGCAATTGCCATTCTTTACTGGCTCAAACTTGCACTAAGCCTGTAGCTAAAAACTTCAGTGTTGTTGAGAAGTTCTACACATAACAATACTGTGGAATATTGTTTTCACTTTTACAATTTCCTTTCAAAATATCTGAAGGGTTTCAGTTTGCAGTAAAATGTGTTTCAAAGCCTACTGTAGAAGAGACAATTGAAAATAAAGCCAAACCCTCTTTCAAAATAATCCCAATGTTGTGCTAGAAATATTTCTTCATTTGCGTTAAAAGTAACCTTAGGTTTCAGTCGGTGTTTCTTGTTTTGCAGAGTTGCACAAATTTCTTGTACAACTTTCTGGTTTACTTCATCCCTAACTATCCTCCACTGACTTTTGTGTCCACACCAATTTTTAAATTGTTGAAATTTACAACAGAAATGCAGTTGAATATTTAGAAGTATAGACTATTAAATATATAGACTGTTTCTATATATTTAAGGCACTTCAAGAACACATTTCCAATTCAACATATTTTGTAACTGAAGTCTATCCAACTTCTAATCCATACAGGAGGAAGAAAGAATAAATGCTTTATTTATCACCTTAGACAGGTGAGAACTTTAGAAATTTTTTTTGAAAAAAGAGTGTAATTTAGAAAATGTTGGTTTATCTACCAGCAATGGTAGTGTTGTACCATTGTACATCTGTACATCTGTCACTATATAACTACCAGTAAATGTTCATTCTCAGTGAGAAATGAAAGAATAAATCTCCGAAAGGTAAGACAACGTTTCCAACCTCTCTGTCCCTACCTCTATCACCCAACATAGCTTTCTACATGAATATGCCGAGTATGTCTAAAAGTTATTGAGAAGACAAAGTAGCTGAATTATTTTTCCTTAAACCATCTCCATTTCAGTTTCCTTAGAGCAAAAGCTTAAGACTTTAGGAAAGACTTTTAGATTTAACTTATAGATTTAGCTGTATTAATTAACAGGGAAATTATAATAATTTCTTAAGCTCCTAAATTGGTCTGTTCTCAAACCTTAACCATATCTACCTAAAGATGTTTCTCCTTTCTGTTTATGGCAGCAAGAAGGAACATCTGCCAGAAAACATTAAGACAAACAAATTAAATATTTTACAAATTGAAAAACAGAATAACACAAGAACAAATGCCTAGATGAAAGCAAATGGCTACATAGACCAGTATTGTACTTTGGATGTACTATTTCTGGGAACATGTTTGTGAAAGCATATAAGAGGGTACAGACAGCAAATTTTCTGGCAATACTTTCTACACACTGGTGGTTTCTAGGTCGTGGACATTTGAATCAGAGGTGATATAACCCTTCTGAACTGTACGGGATAGGTTTTTTTCTTCCATTATTTAAATGACTTTGAGTTCATATAAACTTCTGCTTTCCACCGCACTGTATGAAATAGTGTGCCACCTCACTGTCTGAAGTAACACTGCTTTTTCTTGTTTTGAACCTTCCATTTGCTATTTCTTGTTCTTAATTCACCCTCTCCCATGTCACTTAATTTATAGACTTTTAGCGGATCCTAAAATATTTATCTCCACACTGAAAAGTTTAGGTTATTTTAAAGTTTACCATATCCAAAACATACATTATTGCTGGTTTTCACCTTGTTTCAATTCTGCTGTCTCTTTTCTGAAAACCTGCAATAAGATACTGTTTTGCTTGCTTTATTCAGTATATGAGTTTTCTGCAGTTCTAGGTAGGGGCATCCCAATGTTCTCTATAAGTTCTTAATGGTCTATTACTATTTTTAAATGCAAATGACCTGGTATCCTCACAGATCTGCTTACTAGAAAGTCAAGATCTTATTCTTGAATAACAGTATATGGTTTATATGCATAATTTTAGCCAAAAGATTAAAGTTGCTTTCCCACCTCACATGCTTTATATCCCTCCAGTTGCCTCCTCTCCACTGTGAAAATTGGTGGTTTCCTTTCTTTGAATGAGTTATTTTATCTATACGTTTGCCTGGGGGATCTCCCATGTATATTGACTCTTTTGAAAAATTTCAACAGGCCTGTGAGGGATTCTATTTTACAAGAGACAAGTCTGTTCTGTAATATCATTTATTTTTGCATCCATTATTAAATATTCTCTGGAATACTTTCCATTAGTCTGCCGCATTGGTAGTTCTGTTCTCTAAACCACCTCTAAAGTGTCACAAAGGAAAACAAACGTATTTAGAATGAGTGAAATCACACAATCATGTTGACTTGCTACACAGCACAAAGCAGGATGTATAATGTGTGATGTGCTTTGACATCTATGTCACAGGAAACTGTAGGGTGTACTACTATTGTGAAGATACACTGCACATGGTCTGGCCTTGCTTCTTTTTCCCTTCTTAGATAATAGACTACTGCTAGTAAAATTTTATACAGATTTTATTTGGTTTTATACAATTCTTTGAATAATGAATAAAAAAAAAAATAAAAAGCTCATTATTTTCTTCTCATTTCTCTTGAAATAAGGTAGTGAGATTGGATTCTATCAAGGCTACATAACGCATGCCCAGAACAAAGAGTCAGGTATTAGCATAAGACTGCTATTTCCACTTGGATTACTCATTAAAAGAAGTTAAATCTAAATCAGAAGTCCCTATTAAAATGAGGTTGTTTTATTTTGGGTGCTTATTTCGTGAGGATAACTTTTAATACTGCATTATAGGCTATAATAATTCTTTCTGAACAATAAAGAAACAGTAAATGTTCATTTCAAATAAGATATTGCCTGAGCACTGATGATGAGATATTTAATTTCTGCAAACAGAATATGGACACCAATTAATTATATATTTGTCCAAAATTGAGAGAAAAATATAATCATTTCCCACAGCTCCTTGGAAAGACTTTTAAAAGTAAGGAAGAGGAGGATAGGAGAAAGGTGTCAGTAAGGCTCTTCAACATTTTACATACTGAAATTCAAGGCAATTTGGACTGAAGAAGGACCTGTGAAAGTACAATGAAAGTTATATAAAAGAAGAAAGCAACATCCATTTATTAACAGTTTGCTTAAGCTGCAATTTAATATATTTCAGCAAATATAAAGTTTAAAAGGTCAAAAATATCAACATCAAATACAGACAAACACCATTGAGGGGCTTTATAATCCTATTAAGAATGAAAATAAAACAAAAATATACAGTAAAAAATATTAAAAATATAAATTATTTCTTTTTTTCTGAGTAAAGAAAAAGGACACTATGTACATTTTTCACCTCTGACTTTGGAAAGCAATCAGCTACAACCATTTTCAAAGAATTGGAGTTGGGATGATTTAAGATTATAATATTCCAGAAAATTAGATCCTAGAAGAATTGATCTGAAGGCTTTAACTAAGAAATCCATATGACCTGAAATTTAGTTGAGAAGACTAAAAGTAGAAGAAATATAGAAGACATGTAAATCAATCTGATTATTTGTCCAACAAATTTTGTTTCTGTTTTTGTTTTCCTCTTGAAAGATTTGTTAATTTGTAGGGATGAGTCTTCATAAAGTAGATCTGCATTTTTCCAAAGCAGTTAGTTTAGTTACTCATGATATGTTTCTCCAACATTTCATTTAAACTGAACAACAAAAAGACAATATTCATTAAATGGTTTAAGGTCTGCTTTCTTAGTGAGTCTAAATGTTACAAGGGAAGCATCAAACATCTAGAAAGAAAACCACTTGTAGTAATTTTCTGTAGAGATTTTTTCATGGTTTAATACTTCTGAATGCATGCATGACCAATTTAGAGGATGAGAGACTTTTTCCTGATATGTGATAGATCAGTGAAGGTGTCAGCCCAGACAGAGATGACTTGTCTGATGCTTCTGGAAGGTGACCATTTGCAGGATTCTGTTAAGACATATTGAAATAATAGGACTTGTTCTGCATAAAGCACTAATCTGTGACGTATAAAACACAACAAAAGTAAATTATATACTTCCATTATAAAAGGGTCATATATATCCTTGAAGGTATGCAAAAAGAATAACATATAAAGATTGGGAAATTACACTATCATTCCACAGTGCTGAAATTACCTTATAGTCTCTGCTACACATCATCTGAATATTCCCCTCTACAACATGTAATACAATCAGCTACATAATTGCTTACAAAATGCATCACTACAAGACCTCAGGATTCAAGGTACATTGGTACCTCCTGGATTCTGTCACTGGAGTACATTCATTTTTTTTTTGAGACCACATTCTTTATTCTACCTCAGATATTTTAGCCTCAACACATTGGTAAATGGATTTAAACCAGTGACCCATCACACACCAGAAGCCATACTAGTTAATCTAGTGATCCATTTTGGCCTCAGTTAATATGAACTATTAAATAATATAGGTGACTAAAATAATAACTTCCACCAATAATTTGCATCACTACAAAGTTCAACAAAATATTGAAATCTCACTTGCAGTTTGTTTTAACCTCTGTGGGAGCAGTCAGAACTGCTTAAGGACAGCTATGCAGAGTCTGATAGAATTTCTTTTATACAATATAAACTTCTTTATACGGATGTGCTATTGATTTTTAAAGCACTATCAAATGAAACACTACTATTTGCAACACAATATGAATTAAGTAGTCCCTCAGAAATGTTTCTTCAAGGAGGTTTAGAACTAACTGTTCTATGGATTTACTCCCCATCTGAGGGAAGACAATGAGAAATACACAATTCAGGTTCCATTATATTTCACTGAAACTGTTCAACATTCACTTTTCTCTTGGGTTCCTCCAGAGGTCAGATTGGGAGAATACAAGCTATACAGAATAGATTCGAAGTCTTCCATAAGACTCTTGTTGGAATGAGACAGGATAGAGAAAAAAGTCACTCTTCCACAACTTAATGTACCATTCATTAAAATCTGGGGGGAAAAATCCAGATATTTGATTGTGAGAACAATAAGGATGCTGGTGTGTAACAACATATAGTATCATATATAGAATATGGTCCAGGGGAAACAGAAGTACAAACTAGACATGAAAGTCCACTATTTGTATTCTTATTTTTCAGAATGCTTTTAAAAGACAACAAAATAGATTTCTTAAAGGACAAGACTACAGTTATTCCAAAAGTTTTTAAGATTCTGAAAGTGTGAAGTGCAAAGCAAATATAAGAAAAGGTGGATTAAGCATCTTGGTTTTTTACAGGCACTAATCCTGATTAGTAGGATATATCTGACTGTACATTTTAAGCCATTAATTAAAAAATTTGTTTACAAAGGGAACAAAAGATCAACAATGAGAGGTACAACACTTCAGCAGCTGCACCTGTTTCACAGTATAGCTCACTCATGACTGCATTTTGGCAGAATTAACTAAGGATTAAGTAGGGTTTTTAGGAAAGAATTAGTTTTCTTATAATAGTAATAGTAACCCAATACTTGCTTGATTAAATGGGCTTTGAAAGCACTTCTACCAATGCCATTATGTTTGTTTGTTTACTTTAACAAATGTACCTTGTAAACGGAAAGATTTTACTACCTGTCATCAACACCAGAGGTTTTATTCTGAAATAGCATTTCCTTACTTTTTAGTACTGAAGATGACATTTACTCTGCAGAATACAAATAGGAGTCTAGGAAACTTACTTTTTATTTGTATGTGCATAATTTGTCTTGTTGATATTTCTGTCCATATAAGTACCTTGGGGTTTTTTGTCTAAAAACTTTGCAGAAATTTTTTTAGGAATTTGGATTATTGCTGAATGACCCAGCATACAGGCAATGAAGTAAAGTTCAGTCTATATTATCTCTATTCCCTATACTAACAAAATACCTCATCATGTCATTTAGTTTCTGTTCAGGTTGAATATTTTAAATTTTATTCAAATCAAAAATGAAAAAAAAAAAGTTTATATTTACTGTGAAAACAGATATAGCATGAGGTATAAATTGAACTATCTCTTTGTATGACAGAAATAATAATCTGAAAATAAAGCCCTGTAGATTAACAAGATCCCCTGCATCTCAGATCCCTTTGCTTTTTCAAAAGTCTGTGGTTTTCAACTAAAGCTTCAATAAAAATGTAAGTAAAATAACTAAATTCCATCAATTCAGTACCTTGTGAGAAAGATATTTTTCTCTCCATAAATCTAAATTATAGTGTCAAAGTCAATATAAAAATAGAACTTCAAAGGACATTTACAGAAGTTATGATTATACATTCAGATCTTCTGGTGAAGTCCCCACTGACTGGAAAAGGGGAAACATAACCCCGATTTTTAAAAAGGCAAAGAAGGATGATCTGGCAAACTATAGACCAGTCAGTTTTACCTCCATGCCTGGTAAGATCACAGAGCAGATCCTGCAGGAACACTGCTGAAGCAGAAGAATAATGAAGAGGTGATTGGTTATAATCAACACAGCTTCACCAAGGGTAGATCATGCCTGATGAATCTGTTGGCCTTCCATGAAAAGGTCACAACATCAACAGACAGGGGAAGAGCAACTGATGTCTTTTACCTGGACGTGAGCTAAGTCTTTGACACTGTCCTGTGAGACATCCTGGTCTCCAAGCTGGTGGAATATGGGTTCGATGGATGGACCACTTGGTGGATAAAGAATTTGCTTGACGGCCACACCCAAAGAGTGGCTGTCAAAGGATCCTTCTCCAAGTGGAGACAGCGACAGAAGGAGTCCCACAAGGATCAGTACTGGGACCACTCTTGTTCAACATCTTTGTCAGTGACATGGACAGTGGCATCGAGTGCTCCCTCAGCAAGTTTGCCGACAACACCAAGCTGTGTGGACCAGTTGATACGTGGGAGGGGAGGGATGCAATCCAGAAGGACCTGGACAGGCTGGAGAGGTGGGCCCATGCCAACCTCAGGAAGTTCAACAAGACCAAGTGCAAGGGCCTACATCTGGGTTGGGGCAATCCTAAGCACTGATACAGGCTGGGTGGACATTGGCTTGAAAGCAGCCCTGAGGAAAGAGACTTGGTGGTGTTGGTGGATGAAAAGCTCAACATGAGCCACCAGTGTGTGTGCTTGCAGCCCCAGAGGGCCAACCGTATCACGGGCTGCATCAAGAGGAACGTGGCCAGCAGGTCGAGGGAAGTGATTCTGCCCCTCTACTCTGCTCTCTTGATACCCCACCTGGAATATTGTGTCCAGCTCTGGAGCCCCTATTCCAAGAGGAAGATGGGGGTGCTGGAGTGAGTCTAGAAAAGGGACACGAGAATGATCAGAGGATTGGAACACCTCTCCAATGAGGACAGACTGAGAGAATTGGGTTTGTTCAGTCTGTAGAAGAGTAGGCTCCGAGGAGACCTTCTTGCGGCCTTCCAGTATCTGAGGGGGGACTACAAGAAAGGTGGTGAGAGACTTTTTAGGAGGTCAGACAGTGACAGAACCAGGGGAAATGGATGCAGAGGAGGGTAGATTTAGATTGGACATTAGGAAGAAGTTCTTCACTATGAGGATGGTTAGACAGTGGAAGATGTTTCCCAGAGAGGTTGTGGAAACCTCATCCCTGGAAGTTNATCTTTAAGGTCCCTTCCAATTCTGACAATTCCATGATTCTATGATCTTCTTAGTTTTATTTACTTAGATTGTGAAATTTACTGTTCAATATGTTATTTTTTAAACCAAAATAAATAGATTTATTACAAATGGAGGGGAGCAAAAACAGCAAACAGAAACAATCAGAAGCAAAGAGCCTACGATATATTTTATTCTTAAAACAAAGATAAAACACACATAAAAAACCATCTTTAATTACTTTTCTATTAGAACAAGAGATTTTACTTTGCTACAATTCACTTCAATAGTAAAATGTAATTTAGTTTTACTACAAATGGGTTAGACACTATCAAGCAATGGCCATAATATAAATTGTTTGTCATGGAGGAATTTTGATCAGTAAAAGATGATATTATTATGAAACTGGTCATCCGTGCTAAGCCACAAAAAAACATATATGGAAAATATAAAGTCATTGTATGGGATGAGGACAACAAAGAGTTTCTGGGTTTCACTATGTACATTTAGAGAAAATTCTTTAATAGCTATTTTGTTACTTGGTTAAAAGTACTTGGAGGAAAATTTCAGATTTAAGCTGCCTTACTTTTAAGATGAAAAAGGTTAGATTTTCAGAACGACTATACTGATACTCTTACAATTTTGAAATCTTTCCATAAAATGGAAGAAAACAAGCAACAAAAAAAAAATCTAAACAAACTAACAAAAATAATGAATCTGAGAACTATCCAGATGTTGCTTTCCTTTAAATAACGTTGAGGCCAAAACAATCAGTAGCTTTTAAAGGGAGGGATGTCTGTAATGTGTAACAGTGTGGGTATATGCGGCATATGGATGAACTATACCACATCTGCTGAACAGATGCAGCAAAGAGATAATTCTGAAATCCAGTGGTAGTCAAGCTTAGGATGCTTTATCCAGTTCAGTCCATATTCACAGAATCAAACAGAATCATAGAATGTTAGGAGTTGGAAGAGACCTCAAAAGATCATGTAACCCAACCCCTTGGCACAGCAGGATTCCCTAGACCAGCCCACACAGAAGTGCATCCAGATGAGTCTGAATACCTCCACAGAAGGAGACTCTACAACCTCCCTGGGCAGTCTGTGCCAGTGCTCTGGCACCTGAACTGGGAAAATATTTTTTCTTGCATTTGCACAGAAACTACTATGCTTAAGCTTACAGCCATTGCCCCTTGACTTAGCACTGGACCTCACCGATAATAGCCTGACCCCATCCTCCCAACACACACCCTTCACATATTTAAAAGCATAGATGAGGTCACCCCTTAGTCTCCTCTTCACCAAGCTAAAGAGACACAGCTCCCTCAGCTTTTCCTCAGAAGGAAGATGTTCCAGCCCCTTCATCATCTTGGTGGCTCTGTGTTGGACTCTTGCAAGCAGGTCCCTATCTTTCTTCAACCGAGGGGCCCACAACTAGACACAATATACCAGATGCAGCCTCACCAGGGTACAGTAAAGAGGGAGAAGAACCTCTTTTGACCTACTGCCCACACCCTTTCTAATCCAGCTCAGAATCCCATTGGCCCTCCTGGCCACAAGAGTACACTGCTGGCTTAAGATCATCCTTCCATCCACCAGGACCCCCAGATCCCTTTCCTCTTCACTGCTCTCCAACAGCTCAGTCCCCAACCTATACTCATACATGGGGTTGGTCTTTCCCAGGTGCAAGACTCAACACTTTTCTTTGTTGAATTTCATTAAATATCTCCCTGCCCAACTCTCCAGCATGTCTAAGTCTCACTGAATGGCAGCACAACCCTCCGGTGTGTCAGCCACTCCACCCAGTTTAATGTCATCAACAAACTTGCTGACAGTGCACTCTGTTCCCTCATCCAGGTTGTTAATGAATAGATTGAAAAGTACTGGTCTCAGTACCGAGCCCTGTGTGACTCCACTGGACACAGGCTTCCCACTCAGAGATGTGAGGCAATTCATTGGCATGATGTGTAATAAAGCAGTGTTATAAAGTTTTAGTTTTTAGTTATTCTTAAAACTCTCCCTCCAACTAAAAAATAAGCCTTTCCATATTTCATCTTTGCAAAAGTCTTATTTGACATTGGAACCAAGCTGGAATGACACCAAGTCAAACACAACATGATTGCTGAACAGCAAAACCAAGTAGTTCTGTTTGCTACTCCTGTTTTTAAAGAACCTTGGAGAGATATCTCCAGATGGAACCAGGTAGAAACTTCTGGTTATGCAGTTATGCAACCAAAATGAATTTGTCGTTAAGAAGTAAAAAATAAGAAATAAATGTTATGTGGAAAGGCTGGAAGCACTTGGTCTGTTCAGCCTGGAGAAGAGGAGACTTAGGGGAGACCTCATAGCTGTTTATAACTTTCTCACCAGGGAGGGAGGCGTGGGTGCTGACCTCTTCTCTCTGGTGGATAGCGACAGGACACGGGGGAATGGCATGAAGCTGTGCTGGGGGAAGTTTAGATTGAATATTCGTGGGATCTTCTTTACCCAGAGGGTGGTGGAACATTGGAACAGGCTCCCCAGGGAGGCTGTCATGGCCCCTACTCTCATGGAATTTAAGAAGCAGTTGGTCAAGGCACTTAGGCAGATGGTGTGACTATGGAGTTGTCCTGTGCCTAAACATGAGTTGGACTAGATGATCCTAATAAGTCCCTTCCAACTCTAGATTGTCTGTGATTCCGTGATTCTGTTAAATGGAAGAAAAAAAAAAAATAAAAAACCCCAAACATTGTCTTCTCCAAGATGTTTGAACAATTACTTATCTAACACAACACAATTGTAAAAACAAGTTTTTGGAAGTAAATAGGCTGAGTAAGAGTGTTTAAGAAGAGGATGGATTTATTTAATACTAAGACATCCAGAACATTATATCCAAGGTTGCTTACATTCCAAACAGGATTTCAAAGAACCCAACTGTAGTAATGGTAAGTACTGCAGATGGTCAGTCAGTCTGAAGAAACAAAGTAGAGGTGATGAGGACAGTGGAAACTAATATTTCTTCAGTACCTAAAAATGTTCTGCTTTCTCTCAGCTAAGCCTGGTGCCTCACACATGCATTAAGAGTTATGCCACTATGGTAATATTTCTTTTCATTAATACTGATTAATAGACTCATATTAAAACAAATACAAAAAATTTACTTAAAGATGCTGTGTAGGAGAAATGACAGCAGTTGTCAAGAATCTGCATGCAAGGCAGCCAGCATCACTCATAAAACAATATCATTCACAGCTACATTGCCATGACGTGTAGTTGCTTTATAAAGCATTTTGGTAAGTTGTTTGACAGCAAGTGCAACTTGCTTTCTCACCTCAGTATTCCCCATCCTACCTTCTGTGCCTAAATAATTAGTTGAAAAGTAAGGTGATTTAAATGCTTGGCTGTCTGTGGGCTCTGACATTATCAAAGTGTAGCCATTTGCCTTCAGAAGGAGCAAGGTTTTTCAGTAACTTTGATGTTTTTTGCTGACTGCAATCATAAAGGTTAGCTATTAGTGTTACTCTCAAATGGTGACATGCAGAATTCAGCAGAATTCATTTTCTAGAACTTCAGTTTAACTTGACACAGTTTGTTGAAATGGAATATTTGCTTTACAAAAACAATGAGTTTGTTGATTACCCAGTGCTTGGGATACTATTGAGTAGAAGCAATGATGACTATCACAGGCCCTTTGTGTAAATTATTTTGTGCACATCTCAGTATAAAACTTATACGTATTTCCATAAGAAAGAGTTTTAATCCTCCTAGGCTTAATTTAAGAACCACCTGTTATTCACAGGGAACAGGTCATCCTAAGTGAAATCACACAGTACCTATAGGATGGACAAGGGATCAGACCCAGCCGACACAGGTTTAAAAAGGCCAGGCCCTAGCTGACCAGCCTGATCTCCTTTTATGATCAGTTGACCCATCTGCTGGATGAGGGGAAGGCTGTGGATGTAGTCTATCTAGACTTCAGCAAAGCCTTCAACACCATCTCTCATGACATCCTCCTGGAAAAGCTGTCAGCCTGTAGCTTGGATACTTGTTCTCTCTGCTGGGTTAACAACTGACTGGGTGGATGTGTTCATTTGCTTGAGGGTAGTAGATAGGATCTGCAGAGGCACCTAGACAGGCTCGATTGATGGGCAAACACCAATTGTATAAGTTTCAATAACGCCAAATGTTGGGTCCTGCATTTTGGTCATAACAACCCCCAAAAACACTACAGGTTTGGGAAGGAGTGGCTGGAGAGTTGCCCAGCAGAGAAGGACCTGGGGGTGTTGACTGACAGCCAGCTGAACATGAGCCAGCAGTGTGCCCAGGTGGCCAAGAAAGCCAAAAGCAT
Source organism: Galbula dea (assembly GCA_013399015.1). Taxonomy (NCBI): domain Eukaryota; kingdom Metazoa; phylum Chordata; class Aves; order Piciformes; family Galbulidae; genus Galbula; species Galbula dea. The sequence goes on along the minus strand of VWZX01005150.1, from coordinate 1,578 downwards.
CCTGGCTTGGATCAAGAATAGTGTGGCCAGCAGGAGCAGGGAGATGATCTTGCCCCTCTATTTGGTGCTGGTGAGGCCACACCCTGAATATTGTGCGCAGTTTTGGGCACTGCAATGTAGGAAGGACATTGAGGTACTGGAGAGGGTGCAGAGAAGGGCAACTAAGCTTATCAGGGGTCTGGAGAACAGGCCTTATGAGGAGAGGCTTAGGGAGTTGAGGTTGTTTAGCCTGGAGAAGAGGAGGCTGAGGGGAGACTTTATTGCTCTCTTCAGTTACCAGAAAGAAGGTTGTAGAGAGTTGAGTGTTGGCCTCTTCTCCCTTGTGACTAGCAATAGGACTAGAGGGAATGAGTTCAAGTTGTGCCAAGGCAGGTTTAGATTAGAGATTAGGAAAAATTTCTTCACTGAAAGAGTGGTGAGGTGTTGGAATAGGCTGCCCAGGAGAGTGGTGGAGTCACCATCCCTGGAGGTTTTCTAAAAGCGGGTATATGTGACATTTAGGGAGATGGTTTAGGTTTAACAGTACTTAGTGTAGGGCTGTTGGTTGGACTTGATGATCTTGAAGGTCCTTTCCAACTGTGATAATTCTGTGATTCTGTATATGACTAAGACTAAGCTCATACTTCAAATGAGAATTGTCAGTAAGTTCTAGCTTTAACTAACTAGTGTCTGTAGGCCAAATGGTTGGTGAAAGTTGTCAGTGTTGAGCAATGGGCTGGCATACTGGCAGAGACAGCAAGTAGTTGCCATGTCATTAACTGCATCTGATGATTCACCACACTTCTCCACCTGACTGATTCTGACAGAATCCTGAATTTCTTTTTACATCTTAGATGAAAATGTGTCATAACAGATAATGCATCACCTGATTTCAAATAATTCTGCTTTTTATTTTATTCTTTAGTACCTGGTGTAAACAAGAATTTAATACACATAGACATGACAGAAATGTGTTAAACTTATTGGATTTTTTTGTATATGTCTCTGTGTGTTTGTGTATTGGAGTGGCAGAACAAGCCAGAAAGATTTATAGACTTTATTTTCTGATAAGTCTTACAAGGGAAAAGGTCAGAATTTTCAGCAACCTAGAATCTAAAACCCAATAAAATTTACACATGTCTCTCTCTTAAAAATAACAAAATGTAATGTTGTGGTTTGGGTTGGAACAGAACTGATTCTGTTCAGTGATTTTAATTTTTAGCTCAAGCTCCTCTAAGAAACTGCACTTTCTGAGACTAACAGCATGTTTTCATAGGCAGTACCAGCTTCTAGCAGTGATAAGGCCTAACAGTTACATTTACTACCAGGGATTGGTATGCAAAGCAAGTTCACTGTTAAATCTTGTGTCTCATGTTGGGGGGTGCAAGGTAAAGGCTGCACCTTCAGGGAGGAGCAGACAGGACAGGTGACTCCAAACTGACCAGCTAAAGTATTCCATCTCATATATGTCATATTCGATATATAAACTGGGGGTCAGTCCCCCCTTGCTAGTTTTTTTTTTTTATTCTCCCTTCTTTGTTCCTTCTTCTCCTGCTCTTTGGTGATTCATAAGTTCCTGCATCCAGTACCAGGATCCAG
>VWZX01005148.1:64477-105842 GCA_013399015.1 Galbula dea | reverse complement strand
ATAGCAGCCTTTCAGTACCTGAAAGGGGATTATAATGTAGAAGGGGAGAGACTTTTTCAGCTGGTTGGATTGCAACAGGACACAGGGGTATGGCTACAAGCTGAAGGAGGGGAAATTTAGGCTGGAGATTAGAAGGGGGTTCTTTACCCAAAGGGTGGTGAGGCACTGGAACAGGTTGCCCAGAGAGGTTGTGGAGGCCCCATCCCTGGCAGTGTTTAAGGCCAGGCTGGATGTGGCCCTGGATGACCTGGTCTAGTGCATGTGGCATCCCTGCCCATGGCACGGGGGTTGGAACTAGATCATCTTTAAGGTCCCTTCCAACCTGAGGCATTCTATGGTTTAGGGATAATAGTAGTGTAGGGCTGTCAGTTGGACTAGATGATCTTGAAGGTCCTTTCCAACTGTAAAAAAGTATAAAAGTATAAAAAGGATGTCATTTTTCCTCTAACATGAGCAAATGTCCAATCTGCAGTACTAGCAGTAATGTTGCTGCTCCCTGTTGTTAGCAGGCTAGAGCTAAAAGCAAAGAGGGGGCACCTTTCAGCCAGTACAATTCAGTGGTATCAACATAAATGCTACCAATGCACTTCCTTTTCCACATCCAATCTTTAATAGTGGCCATCTTGACCAATGAGCAGGAAGTTGCCCTGGAACCTAAATTTATTTCCTTTCTACTTTAAACGGAGAAGGAGTGCTTCCAGAATCTCTGTTGTTCTCTATCTGGACCTTTCCTTTCTCTAAGTTCATTTACACTGAACCCAAGCTCCCAGCGGTGTTACTGTATTTAGGAAAGGGGTGCCTGAGCTGAATCTGGCATACGTTTAAGTGTAAATCCCCCCACTCCTGTGTTTCAGGACAGAGACCTGTACAAGTCTTCAATAAACAATTATTGCATTATTTTTCCTTTTTATAGAAGGTCACAATCAAATCCTGTGAAACATTGCTATCCCTAGTCTGGCAGGCTGCCATTCAGACCGCAGGAAGCCCTGGAGAGAAGAATGTCCACTTAGGGCCTTATTCCATCTTCGTTATTCCCTACAGAAGCAGAATTCCTCAAAGTCTCTGGAAGTTTGATCTGAATAGAAAGTATTTTGCCTGAATAGCACCCCTTATTGAGGCATTGTCACTGAGTCACAAATTTAGATGAGTGTTGTGGCTAGCAGTTTAATCTATACTGCATGGACTTTTTTTCACACCAACATAGGGAGTGCTAATCACTTCTAATGGTCTAGCAGGATTGTCTGGCAGTGAGGGACTTCTCAATTTGAGAGTTGGACGTTGAAGGGAAAAACAGTTTCTTACTCAAGATTTTATCTGGGAATTTATTAATTTCTGGCAATGAGGGAAATATTGTATCTTACTGGTTTTCAATAGGAAATGCAACCTTACTGAAGAAGGAAAGCCAGAGGTCCATTCACAAAAAATATGCAAAAAACTTGTGCTTCAGGGGAAAAGGAACAAAGACAAAAATGCAATTTTTGCCTAAAAAATAACAAGAAATGAAAATTGTAAGTGAAAGGCAGTATCCTTAACTGTCAGTCAGTTGATAATATTGAAACCTTAAACTCTTTTCCTGTATTCTTTTTTATGCCTTAATTTATGAGTGCACTTCAAATATCATAGAATCATAATGGTTGGAAAAGACCTCAAGATCATTGAGTCCAACCATCCACCCAATACTACCATGCCCAACACCAAACCATGTCCCCAAGCTGCACATCTATGTTTTTTGAATGCTTCCAGGGATGGTGAGTCCCCCCCCTCCCTGGGCAGCCTGTTCCAATGCCCGATAACCCTCTCAGTGAAGAAATTCTTCCTAATATCCTATCTTGTATGTTTTTACTATATAGAGACTTTCTGAGAGATAACTTTGTTTCTACATTTTAATTGTTGCCAGTTCATTGGCTCCTATTATCACTTGTGATTTAATGGGCCTGTGGTTGTTGGGAAATAACTTTCCTGTTGTTTTAACTAGCAGCACCTGGCTGCATTTCTGTATTAATAAATATTGTCTTAATCCTTCAGAGAGGTCTAGTAATTTTTTTGGCATTCATTCAATATTGTCTTCTCCTTATTTCAGGTTATTGAAGGAAAGCTGGCTCCTTTCTTGGGGAAGGTGATCAAGTTTGCCACCTCTCATGTGTACAGCTGCAGCCTTTGTAGTCAAAAGGGGTTTATTTGTGAGATTTGCAACAATGGAGAAATCCTTTACCCCTTTGAGGACATTTCTACAAGCAGGTACTGTATGTCAGTCATACATTTGACTCCTGTATCATATCATTGTCGATTCTTAGCCTTGTGAAGTCTTATTTAAATAACTAGGGACTGGAGCCCACTAATGCCCCTTTCTGGGTAGCTACACTAGATTACTGGTTGAGGAAGGCCACCACGAGAAGACTTGGAAATAGATGGGAAGAGCTACTTCTCAAAGCCCTGTAAGTCTCAGAAGAGCTGTTCAAAAAGGGAAGAGTCCCCGGTAGCATCACACAGTGTTTTGTCAAAGTTCTTCTGAGTTTGGATTGTCCTCTGACACTTGCAAAATGAATTCTCTGGAGCGATGACAGGTATCTTTGTAGTATCTGATGTCACTGAGCCCATGATGTACTGGGGTTGCCCATTATAAAACAATAGCCACCTACTCTGAAGTGTTTCCCTCATGGAATATAACAGCTAATTCTCTGCTTTCTGTGTGCATACTCCTTTGTGCATATGTATGCAAGATTTTTTTTTTTTTAATACATTGCTATTCTCAGGTGACTACAAAACAAATATAAACATATGCCAATCCTAGATAAACAAAATAAACTTTATTTCACATTATATTACTGGATGCCAAATCAGGGACAGGAGTTGAACAAAAATCCTAGAAGCAAAATACAGCAAACCAGAGCAGACTTGGCAATGCAGTAATATAACTACCCTTTTAAAACAAAAAGGTCTTGGATTTTGAATAAAGGAGGGTGGGATTTTCTGTGTGTGTGGTTGTTCTTTTTTAAACTCAGCAGAAAGACAGTAGCTTTTAAGACAAGTCTGGATGGGGCTCTGGGCAACCTGATCTAGTGGAAGGTGTCCCTGCCAGGTAGGGGGTTTGGAACTAGATGATCTTTAAGGTCCCTTCCAACTCTGGCAATTCTGTGATTCCATATCTGACAGCACAGCATTCATCCATAGTAAGTACTTTTCTGCCTGTTTCCAATAGTCATTCTAATTTGTGCTCCAAACTGTTCCATTGAAGGAAGGGGATAAAACCTGAAGAGCCACCTTTGGAAACAATCAGGACCAGCCTGTTAAAAGGGCTTTGTGAAGAGTCCGATTCCCCTGCATGCATGAAGGTTTTAAATTATAAGTAACTGAAGACTACTCTTTGGGGATTTTCAGCCTGACCTGAGTTTCAAAGACTGTTTGCACATTGTTTTTCCAGACTCTTATTCTAAAAAATGCATTGACAAAGCAATGGGCATAAGCTAAACAAAGTGTGCAGCTGAGCTCTATACAGTTTTCAAGAAAAAAATGTACCAAGGGTGCATGGTGAGATAGGTATAAGATGTCTATTGAGACTATATTAAAGATAGTTGAAGATACTCCTGAAAGATGAATGAGAATGTGTAAGAGCATTTGTGAAGACAAGTTTACTTCAAATGTCTATGCATTTGATTTGTCTGGGGGATTTTTGGTCACAAAACCATTGTTGGGTGTTGTGGGTTAGGGCTGCGGCGGTAGCTAACCCAGGAAGACGGACACTATCTCTCTCTCCCCCCCCTTTCCCCCACGGCGGGAAAGGGGCAGAGGGTGAGAGAAAAGCGGCAAAGAAGGAAAAAAACCCACAAACTTGCGGATTGGAAATTAAAACTAAAACTGCTTTAATAAACAATAATAACAAAGCTAGATGAAATATATGTATGTATATAAATATATACAAAACCCAGACTGCGTCACCACCGAGGCTCCGGCAAGCTCCGGCAGACAGGAAAAGGAGAAGAAACCGCCACGTCCTGGGCGCGCGTCCTCCCCTGTCCCCCACCAGCCAGCACACCCACACACCGGCGCTGCCTCCCCTCCCCTCGGCGCAGGGTCCTTAGGTGTTCTCTTCAGTGCCTGACGCAGGGCGATCCAGTAAAGGGACCGGCCCCTCGACTACATCAATCACGGTATAAATGGGACGGAATACTCCAAAAATAAAATCATTGAACAGAAATAGTTCTGCTCTAACTCAAACTAAGACATTGGGTGTATATTATTCCCCTGCCCTTCAGCTGAGTTTAAACCTACATTGCAATTACAGAGTTTGAAACCCTCTGAAATCAAATTTTATTTGTTGGCAGTTCAGTAAAAGCCAAGACAAGCTGTTCTTGCCCCTGTTTTATGCAAGTTATAAGTCAGAAATTACTTTTTTCATGTTGCACAAATGTGAAGTCATGGTTGATGTCATACCAAAGATACTGGTCTTTCATAATGATTTCAATTAAAAAATAATCAGCATGGGAACTTGTCCAGTATTTCTTTGTTATTTTTTCAGAGGTCATTTTGCTTCCACCTTTGGTATTCCTTTATCACTAAACCTTGCTTCTACTCCCAGCATTTTCCATTTCCCTTCCTACTCAGATTTCTCATTCCTACTCATGTGTGCATATGCACCTTTGTGAAACCAAATTTTTTCGGTTATATTTTTGCTCTTTTGCACCATCAGACTGGAGGCAAGTCATACCAACAGAAGAGCTTGTGTGTTTTACTGTGCAGCTCCAATGAGCTGCAAAGCAGTGAGGGAGAAGGCCAAGTAGAGGAATTCTGTGTTTTTTTCCATCTCAGATGAGAGAGTTTTCTGAGGCAGATGTTCTGACCACTACAATAAAAAGGCTACTTAAAAATAGTTAGATGTACAGAGTAAGTTGTGGCAGATGGAATGACAAGTCAGAAAAGGTTCATGTGAAGACTTGCATTTATACCATAGATTTCTGATGACATGTTCAGCTTTCTTTGTTAGTTAAGTGTCATACAGAGCTTCGAGTAAACAGCTCAGATTTGTGATTTAGTTATGCTGTTCTGTGTCCACAGTGCGCTGTGAGAATTGGCTACAATTCCCTTTCTCCATCCTTGTTTCTGGAATTTCTGTCTACAGCACAGTATTCACATTTTGTACTCAATACTAGACTGGCAAATACCATGGCTGTAGCTGCTGAGTTAGGGATGGAAGAGCAGCTGAGCTCTGAAGACCATGGTTTTTTCTTCTTCCTTTTGAATGTTGTTCATTCAGTTTTGAGCATTCTACTAATTCTACCAGGCTATTAGGTTAGAAATATTCAAAAGTGGGTGCATGACAGCTTTTGCAAACTTTACCTCTCTGTCGAATGTTTGAAAAGTGAAGTCTTTTTCAGGGGTGGGGTAGGGGCTGGGGTGTCTGTGTTGTGCTGGCCTTTTATTTTTCTGGCTACCTCCTTGACCTTTCTTGCTTTTTGGAGAGAAGAGTGACAGCTGTCAGAGAGGCCATTACAATCCCAAGTTGGTTCTTAGCTGGCTGTTACCTTTCCATCTTCATGGTCTCTTAGGTCACCTTTGAAGTGAAGTGATTGTTTCTCTCCGAAGTATTCTCAGCAGTTTCTGGAGCAGTCTTCAGTAGGAATTTATGAAAGGTGAATATTCTTTGGATAGATGCAGCTGAGAGAAAAGGAAGGCACATCTTGAAGGTTGGACTTTCTCTTTGGGCAGGTCATTTGCTTGAGAGTCATTTCACAGAATCACAGAGAGTAATTTTTGTCAGTCCTTGAGCAAACAGAGTGAATACCTGGGTTATGCACTCCTCAGGGTTTGAATACACATATATTGCATACCCTTCTCTCTCTAATCAGCATGATACATTCCTTTGTTGGCCAGCGGTTTCAAAACAAACACAATCAGTTCAATTAATTAGCGGATCGATGGGCTGTGCTTGGCAGGCTCTTTACATCCTGCTCAACAATACCCTGTAGCAGTTTGCTGCCTTGTATGTAAGGGTGGGCTCACAAAGTCGTAAGCTTTCTACTGGTATTTCCTCTCGGAAGCTTTTCGTGGGATGTGGCCATTCTGCACAGAGCTTAATGAAAGTTGTGATTCAGGAGGTAAACAGTTTCTTAAAAATTGTCCCATCCTTTTGGATCTCTCTGCGAGTCAGTTTGATTCCTCAGTCCCCCATTTTTCTCTTTTCTGTCTTAGCCATATTTATATAACAGTTCACCAAGATTCTTTCTACGTTTCACAATATGGGCATTTTTTTGAAGGCCTTTAAATCATGAAAACTGTATTTAAAGACTCTTGAGTTAATTGTACATTTCATGAAGCAAATCGCCAACTAATGTAAACCATCATAGCTCTGCTTTTACTGGAGCTCTGGCAGCTGAAACAACCTGAGCATCTACCTCCTGTTTCATTTCTTAGACTAAATGTGCACCTGGGCTTAAATTTAGCAAATAAACATATAAAATTATCCTATTATCACAAATTTTATTTTTACAAGTATTGTGAAATGAGTTTAAATATCCCTGGTTATAAATTGGCTTCTTGGAGGTATCCTTGCCCATTTGTTAGCAGCCAGGCACTGCCCCTCAGGTTGTTCTGATATTGCTTGTTCTGCACAAATGTGGTGAAAAAAGCAGAAACAAAAAGAAAATGCCTGTGAAGTGGTACTATTGTCTATAATATGTGGCTGTATTTGTTTTATAACCCAGAACAATTTTTAACAAGTTTTAACTATTAAGGAGTACTGAGAAAAATACAATTGGAACAACAATAAAATTATTCATTTAAAAAGGGGGTTCTGTCCAATTAGATAATTAACTAGTTGTGGTTAAGATTATTATATACTACCCAGTTAATAAAGTTTTGGTCTTGTCTGTGTGTCAGCATCCTAGTGACTACTTTCAGAGCCATTGTGTGGTGTTTTGCTGGTAAAGCCACTTGCTTGGTTAAGAACTATTTAGTCAGTTCCTTGCCTTTTTATGTGGTGACTACAGTTGTATGTGAACCATGGAGAGTTTCTCTTTTGTGTTCATATTCATTTTTCAAGGCTAAACTGTTTTCACTTTGTGAAGTTAATTTGTTCTGCAGATCAATTAAGACATTTAGACCTTTCAAGATACAAAGCAAAGGACACAAGTTTAAAATAGATGTGCCACAGAACAGGCCTGACTATATCAAACAGCTTGGATGCTTGTATAATCTTTGGCCACCCTACTGATAACACCTATGAATATACCTTACGCATAGTGAGAAGTCTTACTAAAGGCTCTGAGACTGTGCTTAGCTTTATGGCCTGCTAGAGTCTTTGCAAGATTACAGCTCGCTGTGTTGCAAGTGCTGTCGCTGGACAAAACCAGCTTTGAGTATTTGGGAGAAGGTTAAAGTATTAAGTGGAGAAACTGAAATAAGTAGTATAGAGCATTTCCAGGAAATACCTTGGCATGGATCAAAAGCATCACTCAAAGTACGTAATTTTCCCTCTTGCTTTGATTAGTTTGTTTTATGCTAGACAACCGTTCTCCGAGTCCGGTTCACCTGAGTTGTGCTAGTAGTTTAGTACCTAATTTTGGAAAGAGCTTAGCTTGTTGTTTGTTGGTGGTTCAAAACGCCCTGAAATGATCTGCTCAAAACTTTCTTTAAAGAAACTTAGGAATCTAAGTAGATGCTAAGTTCTCCTTCTCATAATTTAATTTCACATAAATATTTCAAAACTGGTCAAAATTTTCTGTCTCAGATCTTCTGATTTTTGTCTGTGCAGGGCAATATAGTAATGTTACCTAGAATACATAAAAAGAGGTAAAATATACTTTTTTATCAAGCACTGTATTTTGGAACTGAATTAGCTTTAGACGTTAGTTTTACCTGCCTCATGTCTGAGTGATATTAACTAGAATGTTCATCATAAAGTCAGTTATCTATTTAAAGTAGGAAGGTCTCTGCAGTGCTGTTCACCACTGGCTGAACATGTCAACCATCTTGCTTCCAGTTTCTATTTTGCAGCTTCCTTTTATTTTTTTTAAATGTTACATACTTTTTTTACACCTTGTATTTAGGTCATGTCTTCAAACTTACGGCATGAAGTCCAGGTGCCTTTGCCGTTCTCTTTTATTAAAAGTGTACTTGGCTTAATCACTGGATTTCCAGACACTAGACTTAAGAAAAATGCAAAATAGTAGAATCATGCAGTCAGATTATAATGGTTGAGGGCAGTGTGTTAATATTACTTTTAATATTATTGCCTGACTCCGCTTTTAGGTCTTCAATCACCATTTTGTGAATACAGTTAATCACTAATAGGAGAGTTAGATGGACCAAGTCCAGTTCATGGCATGACAGCTAGCAGAGGAAGAGGATATATGTCAGCAACGTAAACACTTGAATCTCTGTGTGTGGTATCTCAGCCTCTTCAGAGGTTTGCAGGTAGTGGATCTTCCATGTGAAGGGCTTTTCTTTTTTTCAGAGTAATTTAGCTCCACAAATTACAGTATAATCCCAAGAGTTTCAGATTAAGTGTTGTAATACTGGTTTTGGTGTCCCTTTACTGATTTCTTGTGAACTGCTCTGTATAGGCTGCGTTACATGGCTTGATCTCTGAATTTAGACAGCTTCCAAAGCGCAGTACTGAGGTCAACAGTCAGTCCTGCTGAATGCAAGTATGGAAATATATGTAGATAAAGTGTAGCATAAAATTCCTGCAGCCACAGCCAGGGGGGAGCTAAAGACATGATTCCTTCCTTAATCACGAGTGACAGAGCTCTGCAACGCAGGGCCTGGGAGCTGCAGGATCCGTTTTCTCCTGCTTGACCCTGCTGCCACATTCTGATGTGGTAACTCAGCCTGTGTACACAACTGTCACTGGGGAGACAGCAGGTGGTTAGGTCAAGCTGTTCTAGTTTGGCCCTGGCCCTGTAACAAATTGTTCTATAAGCTCCCAAAAGGAAGGCCTGCTCTGCAATTTCTCTGGGTCTAGCAGTGCCGAAGTTGACACAGAGTCCCCCTCCTGTTGGCAGAGCACTAGTGATTTTCTCTTGCTTCCAGTGAGCTGCCCACTTTCACCCTCATTTGTGAGGCTTTAATACCTTACCATTTTGCACATTTGTTGGATGGAGTCAGCCTTGGCAGTGGGTGCTAGTACAACAGTATGAGGAGCAAGACACAGCACAGATAGGGAGGCGCCCTGTGGCAAACTCTGGACAGCCAAGCTAGGACAGAGGCTTATTCATTCATCCTTTCCCCTTTGCCTGGGGCACTTCTTCAGCAGCTCAGGCTACCAGCTTGGTTTCCCATGCTGAGTAGAAGGGAGCAGACCCTGGTCTGGCAGTTTTCATGCACACCAGGTAGCGTCATTCAGCTATCCCAGGGTGGCATTACTATAGCACCAGTGGTGGTTCTGGTCACAGATGTTATGTTAGGCTGTGTTTGGGCTGGTCTCTGCAGCTGTTACAGAGGTGCAAACTGCAGGTACTCTGGTCTTATCAGTGCAGGCTGGTGGTCACTATACGCTCCTTCCTAGCTGCTGCCTGTAACCAGCTCAGTCCTCTGCATTGGTTCCCCCAGCACACAAGCAGGGCTGATGGTTGGCAGTTAGTTATTTCTACTGTTCTGGTGCACTTCAGGGCCAGCCCAGAACACATGCCATGCCATTAAAAATGAGGAGCATCTCTGAGCTTTGGTGGCCTATCAAGGGTAAACTGCATTTGATGAGCAGGTATATGGAAAGGAAAATTATGATTATGCTTTGAATCGCCACTGGCTCCCTGAATACTGAATTAATCATTTAGAGTAAATTGCAGACACTTAACAATTTGAGGGGCTGGGTAGTGGGGTTGTGTTCTGGTTTTGTCTGAAATTTTTTTTTATCTTCAGAGGTAAATTTTTCAAGAGCAAGTCTGAAGCATTAAGAGGTTTTTAAGTATGGAATTTTTTAAAAACTACCCTGTGTCTATTAAAGAGCATAAGTGAGTCATACAAGGCGTTATCTTAATGAGCTCTTCATAGGCAAAAATCACTGTCATGTTAGTGCCAACTTTCTTCCATTCATTCAGTACATGGACATCCCTCCCTAGGTAGGCTCTTGGCATTGGTTCCTAGGCAACTGTAATAATACTGCTGCACGTGTGTGCCGGGCATTGATTGCCTTTGGGGCTTTTGTTTGTGTTGCAAGTGAACACGGGCTAGTTCGTTTTCCTTTTCATTGTGTTCTGCTGAAGTCTCTGAGAGTTTTGAAGGGTGTGTCTGTGATATGCCCAGCAGAGTAATTCAGAAATACCTGCAGACAGGCATGTGCATAGTGTGGGATGGTGATCATGCTGGAATCCCCAGGCAAGGCTTACTTCAGCTGCTGTGGTTTTCTCTGTGTTTTTTTTTTTTTTAATAGCCAAGTTACAGGCAGCTTAGTATTTTGGATGGTTGGTGAATGTATAGAATCATCTAAAGAAAGCAATGAACAACCTCATTTTATCTTGTTTTTACTCTGCATGGAGAGAAAGAAAAAAAAAAAAGCAGAGTTCTAGTCAATGAATGCTTCAGTCCTAAATGAAATCCTTATTGAAATTCTTTTCAAGGAATTACTCACTTGAGCAAATGTGTGCAAGGTCTAGCACAGAGGAAGTGTGTTTTTTAAATGAAAAAATGGAAGTTAATATATAAAATTACAAGAGATGGTGGGTAAATATGGCACTGCAGTGAGACAGGAGAGCTCTTTGCCCTCCTTAGCTCTTCTGGGAGCTCCTGGCTAACACTGAGCAAGTCAGTTCACCTTGTTTCCCGTTTGTGAGGTGGGAATGGCAGTATATCTGTCATCCACTGTTTGTTCATTTCAGGTATAAACAGTATAATCATTAGCTGCTTTGATTCTCCACATGGTGTTCAGAGGAGAGTCAGGTACAGCCCATGTATGTTACTGAAGCTGTTTTCACAAACCTTGCTAGTACCAGGAGCTTCATCCCAATGCAGTCTCTCTGGTCAGTTTGTCAATCTGTAAGGTACCTAGGAGACAAAACTGTCTTTCAGATGATGTCCTGGGCCACCAGTCGATCATCCCTGGTTTATTTTGTTCACTCAAGGTGGAAGGGCTTTGAGAAGCCTCTTTGTGTTGCACTTCTTTGAAAACTAAATTGTGCTGCAGTACATAGGAGAAATACAAATATAATCAATTGGTTGTGCAGAATCTAGAATTACTTGAACCATAAGCCTGTGAAATACATATGAGAAGCATAAAAAGAATTTGCCAGAATTTACAATTTACCAAATATTAATATGTGTATGTTTCAAGTGCTCAGGCTGAATGGGAGATACTAACATTGGCATTTCCTCAGCGTACAAGGAATGATTTTTATGCTTTTAATATATAAAGGCTTTTCTTTTGTGAGTAGTAATCATAATAAGAGCATTATAATGCCTGGCTGGCTGTGGGGAACTTTGCCCTTTCTCTCTCACACTTTTCAGTGCAACAGAAATTATTTAGAGAATTGAATGGTTCTCTGCATTTTTGTTACTCTGCTGTTCAAACCAGTAAAACATCCATAAAACACCTCCTATAGTCTCAACAGAAATTGAGTTGTTCAGGAAAGAGGGGAAAAAAAAGACTGAAATAGAGAGGAAGCTGTTTCAGCTGCCTTCTTAAAAGACTGCAAGTCTGTATAAAAACAACATGCAATGTTCACCAGTTCTTCAAATACTGTTTGAAAACTAGCAAGATGCTGTTAATGTGCAGTGTCACAATAACATTCATTAAAGAAAACTTGAAAGGCCGGAATGGCTACAGCTCATCAGCTTATTATCAGTGATGTATAGAAGTGTCACAAAACATGCAGAGATTTTTTGGTCTCTAGCCAAAGTCGTAGTCAGGATTCAGAAATAGTACCTGAACTGTGAATTATCTGTGACAACAGCATGGGTTAGGGGAAGGATAACTTAAGTGTAGTGAACTATTAGATGAGCCTTTTATAAACTACAAAATGTGCTTTTTTCTCCAGAGAAGTATTTTGGAATACTGAGGCTTGAAAACAACAGTAAAGAAAAACTCTGAAACTCATGTGTGGAGATAAAATTAGATGTCAGGAATAAGTAAACAGCAATCTGGTTGCAATAGTCTAAGAAGGGATATCATTTTTGTGGGATTTTTGGTATCATTGGAAAATTTCTTGCAGTAAGATTAGGAATGGTCAACTAGTTGACATTTCCAGAGTCAGTTAAGACTTGACTGTATTTGATATGATGAAAAGCAAAGGTGTGGAAGGCTTGGAGTAGGATAGCTCCATCACTTTAAAGGGAATAACTTAAAATTTACACAAAGATCAGCATTGCCCTCAAGCCCTGATGACTGAGTTTCTTTAGCAGTGAGGAGTTACAAGAGCGCAGAGGAGGATGACCCCAGGTAGCCTTTCTACCTGTCCCTGCAAAAGGCAGCTTTATTCTCCAACTCAGAGTGCTACTCTTCCAGGCTGTTGTCATCTGTACTCTGCAGTTGGAGTTTGGAGTACATTAGTCTTCACCTGAGAAAGCAGAAAATGGGTCTTCAGAGCAGCAGTCAGGGGTAAAGGCACCAGAATGGACCAGCGATGGTCACTGTGGCTGCCAGCACAGTGGGCTGTGAGATCTGGGGCTGATTATTTGCACTTCCTCTGGTTAGTGCCTGACAGGGTGGGGTCCTGGTCAGAGCTTCAGCTATTGTGCCAGCCCTAGTAAATAACAGTACAGTAATTTCTTTTCTCTCTTTTGATTCTGAGTGATATGAAAGCAATTTGTTAATTTTTTTTCCACTGAGCTTATTTCTGAAAAATGAATTAATATTAATTTAAACACCATCAATCTGTTTTCTCTACTGATAGCCTTTGACTGAGGAGAGCAGATGTGCTGGTTCCTTTCTTATCCTGCTCTATCCATTTCAGCACAATTTCTCATAAGTTTTGTCACCTTCCACGCATGACAAAACAAACAAGCAGAGGAAGTGGAGTGTGAGAGCACAAAATTACACTCCTTATCAATCATTACACTCTAGCAACCTCCAGGACGCTGCAAATATGCTGACTAACAAGAGAGAATTAGCTTGATAAAATCACTATTAGTGTAATTTCAGAATAATGTAAAGTTTTAAAGAATTTGCTGTACTCTTTGTCTCTTTCTCATCCATTAGAGTGTCTGATTTTGGAGACCCCAATGCAGCAAAGCGTATAAGCACATGCTTAATTGTCGGCAGATCAGCTATCCCAAGGAGATCACTGGAATATGAGTCCTAAGCATGTATTTGTGCTTCACTGGATCAGGGCTGTAACATACAATCCCTGAGTGCAAAAATTATAAATACCTCTGCGTGAGCCAGTTTCTTGATTAGAAATAGGACAGTCAAGTTTTACTGCAAGACACCACAGAAGTTAGTTTTATGGCATTATACTTTGCCTCTTTAACCTTCCTTTTCTTACTTGTTGAGTTTTATCAGTTTATGCTAGCTAGAAATGTGCCTCTAAACCTCTGCATAGCCTTCTCAAAGCTAAGCAGTTACTAAAATTTACACCATTTTTGGACCCATGCATAAAACTCAAAGTACAGCCAGATCAGGAACAGTTTTTTAAAAGTTATGGGTGAGATGCAGCTAATAGAGCTAACAGGTTGTATTAGCTTATGGACTTCTCTCAGTATTGCCAGGCTGCATGCCAAATACTGCAGTTTGCCTTATGTCTTCTCAGTGTTTGGGATTTGTTTCTTCATATTTTCATTTTTTACTCACAGTCTTGAAGACAAGAACCTTATTTCTAAGAAAAAATAATAATCAAACCAACCCAACAAAAAAACCACTAAAGATATAACAATGGACACTTGGATTCCCAAATAGTCATTTCATTACAATAGCACTGAAAAAGGAAAAGTGCAAGGCATTTCAAGACTTCCCACAGAATCACCAAGGTATCTAGCACCCCTCATATTTGTATTCCAAAAGTGCTTTAAAATCTGTTATGTTGTTGCCTTCATTATTTGATTATCTAACTGGAATCTAAGACTTTGTACCTCAGACACTGCCATCCTTTTTTTTACAATACAGTTGTAACCATTCAATTGGTTACAAAGCTGTAGTGACTTAACTCATCACTACAGATAGTTTCTTGCATTGAAAGGCTGAGACTGTCCCAGTCATGTGGTTGTAACACGCTCCATGGTCACTAGATGTTTCATTGCTTCACAGCTATCTGGAAGTGAGGCTTGATCTGCTATGACATTACCTCCATTGCCTCAGAGTATCCCAAAAGTGACATCGTAATTTGAGAACAGAGTAGCACAGCTTCGAATGCCAGAAGCTGTAGTTTTGTTGATCTAATCTGATCTTCCACAGGACACAGAGCAGAAAATCTCTTCTACCTCTGTTTCATTTTTCACTTCATGAAATGACTCATAATCCACTTCAACAGTAGGAGGATACTTTAGTCTTTCCAGAAAAGCTGACCCCTGGAACTTCAATGAGGAAAATGTTATATCCTGGCTGTCACAAATGCTGAAATAATGGAAATTAATATCATTAATCTTAATTTACAAACCAAAGCAGTAAACTTGTCTTCCCTAAAATAAAACTGATGTCTAGTCTGTGATAGACTTGAATGCTAGTTAATAAGAAGTATTAAACCTTCTGAAAATTTCAGTCAGTAAAGCAAAAGTGCTGGGACAGATTCTCAGCAACTGCACATGGATGAAAGTCAACTTATTTTATGGTCCAGAGTAGCATTACACCAGCAGAGGTGTGGACAGGCCAGTGTCTTTTACAGCTCCACTCTTTTGAAAAAATAGTGTTCTTTGAGCTACCAGAACTGTTTGCAGGAATGTCTACTGCACACAATCCATGTGAAGTCGATTGCATGCTCAGGTCCTGTTTTGTCATTCAATTTTGACACTAATTTGTATTTGCAGGTGTGAAAGCTGTGGTGCTGTCTTCCACTCTGAGTGCAAAGTGAAGGCTGTACCATGCCCCAGGTGTGTGCGTAAAGAATTGCAGAAGAAGCAGAAGTCCTTCTGGAGGCAACTGAATATGGACGAAAACTTTGAAGAGTCTTGCAACATGTTTGAGTTGTCATATCAGAACACATGAGTTCCTTTAGGCAGTGGCCAGCCTGAAGAGAATCCTTTTCCCAGCTGTCAGCTCAAGCAACTTCTTAGCTTAGCCAGGCAGAAATCTTTTTGTAAAAGAATATATGACCTTCTTCATCTGTGAATAGCCATAGCCCTGGTGGCTTTGAAATACCAATGGCTAAACTGCATTTTGCTTTCAAGTCCAGCTGCTAACTCTTATAAAATGTGGTTTACTTGAAACACTTTAGGTCTACCTAATTAAGAACCCAGTGTTTTGTTTTCCAATGAATCATCTACTTATGTATGTTATTTATTTATTATTAGACTTGGCAGAGGTTCTGGGGAGGTGTTTCACAGAACCAATAGAGCAGGAATGATTTTAAGCCCACCTGATCCTTCTTATATGGGCATGTGGCTCCATTTCCTCATGTTTCAAGACTGCTATTTTTAAAAGATCAGTGCATTTACATGTCACGCCTCCCTGGGGAAAGAAGAGTACCTCCCATCAAACCTTTTTTGGGGTGCTTGCAACCATAAGATGCAGAGTAATTCCTTTAGCCATGTTTCTGTATTTATAACCACCCCAGTGAACTGTTCCATATGCAGATAAGCAGGGGACTTGCCACTGCTTTTGTTCAGGCTGGGTATATTGGTTAAGCTTTGTCACTGAAGTCCATTGAGTTTTATGACAGTTATTCTTGGTCTTTGTGAGGCCATGTCCTCATCTCTAGTAACATGATGATTTCCTCCCAGTTTCACGTTTTAAGACATTTTAAGCATCCACACTGGTTTTGGGTTTATTTCATGAATTTTTCTTTAATAGGTTCAGTTTAGAGAAACATTTAGACTGATCATTGTCTTGCTCATGTTAGAAAATAGCTCCAAAATTCTGAAACACTAGTTTGTTGTGTTCATGTGCAATTTGTGTGCTGCGTTCTCTGTGAGTTCCAAGGGTTTTTATACTTCTGTAGTGACTTCTGTGGTGAAGAGTGAGGTTTCTTGAAATACAGTTCTGTTACACACACATGGAATGCAAGAAAGTATTAAACACAGTGAGTTCCATATATTGTCAAAGGGGAGTACACAATGGACTTACCTGGGGAGATGTCATCACTGGCAGTATGTTTGATTCATTGCAGCTTCACCTCAAGTGAGCACTTAGAAATCGTCCTCCCTCCAGTGCGTGTTCTTAACACTTTCTCCAGATCCTACAGCAATATGTTTATTACATACATATGAAAGCATTCACATACACACACACATATCTATAAACAAACAGCAAATAAGCTTTCAGGAGAAAAAATCCAGTTGCATGCTTGTATATTTTTCCTGTTCTCTCACATAAGTTTGTGAAAATCAAAAATACTGATCTTTGCTTCCTCTGTAATCTGCAGGCTTTTATATTCAAGGCAGAAGGCAATCTTGATTTTTGAAGCACCTCACTAATTGCTGAAATATTTTGAATAAAAAACCCCAGAGTACATCATCCTGACATTAAAAGGTAGAATGCTACAATGAATCACCTTGTACTGGAGTATAAGTATTTGTCTTTCCAGCCTCCAGTGAAATAAAGTATCTGAATCCAAGCTTTCTCAAATTTCAGTGCAACTTCTATATATAGAGAGACACGTTTATATCTGTATCCGTTAGACAGCCAGTGCCTTTCTTTTCCAGAAGTCCTTCTTCCAGTGGGTTTCTTTGGAACGAAGTGAGGGTTTTTCCATTTCTTGGCAGAGTAGTATAGGGATTCTTATGTTTAATAAACCCAGTGAATCATGCACCTTTGTCACCAAAATTCCTCTTCACAGTGATGTCTGTCTCAGCTCACTGTTTCTCATGTGGAATGAGTTGCTTTCAGCTATCATCCTTAGAGATACAATGTTCCTTGCAATTCACTGCATGTTCACATATGCAAACACTGGGAAAGTATTGTGGAATTAGTCATGCAAACAGGAACAGTACGCTCCCACGTTGTTCAGTATGTGTCACCGCAAGTAGTCCTGTGGCAAAGCCAGTATCTCTGAATCTGTCAGAATCTGGCAGGTACTATTTTTAATTAGCTGTAGACATAATGATAGGTCATTAAAGAAAGAAAGGTGATGTTTTTCATATCACTATGCTCAGTTTTTTAAGATACCTCACAGTGCTGGTTCATGTCCAGCTTGGTTTAGAGAAGGCTGCTTGTGTGCGCTATCAAAAACCCTAGGGAGTCAAGTAATCAAAGTTCAGACATTGCAAACTATTAATTACTTTGACGGATGTCCTGATCTCCAAAGGACCGGTTGTTTGGGTGCTTAGATATCCTAGTTGAATTCTGGATTAACAAGATAGTCAGCGTTGGAGTTACTCTGGGTTTATGCAGGTATTGCAGAAGTTTCTTTGGTAACTGAAGTTTACAGAAAAAAAGGAGTATGATGTGCACAGAACCACTGGAATTATTCATGGGTCTGGAACCACTGCCATTACTAATGGCAATGAGAGAAAGTGTGTTGTTACGATAAACTGGCAGTGCACAAAGCTTTATGTAAAAGAATACAGTACAGGTCAGATTAATTTCTTTAAATCCATTGTTGTTGTAAACAAGCCACTTTCCAAAATTGATACATTTTCATTTCTATGTTGGAAAAGTAATATAGCCTCTCATGGTAGGTATAGGAGCAGACTATAATGTGGAAGATGCTTTCCTCTCAGGGATGCTTAGCTCCTATCCAAAAAAAGTTACTCCATGAGAATGGGTAGGTAAAGTGTTCTGTTGTTGCTTTTCGTAAGCATAATGAAAGGATTGGTCCTGCCCTCAGAAGGTGCTGATGCACTTTCTTCAGGGAACAAACCCTGTTCATTTTTCAGGGCTGCAAGGCAAAAGAATAAACTGAAATTGCTGCTCACATTACTAACTCTCAAAAGACTTAACTCTAAAAGGTCAGTTCTTCTGGAAGAGCTGTGTGCTAGTAAGAGATACTTAGCCAGGAGTTCTGTAGGTGGTTTGAGTTTCAGACAATACTGTACCCTTGTGTGGTAGTCTCTGCTGTACTAACAGTGGTGTACGCTGGTCCACCCTCCTGCTCTTTCCCTGTTCTGCAACCCATAGCCTTCATATGGCTCTGCTCTGCAGACTTCTGGATGGGCACCAGCTCGTGAAGTACATGGGGGTCTTTCCAGATTGCACAAATCTCTTCCCTGACACACACGGGTGAAATTAGGTATTAGTACTTCTAGCCCTATCCTACCCATGCATGAAATTTGAACAATAGTAAGAATATAAGTACTGTTTGTCTCCTTCACAGAGAAGGTGCTTTCATAGCTAATGGAGGAAGAGTTGGTCTGTACATCCAGTTGTTGCTTTTTCTTGGACAGATCTTGCAATCAGTGTAGAAATAGGGTGTTTCACTGCGGTGGACTATAACCTGACCCTCTACAACTATTTACAAACTTCTCATCTTGGTTTAGTTAAGACTGAGGTTATTTTAATCTAGCACACTGCAAAGGTCCTTGATTCAAGCATTTTCCTCTTTACCCAGTCCCTCTGTCTTACCTTTAATGGGAAGAAAGCCTGTGTAGGGGATGCAGACCACAATGTTGAGGTTTTTTTAATATTACCAAACTATAAAAAGAGAAATTTGGATCTCTGATGTAGAAATCTTTCTACTGCTTTTTATTTGAATTGCTCTTATGTGATGAATAATGATGATTTTGTGATGTGCTGCAATATGCTGGCTGGCACATACAGATAGGAGCTCATTGCTGGGATGATAGGAATTGGGAGATAAGGTACTTTTTGGTGAGGGACTTGAGTTTTTCACAATACTCCACGGGCTGTGAAGGGCTTGTTACAAGTGAATCATCAGGGTACCTGTATAGCACTTCTTGTCGAGGCTTCTCTTAATATCAGGATACTGTGTGTATTATAATGGATTGATGATAATGTCTTGAAACACTTAAAAAAAACCACAAGAGGATGTCTGCTACAATGAAAAAGGGAAGCTGCACAGTTGTATTTTGCTTTCTCCATGTAGCAGTAGAAGCCACCAAGTTTCCCGGGCTTCCCAAGGTCACAGCCTGGATTGCAATCACCTGTTGATTTGTATGAAAGCAGTGTAATCAAATCATCATAATCTTTTATCTTTTTTCCCTGCTGCTCACCTGGAGCCAGCAAGCCAGTCCCCTCTCCCTCTCTCTGTCCCTCTCTTTGCTCACAGTGCTGAGCCTACAGGTGGACTTTGAACTTTATAGCTCATTGTGTTGCTTTTGAACCAGTCAAGTCTGATCATTCTCTCCTTCATAACTTGCCTTCCAGTTTTCTCTACTCGGTAGGAATGCCTTACAGTACTGGATATTGGTGTCTGTCTTCCTGTTTTTGATTTCCTGATTGAATCTGCTGCTCAATTAACTTGTAGACTTAAACTGAAGCTCTCCTGTGGCTGTGCATGCTCTTTAGCAGGAGCAGCTGAGTAAATCAGTTCTGCCCTCATGAGGTAAGCTTTACAGATTATTCTGAAGACACCAAGCTGCATGGAAATCCCTCAATTTTGCTCAGTTTGGTGCCTTAAGTTTTCAAAAGTGATGAATTTTGTTGGGAATTCTCTGCCACGATGCAGCATGTTTGGCATTGGAGCTTGAAACATGTGCTTGTGGCAGTTTCCATCTTGCTAGGAGCGATAACCATAAAATATATTTACTTTCCATGCTTTGAGAGGGAAATATGAGAAAGGATAGCATGGAGGTCGCATGGGGTTTATTATCTATATGGAGACTACCTGGGCTACTCGGCAGCCAGAAATGCAGTTGTGCTTATGGAAGACTTTCAGGAGCTGTGGATATACAATAATGGCAAGCACTGAGCATTAAAACAGCAGTTTTGATCCTCCTGGAACTACTGGCCAGCCCACACCATGTGGTGACAGCCTCCAGTACAGCGCTGCTTACCCACATGCACAGCTGGATCTAGTGCTGTGGGAGTGAAGAGCTTAGTTTTAATGCAGCCTGGTTCCCTGAAGGCTAGCTCAGTGAGGGTTTGGTCAGAGAGAGAGGGAGAGAAAGAGAGAGAGGCTTAGCCTGCTTAAATTTTAGCATTATTTCCTAAAGTATGTGGCTAACTCTTTGAGCATGTGACAGCCCTGTGCACATCCAAACTGACTGTGATCTTTTAAGTCCACATTTGACACCAGTAGCAGGATTTGACAAAGGCAGTGCTGTCACTGTATTTTAGCAGTGTAGTGAGGAGACAGCCTGGATGATAACGCTCAAAGTCCTTCTTTACTTGAAAACCCTGGTGTGCACACACTGGCTTTGGTCATATCTTAAAATGCCAATTTCATCCAAATTCCTTAGGGTGGCCATTATTCAAAATCACAAAGGTACCACTTGTGGGCAGCATCATAGTAGCCCAGCTATCAGCTGTCTAGGACCAAAGTTTATTAGACCTCCCGAACATGCACGAGTGTCAGTGGCTTAATTATTTGTTTATTCATGTCTAATCCATGTGCTAAACCAGTATAAATTGTTGAATACACAGCATTGTTTTGGTGGGAAAAGGCTGTGTTTCAGTTTTGCTTATGCACTTATTTACAAAGTCAGTTTTGCTTATTAAACTGAAGTGTGCTTTCAGGCTGATTTCTAATGGCATTGTTACCTGTGATACCAGCTTATCTTATAACAGTCCCTTCTATACTTGAGCTAAGCAAAAGTGAGCAAAATGTGTGTTTGAAGGGTTTAAAGTGAAAAAAGCATCTTCCAAATCAACTTTGGTTCCTGCTGGAGCACTAGCTCACCTGCAGCACTTGCAATGGATTTTAGCATTGCTGGCAGCACACCTTGAGTTTTTGGAAAACTATTACATGTGTGTGCTGCTCTGTTAACTTAATTGCATCATCATTATGTGTGTTCCATTGTTCTTGTGTTTGCATTTTTTCTTTTTACTTTTGACAAGGATTTTTTTAAATTATCTGTGACTACTACACACTAGTCTTAATTTATTGTTGATCTGTAATAATGTTATAATTTAAATTCACTGAGTTGAATTGGTTGTTGACACTTGAGACTTGAGTTTATTTGGATTCACTTGTGACAGCATCAGAGCGCAGGTCCCTCATGTATAATGGCAATTCTCAATAAACACTAAAAAAATGTCACTCATCCTTTTTAATTTGGCTTGTGGTGGGTACTGCACCATGGGTAGAACAAATTTGGACAGAGTGCTAGTTTCCTTTAAAATGCTAATCTGCTGGTGAAACTCTTCTAAATCTAAGCAAATTATGATATTTACTGGTCTTGGGTCTGAGCCAGGAGGTCTGTGGTTAATAACTGCATCAGGCTTTGTGGTTTTGGATTCCCAGTTAAATCTCTTAAGTGCTTTTTGAAAGCCTGGATTTTTTTTTAATGATACTGACTTGCAACAGCTCCCAGGAAGCTTACTGGGAGATGTTGTGAAGTGCTTTTGGATACAGAGCGCCTTGAAGGCATGTGGGAGGCATAGAGAGGCAACTCCCCACTACATGTCTGTCACATGGATCTCTGTCAGAAGTGTCCATGCTCAGGGCCTTGAATCCTAAACAAGGGACGCATCTCCCAGCTGGACTGAAGAGACCACTAAAGTGCTGGTCCAAGGGCTCTCCAACCAACAGACGCAGAAGCGGGCATGATTTCTGCTTTTCTGGGCTACTTCTTCCAGTGCACCAGCTGAGGAGCTTCTGCAGCTTCGTGTAGCTGTGGATTTGGTGACTGTAAGGGTTACAGCAATGAGCCATAGTGGATCTCATGGGCATAAACCCCTGCCCAAGGGCCTCCAGAGAAATCCACACTAGGCCCATGCTCTTGTGACCTTCATAGAGAAAGTCACTGTCATCCCGCCTCTCCTCAGAAAGACCGGAAGCCCAGCAGCAATGTCAGTCTCTGTCCTGCCGGAACCTCTGGGCTTCATCCCTGTGAGTAGATCAGCTACAAGCAAGGGGTTAATGTTTGGCCAGGACCATGCAAGCTGCACAAGAAAACAACATGCAAGACCTTATTTGCCTTATAAGATGGGCGAATTCTGTTATGACAGCTTCTTCCCCCTTCCCCTTTCACTGCCACCTCCCCTCTTCACTCTGTAGAGATGGTGGGAAAAAGCATCAACACAGAGCAGAGAATCTGCTGAAGTCTAGGGAGCCCTGGGAGGAGAACTTTGTTTGGCTTTGTTTCTGTCCTTCTGTGGCTGTATTTACACAGCTTCTTCTCTCCTTGCCCCTTTTCAGCCTCCCTCTTGCGCTCTTTTACAGTGTATGAACTGTCACTGAAATGAGCTGCCGAAGCTGTCATGGACAACTTGGGGCTGGAGTTTCAAGCAACATTTCTTTTGATTCCAGTCAAGAGCAAGTGGTGGGATTTTCCTCCCTGTTGTCATTACATGAAAACTGTGCCCTCCAGTGAAGCGCAACTGCCAATAAAACCTTACATTGGCAGCCCTGTTCTTAAGTCCTGCACGCACATCCCCAAAAGCCATGCTTTTTGGGTTGCTTTGTTAACCGTTTTTGTTAATTTGTCAGCTATCCTTTAATGCTGCAGGCCACAGAAAATACCAGTTAATGAATGGCAGCATCCCCACCAAGTCCCTTGGCAAACAATAGCAAACAATTTGTTTCTGATGATGGCCAAAGGAGACAGATTGGCACAGGGTATCCTCCCACCTTGTTTTCTTTATGGTTGATACTCCTTATGGTGGTGGGACAAGTCAGGGTTTTACAACCCTACAAGCTTATGTGTTTGGGACTACTATAATTGTAAGCAATTCTTATAACCCCTTAGGTTCAACTGTCAGTCTTTTGGATTTTGTTCTTTCATGTTCTTGTTGCATGTTAAACACTTTACAATCGGTTGAGGCAGGAGAGTTGATCATCTCCTATGGCCAAGTCCCATGGGTGGTATTATGGTTCATATCACCTGAGCATGCCAAGACAAGCTCAGTTCTTGTCTTAAAGGTCATAGAATCACAGAATTGCCAGAGTTGGAAGGGACCTTAAAGATCATCTAGTTCCAACCCCTCTTCCTGGCAGGGACACCTTCCACTAGATCAGGTTGCCCAGAGCCCCATCCAGACTTGTCCTAAAAGCTTCCAGGGATGGGGCTTCCACAACCTCTCTGGGCAACCTGTTCCAGTGTCTCACCACCCTCACAGTGAAGAACTTCCTCCTACTATCTATTCTAAATTTTAATGGTTTGGGTAAAAATGTCCTGGTTTGGGCTAGAACAGAATTAATTCTGTTCAGTGACTTTGTTTTCTGAAAGGTATTCCATCCCATATACGTGATATTTAGTATCAGCTTTCTCCCCCCCATCACCTTGCCAGGGATACCTGCTAAACTGAACTGCCCCTTTAAGAAACCTTACATTCCTGAATCTTAAGTAGGGACCCTGGGGGCGGGGCTGGGTTAGTGCCGGGCTGGGATTCTGAGTGTGCTGGGACCTGTGCCGTGGTGGACTTTTTGTCCGTGCTGGAGCAGGAAACTTGGTACGTTTGCTGGGGCTAGCTGGTGAGCACGTGCTGGGAGAGCTGGAGCTGGCACCAGGAGGTTTACAGCACGGACGTTTGCAATTTCAGCTGGTGACGTAATTATCATAGAGAGGGGGAGCTGGTTTCGGAGTTTGGGTCCTGTATATATTTATATCTTTTTCATTTATTATTGTTACTATCATTAAAGTAGTTTTAGTTTTTACTTTCCAATCAAGAAGCCTCTCTGCCCTTATTGTCCCCTATCTCTTCCGGTTGGGGGGGAAACAGGGATAATAAGGTTTCTGCCGTGGGCTGGGGTCTGCACAGCCTCCCAACCACGACATAAATCTACCCTCCTCTATCTTGCATCCATTTCCCCTGGTTCTATCACTACCTGACCTCCTTAAGAGTTCCTCACCTGCTTTCTTGTAGGTGCCCTTCAGAAACTGGAAGGCCACAATAAGGTCTCCTCAGACCCTTCTCTTCTGCAGACTGAACAATCCCAACTCTCTCAGTCTGTCCTTGCAGGAGAGGTGCACCAGTCCTCTGATCATTCTTGTGGCCCTTCTCTGGACTCGCTCTAGCACTTCCATATCCCTCTTGTAATAGGGGCTCCAGAACTGGACACAGGTGGGGTCTCACAAGAGCAGAATAGAGGGGGAGAATCACCTCCCTTGACCTGCTGGCCACGCTCCTCTTGGTGCAGCCCAGGATACGGTTGGCTCTCTGGGCTGCAAGCACACACTGGCGGCTCATGTTGAGCTTCTCATCCACCAGCACCCCCCAAGTTTCTTTCCTCAGGGCTGCTCTCAAGCCAATCTTCACCCAGCCTGTATCAGTGCTTGGGATTGCAGGACCTTGCACTTGGTCTTGTTGAACTTCTTGAGGTTGGCATGGGCCCACCTCTCCAGTCTGTCCAGGTCCCTCTGGATGGCATCCGTCCCCTTCAGCGTATCAACTGTACCACACAGCTTGGTGTCGTCGGCAAACTTACTGAGGGAGCACTCGATGCCGCTGTCCGCGTTGCCGATGAAGATGTTGAACAAGACTGGTCCCAGTACTGATCCTTGAGGGACTCCACTTGTCACTGGCCTCCACTTGGACATGGATCCATTAGCAGCCACTCTTTAGGTGCGGCTGTTGAGCCAATTCCTTGTCTACCGAGTGTTCCATCCATCCAACCCATATTCCACCAGCTTGGCAACCTGGATGTCATGCAGGACAGTGTCAAAGGCTTTGCTCAGGTCCACGTAAATGACGTCAGTTGCTCTTCCCCTGTCTATTATGTTGTGACCTTTTCACAGAAGGCCACCAGATTTGTCAGGCATGATTTACCCTTGGTGAAGCTGTGTTGATTATACTCAGTCAGCTCTTCATTATCCTTCTGCCTCAGAAGTGCCTCCAGGAGGATCTGCTCCATGATCTTACCAGGCACAGAGGTGAGACTGATTGGCCTATACTTCGTAGGATCATCCTTCTTCCCCTTTTTTAAAATGGGGCTTATGTTTTCCCTTTTCCAGTCAGTGGGGACTTCTCCAGACTGCCATGACTTTTGGAATACAACGGAGAGTGGCTTAGCAACCTCATCTGCCAATTTTCTCAGTACCCGTGGATGTATCCCATTGGGTCCCATGGACTT
This sequence comes from Galbula dea, assembly GCA_013399015.1. Lineage (NCBI taxonomy): Eukaryota > Metazoa > Chordata > Aves > Piciformes > Galbulidae > Galbula > Galbula dea. Next base: position 80,694 of record VWZX01005148.1, on the reverse strand, counting down.
GTGAACTTTCAGGTTTTTCATATGGTCATGAACCTGATCTTCCCTTACCACAAGCAGTTCTATCTTGCAGTCCCTGCCATCATCTTCTTTGACTTCAGGGGTGTGGCAGGAGCCCTTGCCAGTGAAGGCTGAAGTAAAGAAGCTGTTGAGAACTTCGGCCTTCTCCATATCACTTATCACCAGTTCTCCCGTTTCTTTTCTGAGTGTTCTTCCTGTTTCTTTTCTGAGGGGGCCCACACCTTCCCTAGTCTTCCTTTTTACATTAATATATCTATAGAAATTTTTACTATTCCACTTGATGTCCCTGGATCAATTTAATTCACAATGAGCTTTAGTTTTTCTAACCGGTTTTCTTTCTCTCTGGACAGCTTCCCTGTATGCTCCCCATTCTAGTTATCCCTTCTTCCACTCCTTATATAAATTCTTTTTATGAGATAGTGTGTCCAGAGGGTCTTGTTCATCCAGGCAGGTCTCCTAGCACTCTTTCCTGGCTTTCTCTTCGTCAGGATACTTAGCTCCTCTGCACGGAAAAGGTGATCCTTGAATATTGACCAGCTTTCCTGGGCCCCCCTTCCCTCTAGGGCTTTGTCTCTATCAAAGATCGAAGTCTACATGCCCAAAGTCCGGGTCATGACAGTTCACGTCAGGACAGTTCATTCTTTTAAAGTTACCCCTCTAGCTCTTAGCCAAAATTAACACTGTTTGGTTTAATATGGGAAGTTGACTGATTTTCTAAAAGGTGGCAGAACTGGAATGCAGCTCTTCTAGAAATAAGTGACAGCGTCCACAAGTTTATGAAGTCCTGAGGATACTGACTAAAATAAATGAAATGTTACAGGCTCCTTGTGCAGAACTGTGCTCCAGGCTCAAGGAAACATTTATTTCTTTTTTCTTTCAACTTTTCCGTAATGTGTATGTTACAGTCCCAATTACAGTACAGTAATAGATTAACCCAAATGGAGCTAGCTTCCTCCTTCTTTCCTTAGGGACAGAAAGGGACCTTCCAGATCTGAGGCTTACCATACCCTTTCAGTGAAAGGCATGCAGAGGGCAAACAAAAATATTCTTAAGACTGTGTGTACATAACTCTGGACTGTCTTTTTAAAATAGTTACTGTTAACTAATTAAATACTCTTCAACATACTGGTCCCATCTAGAGGCCTGAGCATTACCAGTATGTGAAGGTGGCGAAAAGCATCTCAGATAATCAGGTGTCACAAGTAAAACCAGACAAAATTTCCAAGACAAGCAGGAGTAAATTCCAACCATTTTAAGCACAGAGAAATACAAAACATGGTATTGAGGCTGTAAACATGTCCACTGTTTATAGAAAATGGCTTTGGATTTTCTATAATGAAGTTTGAGGCATTAGCCTCAGATGTTAAAAATGAAATTTGAGGCTCATCTGGAAAGCAGGAGAAGTCAGATAAGAGCTTGTGTTAAGGGCTGAGCTTCCACTGACTTAACAGGTCCCAGGTGTTTCTCATGTAGTTACAATATTATGTAAAAGACTTACAGATGTGGTGCTGAGGCATATGGTTTAGTGGTGACTTGGCAGTTTAATGGTGCTAGGTTAACGGTTGGATTTGATGACCTGAAAGGTGTCTTCCAACCAAAGTGATTCTGTGATTTACAGGGGAATATGAAGGAATTGTTAGTGAACTTAAGCATTGCTTAAAAGTGAAAAAGTGCAAGTTACTGAATCTAAGATTCATAGATGTAGTAGTGTTCATGGAGCAGTTCAGTCCAAAGTGTTTTCATAGCACTTATGATTATAAATTAACCTTATTTGTGACTGACACTTCAGACAGGTACCAAGAGTGTGCAGCAACTAAGTCATGAAATATGAGGAGTGTTTCTCCACTGAATGGTGCCTTGCACTGCAAGTAGTCCCACTGATTTCGGAGAGCAAGGGATACAGACTTGCACAGGGGAGCAAGCTTAGGGTGCAAAAATTGAGAACTCAGCACCATTCTGTCATCAGACATGGGTACGCAATTGCTTTTGGCATTGACGCATGTTGTGTGTTGCGTACGTATTGCAAAATGGCCTGTTCTGGTTTGGTCTCTGCACTTCTGAAGGGCACTCATCTCTGGTTTAACAGGCAGCATGATCAGCAGATACAAGCTCTGCTGACTCCAGTGAAAGCTGCAGTTTGTGAAAGAACCAGACCTGGGCTGTCAGCATTTACAGACATGGACTGTAGCAGTGTATAAAATTGGCAGATTCCTTGTAAAATGCATGTGCGTCTAGCACAGAGTTAACCCTGGGTGATAACAGGTAAAAGAAGGCAAAAGCATAATAAAATATGGGTCTCTACTGTAGGTATTTACACAGTATTGACATTGTTAGTTGTGCTTACAGATTTATGTCAAGTGTTACTGTGCTGCCATAAAACAATAAAGTACTACTATGAAGGGCTTAGGGCAAAGGGGAGGCAGAGAAGTCTCACTATATAAGGCCCTCTTCCAGCACCCCACATAATCCATGGGAATGTTTCTATAGCTGTTGGTGGGAGCTTTGTGGAGGCCTGCTAAGGGAGGGTGAGCAAAAGCAGTACATTTATTATGTTTAGAGCAGGTAACTAGTAATTTTATCTCAGGGAGGATATTACCACTGCCAAATTTTAGGAGCCTAACCTAATCAGTGGAGAGAAAAGAGAGTTCCTCCTGGGAGCAGGGATGTATCTGAACTGAATTATCCTCTGGTGTTTCATAGTAATGCTGAAAAGGACCCATAAAAGCTGAGAGATGACATTAAGGCAAATACTGTGCTTAGGGTGGCCATGAGGTGAAATGGGTGAGTCCAGTGTCCCAGCATACCCTGGACTCATCATGCTTTCAGCTCTAGGCTGTTGCAGCTCCACTTCTTACATTGGACTCACAGCAGGTTTCCCCTCGACATTTTCACTGCAGGACCAGACTTTGCAGCTGAGCTCAGTGTTTATATGTAGAGGACCAAACTGAAATGCCAGTCCCAATTAGTCAGAGCACCAGGAAGTTTAGATCCAGGCACAGTGCCCGCCTGTCCATGGGTCTGTGCTCCAGTTTGTCCTTCCTGCACACTGTCCCTGCTCATCATGAGGTTATGGCAAGATTTCTTCTTGAAGTCATGTTGATACATGGGACCTGTTAGTCTTGCTGCAGATAAGTATTGCTCTTCCACTAGAGCTTTCCTGTGTAGTTGTTGTCTGGTTACATACCATAGCAGGGGAAGGTGTTTTCCTGCTTCTATCAAGACGCAATAGGTAATTCTTTTCCATAAAAGCATTTAGCAGTAGTATTTCTCACCATAGCAGTCCCACAGCTTTTCTGCAGAGGATGGGGGAGTTACATGCTCTGGACAATGCTTCTCAAAAATCAGCAAAGAGAAGCATCTCTGTTGAGAAGAGACACTTCAGAGCCCTTCATAAACCTGAGAGTTGCTGCCAGCCTGGCTTGCCTTACTGTTCCTATCAGGAACTGGAGTGCTCCACACCTACTGATGTTCACTGTTCTCTGAGGGAGATGGTATGGGCTGTTTGGAAGGTGTTGAACACTTGAGCATCTGACCCCACATCTCTCAATTATCTGAATTAATTTTGAGCCTAGGCAGCCGGTTGAGTCTTCCATACTACTTTCTTAGAAGCACTGGCCATGCCATTTCCTGTCCCAGTATTTATCTCAAAAGCTAACAAGTATAGCTGAAATCTGTCCATCACTCATCAGATACATCAGCCTCTCAACTCCAGAGCTAACTTCACACTGGGGCAGCTCTCATAGTCCATGGGCTCACTGCAGTCAAATCTCAATGTGAGACTGGATTGATCCCTCCCTCTAACTCCTGGGAGGTGCCACAGTGGCAATAAATAGGTTCAGTCCCATGGCACCTGATGTCTCTTTTATTCCTCTGGTTCTCTTCTCAAGTGGTGCTGGACACGTGGCACAGGTGTGTTCCCCTACTCCCAACAGCACTTGCAGGCTCCTGCTTCACAGGATCACCACCTACCCCAGCAGAGCACTGTAGGACACCCTGTCCTTGGATCCCACTGTCCTTGTGGGGCAAAGAAGGGGAAAAAAAAGCAACAACCAAATAAAAACCCCCCACTGTCTTTTAAGCTTGGTTCTGTTACCAGAGTGGAGTGCTGTAACACCAGCATCTCCTTGGCTTTGTGTGTGATCTTTTCCCATGAATATCTCAGTGGTGTCCTCATCACATGAGCTCTTCAGCCTCTGGCACGGTAACACAGCCTGGGAGATTGAGGTGACACCGTTTTAATTTGCACATCTCCTGCTCTGCATAGCCACCCATTAAAATTATCGACTTTACCTTCTTCCTTAGGAATTTGAGGGGCACTTTTGTGTAAACTTCTTGGGACTGGCAGGGACATGCACGCAGGAGAGACACAGAGCAGAGCATGCTTCTTGCTCCTCACACTCCTTTCTACTGACCCTTCTCTCCGATTGGAAAAGGCCCATGTTCCCCCCACCGCCCTCTCTTCCTCCCTAGCCGCACATTTGTCACCGCCAATTAGTGCATTGTTAGGGCACACAATGGCGCTGTGGCCACTGGAATGGGCTGCTTTTGTGCGTCTCCAGTCGGCTGTAGGGGCAGTCAAGATTCATTTAGGGCCTTACACAACATGGACAGAAAATACTATCAGAAAAGCAACAGGGGGAAAGAAAAAGGGGGAGGAGGTAGCAAGAGGAGGGGGATGTATGAAGTCTGCTATTCAGAGGTTAGCCCAGCTACATGAAGGGCCCAAGAAGCAGTGTCACATTGAAAACGCCCCTTGGAACACAAAAAGAAACCAGAGCTTAATAGTAATTAGTGGGCAAACTGCAAAGAGCATTGTCGCTCTCCAGTGAATTGTTCCTGTATTTACTGTCATTGCTGCCCCTTCCCCCTTCCCTCTGGATCCGGCGGGGAGAGGAACATCTCGGAGATGGGAATGGGCAGCCCTCCTTTACTCACCACGCTCTTGGGAGGCCTCAGCTAGCTCTTCTTTGTGGCAGGTAAATTGGATTTCATTCGCTATAGCTTGTAGCCAATTACAGGAGGTGCTTTGCAGCCAGAGCAGGGCACAGGGGTATGGTTTTGGGATCCTGTCACGGACCTTTAAAACAGTCCTGTCCCTTTTTTCAACCTGGCATGACACAGCTTTCAACCAGACTGTGATTGTCCATGGCCTGTTTCTCTTCCCTCAGCAGAGCCTTGGAGGTTACTGCTGTTCTCTTCTGGTTTTGTTGTTTCCCTCTTTGCTCGTAAAATAATCTCCTGTACAGGCTTTTATGATCTATATATGGACAGTCCTATTAGCAACAATTTCAGCTTAGTAGCAGTGAAGAATCTGCTCAGGCTGAAGACCAAACTTTGCCCTTCTTTCTCCATGAAAGTTTGCATAGTGCAAACAACACTTGATCCACCTTTTTTTCCCTCATTTCTCTGCCAGCTCTCAATCACGCTAAAGCCTTCACTAGTATGTGTGAATTTTTTAAAGCATATTTTGGCCCAGCATGGCTTGGGCTTGTCTTGGATAGCTGCCTTAGTGTGCAGCTGAATATGTTTGTTTGATCTCTGCTTCTGTAGAGATCAACCCGTTGCTGTTATCAGTCTCATCTCATCTCCTGAACTGCTTGTAGTAGGTTTAGTCGGAAGCTTACGTGTCAAACAGTTAGCTGTGTCCCAGGTATATGCCAAGTAAAAGATCCGTAAGGCAGGTTTGACCTCACATAAATGTATTTATATATTGAGGAGACATTCAGGGCACCTTAGCCCAAATGGAATGTACACAGAGACACAAAATTATGAGTCATTCCTTTTATGTTGTCAAGGAATCTAAATAAAATCTATGGAAGAAAGCTGCAGGGCCTGATGGTCAGTTGGTTGGCTTTTTTCAGCTAATGGATGTGTGTTTCAGCTGACCTTGGATATAGAGGTGTTGGAACAGGTGCTGATCTCAAGCACAGCCACACACAACCCCACAAAAACAAACTGTGCTCTCCGTAGATTCAGCTCAGTATAAATTAGACCAGACACCAATTGACCAAATTTAGTAGTCTCTGCTGGAAGCATTTCCAAACTGCAGCAAGTGAAAGTGATACATGCACACACTTGTACTGTTCTGGACCGTTGTCTCTCTTCTGGTAGAGATTGAAAATACCTCCTCATTTTCTCTGTAAGCTTCAGGTAAAACACCCGCATCTCTCTGAGATACCTAAGCAAGCTTAGGAAATCTGGTGCCTGCTCCACCATGTCTTTTTCAATGACCTGGAAGCCATAGCTACTCTGTATGTCTATACAAAATAGGTTTGATTATATTAGAACAATGAAAATAAGATTCACAACCAAGACTTTTGATCTGTCCAAAATCCTATCACGGGTTTCACACAAGGTTGAGGGCAGCACAGGGGGTGTCAAGGACTTGGCTGGTGTTGCTGGGCTAGCTCCTGCAATGCAAACACGATCAGGACTTCACAGCATATGCGTCTCACAGATAGAGCTGGTTGAAGGCACTGTCTTGCAACACAGAACGTGTCTGTCTCTCACCACCCACAACACATCCTCTCTCTGCTAATTAGCAACATCTCTGGTAGTCTCAGCTGAAAGGATTATACTGCTTTCTCACTTTACCCTCTCCCTTTCTCTTCCAAAGAGGGATGTTTATTTCTGTTGGGATGCAGCCTGGCCAGCCCAGGTAAGGAATTAGCCTCGTTACCTTCCAGACTGCCCCTCTACCAAAAGGGGATTTCGTCTCCAGGACAATCAGTCTGGTCCTGACTGAATGGACGTGCAGCCTTGCATCCCTGAAGCGTTGCACTGGAGGTTGTCAGCCTAATGTGCTTTAATGGAATGGAAACGGAGAACAGCGTCTGAAGAAGGAGGCAGAATGGCCTTTTTCCAGCTCAGGACTGAAGGGTTGTTTTCCCAGCTATGTGTGGCTGTAAGGGCAAATAAAAGAACTGTTTCTATCTGCAAAAGCCGGGAGAGTTACTTGTCCTTTCTCCCATTTTTTTGTGTTCCTTTGCTACTCAGCCTGAGAGCTGTTTGTACTGCAGATACATTGTGCATCTAGCACAGTGAGGGGCAAATAATGAAGTTGCATGGTGGAAGCTTGCACAGAAATTTCTCCGAGTGCACCCAGTGGGGTCCTGTCTGCCTCATGATGGTGTAACAGCTGGGCATCTGGTGGTGCCAGACTCTGAAAGGCAGGAAGAAGGGCTCAGCTGCTCCCTTGTCCCAAATAGTGAAACCAGCGTGAAGGAAATACATAGAGAGTGAATTCTGCTGCAGCTGGACAGACTGGACCAAGCTACTCCACCGTTTTCATGCCATAAGGAAGGTGCTGGCCTGTGTGAACCCCATCTTTACAGTGCTTGTGCTACCTTTTTTTGTCAGCTGTTGCTTACATAAAAATAGTTTGATCATATCAGTTTAGTAAAACAAGCCTGTGAGAGGACTACACAATCTGATCATCAAAGATTTTTGGCAACACTGTGCTAGAACTTGCAGAAGGATTGAAAATATTTTGGAACGCTTTCTTACAACACCAGGACATATCCCAAGCAGAGTAACATCATAGTGTGCTTGATGGTGCTCCACATAGCAGTGAGGTACAGGATTTAGAGAATGCATACTGTGAAATATGTTTACCTGATTCGTGTTGATATGGAATAATGCTAGGGCGTGATGAAATGTGACCTTATCTGTTGCATACCCTTGTATGGCCGCAGGCGTTGACCACTCTGTTTTTCTCAAGATTACAGCTGAATAATAATATGCAAACAGTTCCTATATCTTGCAGGAGCCGCCTGGTATATCAGTTTAAACCAGTTGTACTGTTAACTGCATGGTGTTATCTAAGAAAAACCTGTGAATTGCATGTGTAAAAGTTTAGGCTTATCCTAAGGACCAGCTGAGGAAAACTGTTTACTTCATCTACCGACCACCAGAGAGGAGCCGAGAAGACCCTAAGAAGTAAAGAGAGCATGCGCTAAAGAAGATATGCCTATTCTCGGAACTCACTTGCAAAGATCAGCTTCTTCTCAAGAAATAGTTATGATAAACATGTATTAATATAGAGAACCAATAAGACATTACATGGCGGGAAAAATGAGAAAGATTTTGGAAAAGAAGTATAAAAGGGGGGGACTGAAATAAGTGTGTGTGTCTTGGCATAGCCGAGACTCCCGGGGCACCCAACTCTGTTTGCTTGCATTTAATAAAATTTTAATCTTTGAGCATAATCTTGCTTAAAGACTCAGTCATTTATCACACATACCTTTTGCCCATCATATCTCTTGATATGCTCCAATTCTGTAACATTAGTTTCTGCTAAAGCTGTTACTGTTTAAGATTTAGCTTTCTGGAGCATGTGTTAGTTCTTCACATCTAACTAATGCCTGAATATGAAGGTTGCAAGCAATATCCTTTCCAAACTCACTTTGACCTATTGCACTATCCCATGAATCACTTGAAGAAAGAAGTAATCAAAACATGTATAGTTCCAAATAGTGCTAATTGTCTTTTCATCTGTTTCTGTCTTGTTTTATTTGTGTCCAATAAATGCTGATTATACAGGGATTTAAATCTATATTTCAGTGTAATGTGGTTCATTTGATGTGAATGACATGACTCAGCCGTAACTCCCAAGTATTCCTCCAACTCCATGTCAAGTACTTCAAGGATGTCAAAAGCAGATATGGAGAATATGAAGTGCCTAGTCTTAGCAAGAATGTCTAAAAGGTATGGGGGAATAACATTGTTTCAGGAGGTCTCTGACCTTGATACTTACTAGTTCATTAAAACCTGAAAATGCAGCACGTGCATATAGGATATGAACTTTCTCCCTCAAGGTTGCTATAGATGAGTATGCATACAGGATAAAGCTTTCAAATGTTGTGTCATTTTTGATTGCCTCCGATCTTGAGCAATTGCTCTGAGTGAGCAATGTGGCATGTCAAAAAGGAATTTGTTTTCCAGAGTACAGCTGTGTAGCAATTTCTAGAAATAAAGATCCCTTAATGTTGCCTCAAGAAAGTCTAGAATCGCTGCATTTGGAAAATCTTGATCACAGCATCTTGAAAGGTTAGTAAAGATATGCATTCAAAATGGCTTGTATGTTTCAAAATTATTTTGGCTGTATGAAAGTTTGTATTTTCAGGAAAGACCAGACTGAACTTGGACTATTCTGAACACAGACTGAAGTCGTACTCAACAGCAACAGTTGTTATAATATTTTTCACCAATTAATAGAATTTCAAGGCCAGGAGAGACCACCCATAACTCTAGATGTTCATATTTATAGCAGTTTCTTTGTAAGGTGCCAGTTCAGCACAGACAGAAAGTTTATTGGAAACCTCTGTATTTTGACTGACCAACTGAAAGTCAGGCAGGAGAAATGATCTCTGAACTGACTCCTGGCTGAATTCTGCCTGGTTTCCCAACATGCTCCTGATACTCCAGGATTTCCATGTGTACCCCTTCAGGACCTCCCCTGCCCTGTGCTCCCAAGGCCTCCCTGGACAGGGGGCTTCTAGAAATTCTCCACGTTGTGACAGGAAACCTCCTAGCTTTTCCTGGTGCAGCAGAGTTTCTCAGAAGTATGGGCAGTTTGCCCTGCTTGTCATAAACTGGTGTGTTTTACGTTGTCTTTTAATGTTGGAATTTTCCACAAAACAGAAATTGCAAATTTCAGCCAGCTTCAATCCAGGCTGCTTGAGTGTTTTCTCCAGATGATTTTGCACATTGGCCATTACAAACTTGCATCCTAACTCTGAAATATTTGCTATGACATTTTCAGGCGGAGGTTCCCCTAACCTGTTGCTCTCTTTGCTAGATTAGAAAACTGTTTAGTACTTTTGTCTCTGGAAATAAAGTACTGCAGCTGTAACAGAAATTAATTTTGGTAAAACAAGCAAACAGAAACAAGTGCTCAAAGCTTGTGACCTGAGGCAGGACAGGGAAGCATTGTGCCAAAGCTGAATTGCTTTGAGCAGTTTTACCCTGAAGCTGTCTCACAGCAAAGGAGAGGGCATGTCATGGCTTAGGGCCAGGCCGGCCATCAAACAAGTGACAGACACTATTAGCTCTTTTCTCCCTCACAGGAAGGGAAAAGGAATAAGTAAGAGAGACTTGCGGATTGGAAAAATAAAGCTGCCTTAATAAAAATAATAACAATAAAATGAAATATATACTAATACATACAAACCCAGTATCAGATACAACCCCCCTGATGGCAGTTGCCTCATTGTCACCACTGGGCTTAGCAGCAGACAGGAACCGGATTCAGGAGCTGGATTCTGGAACTGGATTCAGGAATGCATGGAAAATAAACAGAGTCCTCCTAAGATGCTGGCCATTGAAGAAGAGAGCTTGACCTTCATGATCCCTCGGCTTTATAACAAATATGATCTATATGGAATGGAATACCTAGTTGGTTAGTTCAGGGTCACCTGAACTTCCCGCCTCTCCCTGCAGGTTCTTTCTTTTAGCCTGCACCCCCAATGTGGTACATAAGATTTAGTAGTGACCTTGGTCTGCATACCAGTCCTTGGTAGTAACTCTAAACATCAAGTCTTATCACTGCTAGAAGCAGACGCTATCTGTGAAAACATGCTGTTAATTTCAGAAAGTGCAGTTACTTAAAAGCTAAAAAGTAAAATAATTGAACAGAATTAGTTCTATTCTAACTCAAACCAGGACAGGAAAGAAAAAAGAAATACCTATTAGAGATAGTGTTGGTCAAAAACATTAGTATGAAGATAAAGCAAGCAGTAATTAGTTTATATTATTATTTCAAAGAGTTATTTGATAGCTCCCATGTATGAGTTGGAGTTTTGTTTTACTCATGGTCGGAGTCAAAGCTGGTGTAAGCCAGCACCAATCTTTGCTGGGCAGTGCAGCCATGCTCCTTCACATTTGCCAAGGAACCTGGCCAAGGGTTAGGCTTCTTAAATCTGCACGATGTTCAGAAGCCAACCCTTTATTTTTGCATACCGGCCCCCAGTAAGTTACAGAGACGTGGTAATAGTTCCACTTCACATGCATTTAGAGGGTTAGGTGTGCCATCCTGGAAACCACAGCTTCATGGCTGTTAAGCACACCTTTGCTGGACATTCAGATCAGACAGGACAAAACTTGAGTCGTTCATTGGAATTGCTCTGCTCTTTCAGATGGGAAATAGCCTGAGCTGCTCAGACTACTAGACTGGCAAGCACTGACCCATTAGTCAAGGAAAAAAGCCTCAGATTTAATGCCTGAAGTTTGCTTATTTGGCAGCTTTCCCAAGAACTCAATTCACTTACAGCCATAAGCATACAGACATATGTGCGGTACAATCATCCTGCTTGGAAATCCCAGTGGAGCAAAATATTTAACTCTGAAAAATACTTAGAGCAGCTTCTTTGCAACCTATACAGCAGCAAGCATCTTGGAAACAATCTAACTCTGTATTTAAACAGTAATTACTGCCTTCTGGGCAAATAACACGTTTTAAAAATGGTCTCTGTACACAATAGACACTAACACAATAAATCCTAATTGCTCTGAAGGACCCATTAGGCTCTATCAGGTCAATACACGGTGGAGGTTTTTTGAAAGTCACTCACCCTGTTGTTACATAAGCCACAATTTGAAAGTCCATAAATAAGTATTTACCCAATGAAGACTGAGGGCTTTGCCAGGGCTATACTAATTTATCATGTCAACTTCACTATGGGAACTGTTTTCTGTTCAAGGGCACAAGAGAAAAAAAAAAAAAAAAAAAAGAAAGTAAAAAGCACAACGTAATACATTTCAAAAACTACAGATCTGAAAAGTTTCGGGCTGCAATATGCCCCCCAAGAAAATCAAATGTAAAGTTCACTACCTTCTCCTTATCTCAGCATTTCATGAATTACAGCAAGGAGATTTGAAGATCAGCCGTGGCTGAGGTGTTGATGGCCAGACTCTGCCATCACAGGGACCCTTCCTCATTCCCACCAACCCTCCTGTTCCTTTGGGCCAGGGCCCTGATCCTGCCTCTGCCTTCTGTGTGCCGGGTGGTGGTACCTCACAGCAGGAAGACCCCTTTGGTGTACAAACTGTGCTATGCAGAAAGGGGTTCTAAGTTCCAGGGAGACGAATGGAAACTAATTATGTATATTCTGTGTGTGCTTATATGTACAAATATCGTTAAGCAATTGTTGATGAGGCTGGCAAGATGAGTTTCAAGTGCAGCCGCTCATTTTATTTTAGTCTTACTTATCTGAACTTCTGCTAGCATTTTTCTAACTGCAGCACTTGTGTCAGGAGTTGCTAAAGTCTGTCACTGTTAGAAATCAAGTTTTGCATTAATTCACTCAGAAGTTGTTTAGTTCCCTTTAGCTCTTTGAATATGACTACAGTTTGGCATGATTTTTTTTTCCTGCAGTATGTTAAGGTGTGTAATTGTACAGGTATATATAAAAAAACCCCAGTATTGATGTAGGTTAGGATTTTTAAGGGAATTTCAACAAAGCATCTATGGTGTAAACCATTCAAGTGATTGAAATCTGAATTCCTGTTCCCAGCCCATAGCTTTTAAATCATTTGGACACAGAAGAAAATGTTTGTCTTTGCTGCTTCTGCACTTCTGTAGGATTTGGATGCTAGAATCCCTCTGCAAATGCTAGCACTTATTCTCATTCTGCTCTGCCTGTTTGCGAAGGGCTCAGAGCCACCCTGTCTCCCTACCTGCCAGGTCCCCCCTGCCTGCAGGGAAGCAAGGACCTTGGTGTCTTATTTAGGAGCCCATCCTCCAGGTCTAGTTATACGAGGTTAGTCTTGGTTCCAGGGTTTGCAGTGCTGGAAGCTCACAGCCCGTGACTCTCAGCTGGAAATGCAAACGCTTGCCATGGGTGGAAGCAGAAGCATGCCTGTCCTGCTGCAGCATGTAACTGTGTCCTGCAGATACGGGAAACACTGGTCTCCTCTTGTACCAGTACATAGTGAGTCTGCTGTGCTGGAGCTGGCTGGAGGCTGCATCATGATGCCAGACGTGACGGTTGTCTATCCTTGCACCCGCAGAAGGCAGTAAGGACAGCTTTGTCAGTCTTCTGCTGCTGCAAAGCACTCTGTGGTCCCCAGCACCCCCTCGCTCAAGTAGTTTGTTATCAGAGGTCACTGCTAATTTGAGCAGTGCCTGAGCTAGCACAGCTGCCAGCTGGGGTGACTGGCAGGCTGCCCTCCAGCACCAGGAGCACATAGTTGCCTATGCTGGGTTCCCACCACTGCCTTCCTGGGATCTGGAGACTTAGCAGCAGTGCAGACAAAACCAGAATTTGCTACTCTGAACAATAAGGGTCAAGGGCCAGGGACGGTGGGCTGGTCCTACAACAAGAGGGGCAGAAGGTTCCTGCCCTGCTTTGGTACAGGCAAATCTAAGAGCCAGATCAGCGCTCGCTGGCTTTGTCCCTGCTCAGAGCCTGGGCTGAAAAGCTCTCTGAAAAAGTCTGCTGAGATCTCTAAGAAGGGCAAGGGCAATAGCAATAGCTAGTCTTTACACAAGAAGCTTACTTAGTCTTTTTGTAAAGCCGTTCAAAAGTCACAGTATCCTTAACAAAGGCAGTTTTTCCAGGTAAACAGTGTAGGCTGACAATACAGCAGTGAAAGAACCAAATACAGAAATATTTACCAGCTTTTAACTTCCTGCTTCTACCAAGAAGAGCTGCATCCCAGCTGAAAATGCCTCAGTGGGCAAGGTATGTCCATGAGGACGTATATTGTCAGTCCATGCCCATATCCTCTGGGCTGGAGCTGCGAGCAGGAGACCAGCTGAACTCTCAAGCAGACCTGTCTTGCATGGTGGAGCTTCATGAAGAGCTTTACATACAGATTAATGGTAAAGCAATTTCCTAATAATAAGTAGCATTTTTAACACCAACAACAGGTTCTTAGGGGTGGGAAACACTTTCTCTTTTGTTTCCAGGGTTTGGCACCGTAAGTTTTGTGCAGGCACAGCTTTGTCACTAATAGTGCTGGATGCGCACTGTACTTTCATACTGTACTGTAGAGTTGAAAAACAAGCCTATCAACTGTACTTGCACTTACACCATATTTAATCCTGTTCTGGTTGCTCTGCTACATATTCATAAAAACCAAAAGGGAAACAGAAGCACAGAGCAAGCCAACAGATGTCTACCTGGCTCTTAATTGGATTTTATGTGTCCCCAGTGTAGTAAATAAAGCATTATTTACAGCCAGGCTCTAAGAATTAGAAACATCTGGAGGAGTGGCAAAACCTGAAGCAGGCTACAAGAGTTGATAGATTAACTGAAATGAGGATCTGCCCCTTTTCCCCCTTCTTGTCTTCTCCCTTCCCATGTATGTACCTGCTCTCCATTGTGTGTCAAATCAAACCAAGATATTGCCCAAGGGAATACTTATAAAAATGAAAAATAACAGCAAAATAAAATTTCTGCTCTTGTGGAGCTTCATCAGCATTTTCTAATTGTACAGCAATGATGATAATAAAAAGGCTGCCCTCTGCTCTCAGCTATAATTTGGATAATCAACTGAAAGCCAAAATGAAACTGTCTGTGATTGCTTTCTGCTGGGCTGATTGTTCACAGAAACTCATTGTTGGGGAGAATTTAAAGTTATGACTGCTGCTACAGGGATATGCCACTGTGTTTCTAAAGCATATGTGACTTCTAATTCTCTTCTGTATAGCTTTACTACAGGCAAAACTGTAGGAGTCAGCATGAAACAGAGAGGTATAGGGACTTGAGCTTTTTTTGCCTTTATTTAAAAACAAAGTTGTGACAGTGCCAAATGATATGCACACTTAGGCTGGGTGGACTTGTATACACAGGGGATTTCTGAGGTGGTATTGACGTCTCTGGCCTTAAAGTCCCTGAGGTCTTTGATGTGTGGCAGCAGCAGTTGGTGTTGTGAGAGCCACCGGCCACAGAATGATAGGCAAGTCAGATTTTTACCTCTGGGAGGAAGGCAGAAGCTAAGTCATGCTTTGACTCTTTGCTTTCTGGGCTCTGGAAGCAGTTGGGGGTATTTGAGGTGCACGAAATTTTGGGTACTGGTGTTCTCCAGCACCAACCCTGAATGTGAGCTCTCCCTGTCAGTTATGTGCTGTGGGTTTGTCTTGACTAGCAGATCCAAGGCTGGGCGTGAGTTCTTTGGCCCAAATTGCCTTTTCATCCACATCCACTGAGAAGCAAGGAGCTCCTGTGCAAGGGTTTGGGAACAACCTTCCCTCTTGACCAGAATAAGGGCACTATCATCACGGGTGCAGCCAAATCTGGCTTCTGAACCAGGTCTGTTCCCCTGCGTGCGCTGGGCTTCAGGAGTACTGGAAGCCACTCAAACCAGGGCTGGTAATGTAGGTGTTTGCTACTGCAGAGATTCAAATTCCTGACTTCAGGCAGCTCCAGCAGGAGCCCACGTTTCCCAGAGCAGTCGGAAGGGACCTCTGACCAGGGCACAGTCTCTCAAAAGTGCCAGCTTTGTTCACTGGCACCGTGGCCCAACGCCCACTGCCTGCGAGGAAAGCGGTTCGTGAAACGTCTCCTGCAGCTCTGAGGCAGAGCGGCGATGAGCCGGCCGGGAGCCCAGGCCAGGAGCGTGTTAGTGCACCTGCCCACAGCCTGCCAGCTCGGCGGGCACAGGCCACGACGATTTCCTTTCCTCACCGAGGCTCAGCTTTCTGGGAGGCGATAGCGCCGCCCTGCCAAGGTAGCCGGGGCGCAGCGGCAGGAGGTGCTGCCCTGACCCTTGTACCCGGGTCAATCTACGGTGTACAATTGCCGGAGTAAGGTACACGCAGGGCGGGACCCCTGCACACCTTTCCTCTCTCGCCCCCACAACTTCCCCTCTTTTCCCCCCATTCCGTTACGGCGGGGTGAGGCCTCGACCCCTTCCCACTCAGAGAGGCGAAAGGGCCCGAAGAGGAAGGGGCAAAGCGGTAGCCGCACGGCAGACGCCGCCTGCTGCCTCCTACACCAGCCGCTGCTCCCGTCCCGCTTTGTTTTCACACCAACAAGGGGAAACCGGACCGGGCCGGCAAGAAGCTGGGGCGGGCGACACTGCCGCTTCTCGCGGGGGGTCCCCGGTCCCAGGAGAGTACCGGTAGGCAGCAGGGGAAGGAGCCAGGATTCCTGCAGCAGACAAGGAGCCGGGGAAGGATGCGGAGTGGTCAGACACCACCATATCCTTTTCACTTCGCCAGCTCTCCCCAGACCGAGGCCGCCACAAGTCGCCGA
>VWZX01005148.1:34990-64448 GCA_013399015.1 Galbula dea | reverse complement strand
CCGTGGCATGCGGCTGCGATAGGACGCGCGGCGGCGATGGGCGGCCGGGGGCTGCCGGTGCCGCTGCTGCTGGGGCTGCCGCTGCTGCTGGGGCTGCCGGCGACGGGGCGCGCCGCCTCCAAAGCGCTGGTGTGCCAGGAGATCACGGTGCCGATGTGCAAGGGCATCGGCTACAACCTCACCTATATGCCCAACCAGTTCAACCACGACACGCAGGACGAGGCCGGGCTGGAGGTGCACCAGTTCTGGCCACTAGTGGAGATCCAGTGCTCCTTGGACCTGCGCTTCTTCCTCTGCAGCATGTACACCCCTATCTGCCTGCCCGACTACACCAAGCCGCTGCCTCCGTGCCGCTCCGTCTGCGAGCGGGCCAAGGCTGGCTGCTCTCCCATCATGCAGCAGTATGGCTTTGCCTNAGCAGGTGGGTGGCCTCGGGACTCAGTGGTATCGGCGGAGGCGGGGCCAGGGGCAGGGAGGCGGAACAGGGGCGTTCCTGGGACGGGACTAGGGATGGNACCACGACACGCAGGACGAGGCCGGGCTGGAGGTGCACCAGTTCTGGCCACTAGTGGAGATCCAGTGCTCCTTGGACCTGCGCTTCTTCCTCTGCAGCATGTACACCCCTATCTGCCTGCCCGACTACACCAAGCCGCTGCCTCCGTGCCGCTCCGTCTGCGAGCGGGCCAAGGCTGGCTGCTCTCCCATCATGCAGCAGTATGGCTTTGCCTGGCCCGAGAGGATGAGCTGCGATAGCCTGCCAGTGCTGGGGGACACCGAGGTGCTCTGCATGGGATACAACCACACAGAAGCCACCACCCTACCGCCTTTCTTCGGGAAGCCCACTCACCCAGCCAAGGATGCAGCCAAAAACCTGACGCCACTCGATGGGCAGCGCCCCTTGGGAATGGACTGTGGCCAGACGTGCAAGTGCAAAGCGCCTCTGATCCCCATCTCCATGGAGTCCCATCCACTGTACAACCGCGTCAGGACTGGGCAGGTACCCAACTGTGCCATCCCCTGCTACCAGCCCTACTTTACTCAAGATGAGAAGACCTTCACCACCTTCTGGATTGGCCTCTGGTCCATCCTCTGCTTTCTCTCCACCTCCACCACTGTGGCCACTTTCCTTATTGACATGGAACGCTTCAAGTACCCTGAGCGCCCCATCATCTTCCTCTCTGCTTGTTACCTCTTTGTCTCCATGGGCTACATTGTGCGGCTGGTGGCAGGGCATTCCAATGTGGCTTGCAACTCAGAGCACCACCACATCCACTATGAAACCACCGGCCCTGCCCTCTGCACAGTAGTTTTCCTTCTCCTCTACTTCTTTGGCATGGCCAGCTCCATCTGGTGGGTCATCCTGTCCCTTACATGGTTTCTAGCTGCTGGCATGAAGTGGGGCAATGAGGCCATCGCTAGCTATGCGCAGTACTTCCACCTGGCTGCCTGGCTCATCCCTAGTGCCAAATCCATTGCTGTACTAGCGCTCAGCTCCGTGGATGGTGACCCAGTGGCTGGGGTTTGCTACGTGGGCAACCAGAATCTGGAGAACCTGCGGGGCTTCGTGCTGGCACCACTGGTAGTTTATCTCTTCACCGGCAGCCTCTTCCTGCTGGCTGGCTTCGTCTCACTCTTTCGCATCCGCAGCGTGATCAAGCAAGGTGGCACAAAAACTGACAAGCTGGAGAAACTGATGATCCGCATTGGCATCTTCACCGTGCTCTACACAGTGCCTGCCACCATCGTTATTGCCTGCTATATCTATGAGCAGCACAACCGGGAGGCGTGGGAGCAGGCACAGAACTGCTCGTGCCCAGGGGACCCCCTCCGCTCCAAGCCTGACTATGCTATCTTCATGCTCAAGTACTTCATGTGCCTTGTGGTGGGCATCACCTCTGGTGTCTGGATCTGGTCCAGCAAGACACTTGATTCCTGGAGGCGCTTCACAGCCCGCTGCTGCCAGGCCAGGAAGCCTGTGGGTGCCTCCATGTACGGTGAGGCCAGCCCAGCGTTGGCAGGCAGGACAGTGCTGCCCAGCATGGCCTCCTACCACAAGCAGGTCCCACTGTCCCATGTGTGACTGGAGGGAGCCTCAGTGATCCCAGCCACAGGGAGGAAAGGGTTGCAAAGACCCTGGGCCACAGAAGAGGGAGTGGCAGCTGGGCCCAGCATCCTCAGCCCCACCATGCCAGTGCTGCCCAGGACCTAGAGTGTGTGCCTGTGGGGCATGGAGCAGCCACGGCCTCAGACAAGGCAAGGAGAGGTGCTGCCAGCCATGTGGGGTCAGAGGGACAGGGAGGCCTGGATCCTGACACCATCATGTATGCCCCATTTGGGGCCCTGTGCCCTGTTTGGCGTCCTGGGGTGCTGCTGCCTTCAGGCTGATCAGGTGGCAGGTAGCTCTCGAGCACTGATTTGTGTCCCACAACGAGCCTTTAGGCAGGTCTTGCCGGTGCTGGGGTGAAGGGGGGAGATGCAGTAGGCAGGGCGGGTGGTGGCCCCTGACACTGGGTGATGTGTTGTCAGCTGCACTAAGCCACTTGCCCGAACCGGGGGGCAACACGAGGGGCCGGGGAGAGCTGGCTGAGGGGGTTGGTTCCTCTCGGACAACAGCACGCTGAGCGGGAGGGTGAGAGCTGGGTGGGCTGGAGGCTTTGCAGGCAGTGGCTGTGCAGGAGGAAAGGGGTTGCAGAGAGGAACAGTCACCCGGCACTCGATGCAGGCAGGAGCAGAGTCTGAACTGTCTGCAGCGCAAATGGGAACCAGGCGATGACCCCAGAGGTCCCTTCTCCCCCCGGGCAAATGCGTGCTGGCTCTCTCTGGGCAGGGTCTGGTGCCGGTGGGGCTCAGCTCTGTGGCACCGATTCCCGAATTCGCCCCGCCGCTCTGCGATGGGCAGTCGGCTCTGCTGGCCGTGGAGCAGCTCGCCCTGGAGAGCTGAGGGGCCCCGCGGGTGGTGAAGCTGCCGTCCCAGCGCGGGGTTTGCAAGGAGCTTGGGACATTGCTGGCTCTGGCACCGAGAGCAACCTCCTCCTGAGCTGCCCTGTTCTCTGGGAAGGGGTTGATGCAGCTCCGTGCTTCTTGCTTCTGCAGTGAGGTGAGTTTCTAGCGTCTCCTTTGTGCCATGCAGGTTACCTGGGATGAGGTAGGCAGCCCCAGCGCTCTGCGTACCAGTTTGCTGGCTGTGGGACGTGGCACAGCAGCTTAGCTTGGCACAGTCAAACCTAAGAGGGTGGTTTCGACTCTGCAGCGGGTAGTGTGGTCATGGGGGGGAAAAGGGGAAGGTAGGGAGAGAGGTAGGCGGTTTCCAAGCCAGACAGCAGTCTGTCTGTCCTCGGAAGCAGCTGGGTTTTCCAGTCAGACAGCTTCAACACTTCTTGCTGCTTTATTCAAAGCTGCACCACTGTTGGAGACAGTGCTGGGTTCAAGAGTGAGCGGTTAGTTAATTTAGGAGAACTCAGCAAAGCTCTAGTTCCTTGAGCTTCCAAAACCTTTTCCACTTTTGCAGGTCAGACAGCAGCAGAGCACTGACAGAACTGGTTCCTGGCATTAAGCAGTGGTGACAGCTGGGTTTAGATGGTGGGAGGGCCCAGTTGGCAACTTTATCAGATGCAGAGGTGACCAGTGGCCCCAGCTGCAGCACAGGATGGGGCACAGCTGGCAAGAAGTGGCTACCTCTGGTTTCAGCCCCATTGTGAAGCACTCGGTTTTTTTTTTTCTTTCCCCTTCCCTGAGTGGTGATTATGTATGTAACCACCCAGCCATTACCCAAGTCCTTTTTGCCCTCCAAGTGTGGCACCGTGACCTGGTGTACGGGAGAGCAAGTGCTGGCTTTGCTCCCACACAACTGTAAGGATCCGAGGTTGTTCTCAATGCCTTTGGACCACTTCAGTCAAGAAGATTTCCACTTCATTTTAAAACCAAAGCTTAGGAAATAAAAGGACGCTTAAGTGGCACATCTGCTGATAAGGTACTGCCAAGGTACCCCACGAGTGTCTCTGGGGAATTTTGGCCAACACAGCCAGCGGTGCAGGAATTGAGGGCTTGCAGGGGCTACTCATATCAGCACTCTTGCGACAGAGTGCTTACTCCCTTCAGTGTGCTGCACTACTTCATTGTGGACAGAATTGCACCATGTTGTGTTACTAACTGTAAATAGTTGTATTATAGCCTGGTTTGTACATACAGAAGCCGTAGTGACCTTTGATACGGGTTTGGGGCAGGTGTGTTCTTGGCAGCAAGGCAGGTCAGGTGCAGAGATGCTGTGCATAGTCTTGTGTTTTAATGCACGGCATTAAATGACACCAACCTGCTCCAATCCATGCCTTGCTGGACTCCCCTCTTTCTATAGTGCCTTTTGTAGATAAAGCTAAACACACATCATGCAGCACAATGAACAAAATCATGTCAAAGGTTGTGCTTTGTTGTTTCGTTTTGTTTTATTTTCCAAAGTGCAACTGATTGTGTAAAGCTTTTGTTTTGTTTTGTTTTTAAAAAAGAAATCCAAGATTATCTACAAACCTTTGCTACTGACAAATGCTAGACATTTTCAGCTTTGATCTAATGGTAGATTTGTACAATCAACTTGCGTTTGAACCTGGCTTCTCAGCAACAAGTGGCAGGAGGGGGAAAGAAGCCATTGTCATGTGCCCTGTATGCTGTAGTCAATTTGCATGTTGATTTTTGCCTCTTACATTACTGATGCTGTTCAATGTTGTTTAAATAACTGTTCTATATTTTGTGAAAAGCTGAAGAAATTTTATTCAAAGCAAAGTATTGAGATTAGTTATTTATGATGACAAAATGGCATGTGTTATTCTCTTTGCTTTTACTAAAGTATTAATTACCATAAAAAGTTAACTGGGGGGAGGGGAGTAGGGAGGCATGTGCTGGAGTGCTGTACAGGGCTCTTACAACTACCAAGTGTGGGGGACTGGTGAGGCAGCTACACTTGCATAGTGCAGGAATAGCATGTTCTGTGCCATGCAGTGCTTCACTCAGCATGGGGGACATCACACACATGTGCTCTCACCCCTGGCATGCCATGGCCCACCACAGCGCTGTGTGTCCCAGCCTGGGTCTGCAGTGAACCATGGTTAATCCTGAGGGGCTGTCTCACTGGCTGGCTGTGCTGCTGGCTGGTGTCCATAATGTCACTGACAGTGTGTTTCCTTGACAGGCCAAGGTCACACCTCACTGGTAGAAGAGGGTTAACTATCAACTTTTATTGGCATGCAGCACTTTGCACAGTACCAAGTCTCTCACCCTGTGCTGAAATCAGGCCCTGAAGGGGTGCCCTTTGATATTTGTCAGGCCAGGCAGATGACAGCTCTTAGCCAAGCAGGATGCTGCACACCGAGTGTCTGTGTTCATCTGCTGTGTGCTCTCTCGTGTTGGGAGGAGCACTTCAGTAAGGGCAACAAGGGGTTAAAGGCTGGCTCTCTGGTGACTAATTGCGCAGGACTCTGCTATCTAGTTAGGTGTGTAGGCACACACCAGGTCCCACTAGATAGAATCTTACCTGGAAGCAGCACTGCAGCACCCAGTGATAAACCTGACAGCCGCACAGACTGACTCACCCTCATTCCTCAGTGCCTGGTGATCTGCCCCTCCATGCTCAAGTACAGGCAAAACATGCACTCAAGTGCTGATCCTGTTGTGTTCAGGGAAACTGTTGTGGGGTGTGGAAGAGACGTGGAGTTATGTCAGCACAAGGTTCTTACTGAGGAGCTGTGGATACTCCCCACCTGCATCTAGAACTAAATCCAGCACCTCGGTGGCAGTCTTGTCATCCTTACCTCCCAGGAAGCCCCTGTGTCCTCAGATGCTCAGTAAAAAGGAGTTTGGCAGAGCTGCCATCCACTGCCTACTGTTTCTGAGCAAGGGAAGGGCCATTACTGCAGGTAGCTGTTTGCGAATCACTTGCAGGATTGTTCCTGTGAGCACATGCATGTTCTCACATAGCCCAGCCTAATGCTTGTGCAGTGCGGCTGTGCCACTCCCATGCTCTCTGGCCCTGATTTGGTCAACTTAGGCTGTCCTCAAGGCAGTCACTTGTTGTTTGTTTAACAATGTAAATGTAACATAGTTTCAGGCTGGCTGGCATGGGGAATGACAGTGTCACATAGCACAGAGACGATGTGGCTTCTCAAATAACTTTTCATATCACAGAGCAGAAGCCAAAGTGGTTGTTTCACCTAAAAAAAAACCCCTTGCCCACAAAGGCTGCTTGAGGCTTTTCTAATCCTATGACAAACAAGCCCATGTTCAGCCAGTTAAATGCTCTTTCACCAGCTAGTCAATTGGCTGTGGTAGTGTTAAGTGCACTACAGTCACTTCGGAAGCACCCTGTAATTCACTGTACATTGTCAAACAACTTATTTGGTGCAAGTGTTTTCCCAGATGTTACGGAAAGTCAGTCCTAAGTAATGCTACTGCACAACTGTGCTGTTGGAAATAGCAGTACAGAATGGGGGCAGGAGCCTGCCCAGTGCTAAGCTCTGCACACACCAGCTTACCCTGCCCCTCACATGACTGCCAACCCCCTTTGCAAGCTCTTGCCTCAATTGCTCTTCTGTCCTCCTTGTTTAAGTTATACTTGATGCCTATACTCTTATCCAGAAGCAATGGTCTTGACATTTATTCCATCCCTGAAGTGCTTGTCCTCTTAACTGCCAAACCCACGCTGAAGTAGTTCTCATAAAATTCCCTTAGAAACAGAATACACAGTCTCTGTACACAAAAGGAAAAGGGCTGCTGAAGCCCAAGGCGACCATGTAACTCAAACACATCCATGACTTCCTGCTCCTGCTGATCACTGATACATGATGCTCATGCCATTCTTGCCGGTGCTCACATTATTCTTGCTGGGCTATAACATAGCTATTGTCTCTGCAAACAGTATTTACTGCCAGATGGGTAGTGCTGCCCCAGAAATGGATGCAGGCAGAGGGCACCTTAACATAGATGAAATATAATTCAGCTGTGGGGTTAAGAGAAACCCTGTAGATGATTTCCCTGGGAGCAGAGTTAACAGTTTCTGTAACTCCAGTGTTCTAAAAAAAAGTGCTGCTGACATACAAAGAATACCTCTCCCAGTTCATCTTCCAGGAGAACCACCTAAAAGTAATTCCTTCTGAAACACTATCACTGCTCATCCCTTCAAAAGGGAGCTCTATGGTTTAATTTTTGTGCACCTAAGAAATCCACAAGCTGTGTTTTCCAGACTCTTCTAGGGGACTGTTAAATGTTAAAGCTCTCTTAAGAAGTTGAACCCTGTTTAGTGTCTGCTGAACAGATCAAAATCCAATTGACAGT
Organism: Galbula dea; assembly: GCA_013399015.1. Taxonomy (NCBI): domain Eukaryota; kingdom Metazoa; phylum Chordata; class Aves; order Piciformes; family Galbulidae; genus Galbula; species Galbula dea. The sequence goes on along the minus strand of VWZX01005148.1, from coordinate 57,131 downwards.
ATGCTCTGGGCTATGCTACAGTAAAACTAAAGCCAGTTACAGTTCAAGGCAAAATTAAGTTCAGAGCAGCAGTCTCCTGCAGGGTATATTGCAGAAGCAGCCATCAGCTCGAGATGTCTTGTGCTTGCCATCCAGATCAGCAGGAAAAGCCTCCATCTCATTTGGCAAAAAAGGTAAATGTCTGCCCCAAGTTTCTGCTGCGCACCTCACAGCTGCATGTGCAGAAGCTGTGTGCCAGCACACCTTCAAAGTGCATCCAGACCAATACCACAAAGTTGGAGGCATCTGGCAGCGCTCAGGAAAAAAAAAAAGCTCATTAGCAATTAGGTCACAAGTCAATCCAGAAGTTGGTTGCTTGTAGCTTCTGATTTAGGAAGGACTTAAACATTAAATTGCCTCCAGACAGACTGGCCCTACTTAAAGGCCACTTATGTGCAAAGAAACTGTCAGTGAGCAGTCATTTGGGCAGCTCGAGTCAAATTCTAGATCCAAATGACATGTAGGAATAGGCAGGCAACTACAGAAGACTCTGCAATGCCTTCACCTGAAGCAGGCAGCCAGGGCCCTGCCCCATGCTGCCAACCAGGTGGCTCACAGTTGCTGAATGGCCCAGACATTCACAAGTCACTGTGATAAAATGAAGGTGAGGAGCTGGTATGGGCAATGGAGGGGCCTAAAAAAACCCTCTGTTTTTTTTTTCTTTTTTTTTTTCATGCTTGAAAGAAGCTGCACAGCACCAAATACTCACAAGGGGGAATGAAATCAGACAGCTGTACAGAACACAATTCACCTTTAACTTTAATTAAAATAGAGTTTATTAGCTTTTCTTTTAATACAAACATGAGAAAGGAAAACCACCTGAAGATGTAGCATTATTTTCAAAACTAAATTGTGATCAATACCTGAAGTGCCAAGTTCCATGGATTTGGGAGCCAGGGGCTGGCATATTTGCATACCACAAAAGGCTATATGCAGTATTATGCATAATTTGAACAGTTGAGTGCAGCTGAACTGACAATTAATCTCAGACAGCCACACTCGCTGAGCCATATAGGCTTGCTATTCAGTCTAAGTTTCGGCGCCGTAGCTGGAAGAGGAAGTGCACAAGACCCATGCCATTCGAAGGGAGATCTGCTCCTAGAACAAACCGCCTAGAATCTATCTGGATCCATGAAGGGAAGATACTACAAAGACTTGTAACAGGAAGACTCTAATAATACTTTTCCTGTTTAGAGTTGAGTTTCAGAGCCTGAAAGTAAGCTCCATTCCAAAGTCTCAGAAAGAGCAAAACACAAGCCTCTAGAGCAGTTGCACAAGATAAAGTTTTAAAAAATTAAAAATGAAGTTCACAGAAACCTTTTTGATAATTCTCAACTGAACACAGTATTTTTCAATCTACCTTGTTAGGTAGTTGAGGATTCTCAAACTCATTACTGTCTCATTATGAATGTAAATCCCTCCCAGGAAACAAAAACCTAAAGAAGAGCTGGATGGATGCACAAGATCAGCTTTAGGAACTCCACTGTATATACCACAAGAGATCTGCAGTAGAACTCAGAGAAGCAGTGCTGCACACACACCATTCACCACTGTTTGGGATAGTGAGGATGATTCCAGACTAACTTTTTCATTCAATGCCTCAGAAAAAAATACACAGATTGCACCTCTTCCAGAGCAATATAAGTATTAGAAAATTAGAGAAGCACCATAATTCACAGGAAATGTAGCATGGACCCTATACATTTTAACAACACATAAAACCGTATCTCTGCCCCTAGTCAAAACATTCAAAGTCTGGAGTGAAGTTGTAAGTGCAGGGCTGGAATTCCTTCCTGCTGGGCAGCTTCTTGGTTATGAACAAACCATCAATAATAGCAGCTTTTAGTAGCCAAACCAGGGAAAAGCCATCAACACGTGCCTATGCTACTATTTTCAGCTCCAGGGTGGCTTTATACTTTAAGAGTCACATGTTTTGTTTTGTTTTTGTTAACATTGCATTGACCTGAAATACAAATGCAGTGAGACTCTGGATGTCAGGGGAGAGGAAGGAAGAACATTTTAACTACAGTCATGTGGTTAGTGTTTAAATTCTAAAATAAAACTAATTATTAAAAACCTCAAGAGTTCACAGCTATAGGCCTACATAGTAAGCAAACATCTGTGGGGGAGAGGAGGAGAGAAGTTTGGTTTTGCACCTCTGTATACATTAGAAGGAGGAGAGAGCTGATTTGACAAAGGTCTTATCTTTTGCACCAAGTATGCCCCTCAAGCTCTAGGCACCCTTGGCTAGTTTACCCTGCTCTCCTCCTCTTGCTGGAAGACACCATCACCGCTGGCTTGTTTGCGTGGAGTGGTGGTATTCCTCGGACTCATATGGATGCTGGTTCATGGTGCTGCAGCTTTCTCTCTCCTCAGGAGAGGATGGCATTTGAACGGCGGATACCAACTAAGTTATCAGCACTGAAGGATCGCCTCATAGCAGCTTTTGACAAGTCTTTGTATTTGTCTTCACACAGCCGGGAGATAGCCTGGATACCCCGTTCAGAAACAAAATCAAAAGTACACATTAGAAAAGGCCGAACATTTCAGGGAAGGCTTTACAAGTGTAATATCAACACAGCAGGCACTCTGTAGCAGTGATGCTACTAGGTCACTGCTACTAGGTTTTTTATCTAGAATGAGTGTAAATAACCACTTTGGAGGGAAAGTATTAAAGGGGTCTGTTCCCATGCTAACACGAACCATGTCCATCAGAAAGTAAGACAAAGATGAGTGGTTTCCATATCCAAATATCTTCATTCTTTTACCAGTCTCGCTGTCTAATGGACAACTTGGATCTTTTTCAGATTTAAAAGTCTGTGGAAGTTATGTTCAAAATTGCACCCAGTGGCCAGGTCTGATGCATGCACCAACACAAAAATTTGATTTTAACAGTATAAAAATGCACGCAGACATTTCTATGAGAGAAAAGGTTCAGATTTGAAAAGGTTTCTACACTCCAGCGGGCAACTTGCCCTTGGCCACTCAATGCAAGTGAGTCTAGGAATTGAGGTTCTACCAGGACATCTGTTTTGTCTTTGCTTTCTCTACAGTCTCACCCTCCATATGTTCTTCCCAGGATCACGTTCCTGAAGAGGTCTAAAGAAGGGAGGCAACAGCCATGGCACTTTAATACAGCTATTAAATATCAGCACGTGTAGACAACTTAGTATTAAACTGCGTTCACCCATTTATTTGCTTGTCTCTGTTCTGCTAGTCAAGAAACCTTTATTCTGGTGCAGCCATTCTAGTAACAAGCCTAATTATTTAAATCGTAGCAAGATATGGTTGTCCAGAAAACAATGTGTCCTCCCCTGCAAGGCCTATTTCTGATTGGAGCCTTCAGGCATCATCAGTGCAAATAAATATGGATACCCGTAATAAAAGGCTGAACTGAATTTCAGTCCTGAACATTTATTTCCATTAATAATTTACCACCTATCACCAGATGAACTTTCAGAGTCCTGTGACCAGCTACAAGCCTATACCTTCCCTTTAATTCAGCACCCATTCAGCACAACCCAGTGCTCCGGAAGTTCAAAAGATGAAAAGCACTCTGAGCATGAATAAACTTCTAAGTGCATTTAAAAAGAATTATTTACATTTCTGTCAACCTTCTGAAGGCATGTATTTGACTCAAGCATGTCATTCTTTGAGACACTGACTGCACGATATTCTGATGATCTCCATGCTGCTTTAATGCTAGCACATCAATCATAAAGTATCCTGTGCTGACTCACACCATACAGTGCAAAGCGGTTTTCAGTCCCTGGAATATTAAGTCACTGCTTAGTACGAAGTCACTGCTTCATACTCCTATCAACTGCTCACGTGCTTCTAACTGAAAGGTAGAATTAAAAATTTCAGCAAATGATTTAAATATACATCACATTTTAGAATTGTCCTATACATATGCATTAGTAAGTGCATTATGACAAATCACATACTGTATTGAAAATTGTCCTGGTTTTAAATACCAAGCCCCCAAATACTATTAAAGAGGAAACAAACCAGGCTCACAATCTGTAAATCATCCACGTATGCCTGGGCAGTGAGCAGTTCAGTAGATAATTTCCTGTGGAATATGAACTGCCCTAAAACCACATTTACAACTAGTGACAGTGCTAGCTTAAACTGCAAGTAGCAAGGGTGAGACAAAGCAGAAATGTTGCACTGCTAAACTTTAGATTAATTCATTGGCATATCACACCTATCATTCCAAACAACCAGGAGGGATCACACTTACTCCCAAAGTTCAGCCACTTTTGGGACAAAATAAAAAAACCTGGCACTTGGCAGAATTATTGGGAGCGGACAACAGAACAATATAAACCAAGAATACTGTAGCACACCCCTCTCTGAAAAGGGCTATGGTACCAGTGTACACAGGGCCTGTGGTAATTCCTTTGTTGAAAGGTCAACAAAACAACATGCAGAGTCATCAGTTAAACCTGGACAGATTGAAGGTTACATTGATCCAGCAGGAAATTTTTCCTGGGAACCCAGGTAATTTAGATATTTTCAAAATGTCTTGAATATCTTCAGCAACTAGAAAGATTGACTCTGCAGAAGTTCAAGTTTTTTAAAACGAGCCTTCAGACCAAAGAAGGCTGCGGGGACTCACAGAAGGGCAGCTTTTGCCATTGAGCAGAAAGAGCCAGTACTCTCTATTTGCACTCTTCTGGACATTCTGAAGGAATTGTAGAAGTGGCTATTCCAAAAGGTTATCCCAAAACAGTATTTCCTTGGAAAGGTGAGGTTCCAAAAGTTGTGAAAAGAAACACATTATTATTTCTGTAGCTGCCCTCAGACAAATGGTTTATTAAACCATGAGAGCAGTAAGAGTGCTCCTTCTAAATCTAAAAGCAGCTGTGCAGTGGGATGCAGTGGGAAACCTTCAGCTGGTAGTATTTAAGAAAGGTTGGAGTGTGACTGTCTCTAGGTGCGTGGAATACAGACTGGGAAGGACAGACAATCCATTACACATGACACTAATCCTTTCAATGTTAAGTAGCCTAGCTGAGCTACAGTTCCCAAAGTAACATCCATTTATTTTGTGATCTGCTAAACTTCCATGATCTCTGTCCCTTCCTCTCCTTAGAATACTATATGCATGGTTTTAGAAGTGCTAACTGTAGTTATAAAGGGGTTAAATTAGTCTGTAAGACACTAATCTAAAAGCTTTTGAGTTCTTCTAACTGCCCCTTAGATTAGCAACAGATGGTCTTACTACACATACAGACAGAGTCCTCCGCTCAGCCAGTCTCAGACCATTACCTCCAGTTTCTGTGCTCTCTCTTTACTGAGAGGCTCCAGCAGAAAGCTCAGGTTATTGTCATCTGCTAGGGAGCGAAGATCGAAGTAATATTTGGCATAAACACTGGCAGGAACATTGATATTAAACTGCAGTAGCTCCAAGAAGTGTCTTTCCATCTCGTTCCTAGGAGGCATAAGGGACAGAAGACAAAGGAAAAAAAAAAAAGATTGTTTTAGCTGGCTGAAAACACTGAAGAGACCTCAAGCTTGTTTTTAAACTCAGCAACTTTGGAATAGCCATTGAGAGCTCCATATTACTAGTTTTTAGAGACAGGTCGTTCACTTGTGCTCAAAAGACAGTGCAGCTTTGAGTCCTGGCACCTTCAGCTTGGAGAGAAAGGTAGTGCCCTGTCGTGCACTTGCTTGGCTGACCAGGGAGGTTCATTCTTCAGAGTTCCATTAGTGCAGCTGTACAATTCATGCGCCATTCTCACTCTCCTACGGCCCCAGACTATAGTGATCAGATGAAAGGAATGATGTATGCTGTTTATTAGCTCTGAAGAACTTGCAGACATTTTCACCAGGCTGATAACAGGAAGGGGGTTTATTGAAGTAGAGGTGGACTAACAAAAGGAGTAGGCAGATCACCACGGCAACAAATGGATCTACGAAGAGCTGCTGCTATTATCTCACAGAGAAAAGCCTCTTGAAGCAACATGGATTCATCTCCAATAAATAAATAAATAAGCAGCATTAGGTGGGAGAAGGAATTCTCTCATCATCAGTATTAGGCTACGGTAAAGGGCACTATCTAGTTTTTATTCACTCGACTATTTTCACTGGGCGCAATATTTAGAGGAAAGTGGGGAGAGTACCATGACATGGAAAAAGGCTGTTTCAGCTACCATACTGTGGTCAGCTAAATCATGAGATGCTCTACAGAGGAAAACTGAAGTTTTAAAATAAAAAACTGGAGGTACTCAAACCAAACAATTCATTTCAATGCTAACTCAATGATTGTTTCTACTGGTAGCAGACCCTGTCTCAATAGAATTTAGCAGCTGTACAGGCCAACTGTGAATACACCAGAAGATAAGTTGCACAAATTCAGTACCAAGGCTGTTCTTGATTTTGGGGAGCTTTTAAATTGGATGTTTTACCTATCAGAGGCGAGGAAGTAAATCAAGGAATCATCCAGGTTATGTCCTGTATTACATGGCAGGTCTCAATATGAATAGCAGGTTTGTGCTTGTTTCTAATATAGTGGACTTGAGTATCATTGAACCTAGTGCAAAAATTAATTTCCTGTTCCTATCGTCATTAGCCTATAGAAATGTAAATCAGATAATGTTTTGATGATCAGCTGATCAGAGATTGATTTACCCTGTGAATAAATAACCGTTTTGTACTCCCCAGGCAATTCTTCATTGGATTAACAAGTCTGTTAACAGTGGTTTAAAACCTGATAAAGAATAATGCCCATGTGTTTTCTGTGCCTTATTTACAAATATATCTAGCCAAAAGAATGAACAGCATGTGTCCCCTTACAAGCAGTCAGAGCAAGATTAGCAGCTGCACAGTTAATTAAAATAACTTGGCCATTATGGATTCACTCTCATCAAAGCAAGCAAGTTTTGACAAAGGATGACTTCCAAATACCAATTGAATTTCCTTTTATTTTTTCCCATTAGAAATAAGTAAAACAAAACAAAACCCCCTACTCCAAACCCCCTCCCCCCAAAAAAAAACACCAGAAGAAAACCCCCTCTCAGTAAAACATTCACCTTTGTTTTGCTCAAGTAAGAAAGGGCTTGTGAAAGAGAAAATAAGATGAACACTTTACCTGTGTTGAGTAGGAAGAACATAAGGCAAATGAACTCATCTGCCAGTTTCAAGGCCTGGATCACTTATCCTTTAACAAACTTTAACCCACTAGCAGTTTCTGTGAAAACCACGTGTTCACACTGCTAACAGAGTCGTGAGGTGGGGATGCCAAACAACTCTCTTTAAGCAGCAAGGAGAGTGTTTGGTGGGAACAAGGTGCACCTGCACTGCCTTCAGAAGAGGTGCCTGGCTTGTACACATACACACGTGTACACACAGAGATTTGCAAATTGGGTGAACTAAACCAGATATAAAACATTTTGGAGTGCAACTAGCATGTCTGACTTGCAGTCACTCAACAACAGTATTCATCAGGTTAGTAAGAACATTCTAGATATGCAGAGCCAAGAGGAAAATTCACAAAAAGTACAAACCAAACTTGCCACCAGTCCTTGTAGACAAGCCTTTACTGCACAGGAATGGCCCATCCAGGAGCGATACCTGGTTGAACCTGGCCAAACAATCTTTAGCTGGGGAGATGCTGGGGTTTGGGGTGGATCTTTTGGCGGCATCATCAGCCATCACCAATGTTAGAATGCAACCATGCCTGTAATCCTTGACCAATTCTCTCAGTAACACTTGTATTCAGAATAAATATTAATCACCATCAGGCCACTAGTTTAAAAAGTACTGGAACTACTAAAGTTGACAATTAATTACAGGTACCAACTACTAAACTACACGTAAAAACTTAAAACTCAATATTGCTGGTATTTTAAGCAGTTTTCCAAGGACTAACCCATAAGCAGTGAAGTCAACCAAATTGCAGTAGTGTGGGGCCTGGAATGGACACCCCTGGGCCACTGTCAGGAAGGGATTGTACAGTTTCTGCCCATACCTGAATTCAAAGGTCTAAGTAATTTCAAATGAGATGAGATTACAAAAATCCCATGTTCAAAATTGAGGAAAAAAGTAAGTCTAAATGCCATCTAATTTCCTTACTACCATCACTGCTTTGAAAATGTAAGTATTAACAATTTCAGGAGACCCAGCATAGGCAACAGAGAATAAGCATCCTGCTTGTTACAGATATTTTCAGTGCTATCAATTTGCTTTGTCCCAAATAGGAACAGAAGAAGAGACATCAAAAAGAGCAAGATGTATACTCCAGCACTCCTAGCATCTCTGACCCCACTTCAGCCAACCTCAAAGTTATTTGCAGCAACGCTTCAAGTATGTTCCTCAGATAGATGAGCACTCTGGGCCAGGCTGAGTGAAGATGTAAAAATCACTAATTATGCCTTCCTGAAAGCAGGGCTGGCATAGCCCTGCATTTGGAGACAGAGAACTCCCAAGCAAGAGGTAGGTACAAAACAAGATACTATGCTTGCTGTTGCTGTTTGCAATGTGAAACAACAAAAATTGTTTTGGTGCAGATAACCCCCTATTTTTAGAAATGCTGCCCCCACCTAAAAGAAAGAAAACTGGATATTAGGTTTAGGCTGAATCAAAGGAAGAGAGCTTGGGGCAAGAACATACTTTCTCACGCAGGCAGCCTCCCAGTGCTATATGCAAACCTCTACCACCTCAGTCTGCTCCTGTATTAGAGCTAACTGTTACTACATAGGCCTGGCCACATGCTCAATTACAGCACAGCAGTGTGATAAAACTTAAACCCACATGAAGTATGTCATTAAGTTTATTAAAGCCAGAAAGCCTCGTATTAAGTTACTCTTCTAGCATTTCTACCACTGTAGTAATAAGGGAAACAGGGGAACAAACTGGCAAATAAAGTAAAACAGTAATGTTGACATCTCAAAGTTCTCAGAGACAGAACTTTGCAAGAAGCAATTCAATGGAAAATCTAATGGGCCAAATCCACTCCACAAAAAGCACACATCCAGCCCATAGTATAAGCCGGGAGCTACAGGGATGAATATCCTCTGGAACTACAGAAAATATATGGCTTAAAGTTGAGTGCACCAACAAAATAGAGTAGGTTCAAAATTTCTGAAAAACTGGAATCTACATCTGAAACAAGAACAGCCTTACGTAGTAAGATTGAGAATTTTGTTCTCAGGCTTTTGTTCTCAATATAGGCAAGTCTGAGAACTTGCCCAAGGAGCATGAACTGTAGCAGTAGCTGGATGTAACACATGCAAGCACAGATACCAACACAAATAACACCTGTCTGCCCAGCAGCACCTAGGAATTCAGACCTTAAGATATTTAGACCATAGCTGGATACAAGAGCAGACACGTAAGTCACAAATTATGTCTCACCTTGCAATTTTTCAAATTCTAAAGCAAAAAAGGCAGGGAACAGATTTACTTTTTGTTTGTTTGTTTGTTTCCAAACCCACTTTTGGTAAGTATAAATTGGGCAGTTTAGAGTTATATCAATGCAAAAAATCAGCAGAAACAAACAGCCAGTCCCATGGTTCGTCACTGGGGGAAAGAAAGTGAAGAAAACTCTGACGTTACTCACCTTAGTAATTAGAACTATTAATACAGATTTGTCTCAAAGTAGTGTCCAGAGTTTCCTAGGTTAAAAAAGGGAATGAGGCCTGACACCAGATATACATCATGTACATACATCATAGCACCAGACAGAGACATTTTTTCAGTATGATCACAAAAACTGCCATTCAGAAAACCCCCAACAACAAAACAAAAACCCCACCACTGCAGATTATCCAAACCTTGGAACTTACATGTCCTCAACAGTAATGTCCTTCAATATTTGGCAATAATCCACATTCCACACAGCCTGATCATCCCAGACTTTAGAAGCCAGCAGAATAGCTCCTAGGACTATCCTCTTCCAGTTACTAGGGCATATGTCAATCTCTGCATAGGTTAAAAGCCTTTCCAAATAAACCTATAAAAAGAAGAAAAAAACCCCAGGACCTGGAGTTGAGTTCTAAGCAGCAACCATGTCAGTCCAATGTGACTATTTTATCCCATTTCTATTAAGTGCATCAAAGTAAGTGTTAGTGAGTGCTACTTACACTTTAGAATCAAACTTGGAGGAATAACAGGTTCCATCTTTTATTACAGCACAAGAACTGGACCACCAAGGTATACAACAAAGATACTGAAGAGTCAGTTCTGAGCAATAAGCACTGCTGTTTCAGGGAGACACTGCTAGAGTTCTGTCACCAAGTCACAGAGTCACTGGCAGGTTCTGACTGGATAGTACACCACTCAACAGCATGCTAGCCTTTCATTACAGTTAAGGTTCAATACTTGTAGCTTAACGGGAAGTGCTAAAACCTGCACTGTGATCTCTAGTTGTGGGATGAAAATGCCTTAATTGATATCTTTCTAAATGAAAGGTGTTAGAGTGCTATTTCCACTTCACTCTGTAGAGAACAGACTTCAGTCCTTCAGCTACAACGTCATCCTCTGCTTTCATCTACATCACCAGCTGCTTTGATAGTGAAAGATAGCAAATTCCAAAGATACATCTTGGTCTTTTATTAATTCCTCCCATGTAATCTCAAATCAGCCCAAAGATGCTGAATCACTCCGTTCCTTAAAAGTGTTCTGCTATTTCACACTCCTCTAATGATCCCTGAACTAAGTAATTTGCACTTTCAAATTTGAATTTAAATTGGTTTTAATGTTCTATTCCCTAAACTAGGTCGAAGGTCCTAATGAAACCTCAGATAAATTAGTGGGTGAGGAAGCTGTTATACAGGTCTAAGGATGGGCTCAATCTTGATTACTAGGGTTTCCCCAGACCTTTATCCCATCCTTTGCTTGAAGCCTTCAAGTGGACTACAGGTGTTTCTATAGTAACAGAGCCATCTAGTGGCAAAATCCACTTTAAAAACTAACTCTATTTTTTGTAAATACTTCAGCCAGTTAAATTGCCCAGGGTTAGCTATCATCTTTTTCTGTCAAAATTGCTTGCATGTCTGTTGAGGATCAAGGCTGGGCTGACCACCAACCTAATGACAGATGCCACCTGGTATCTCCACTTCCCCCCCTGCCATGGAAAGGGAAAGGGGACAAGAGAGAGAGACTTGTGGATTGGAAAATAAAACTAAAACTACTTTAATAATAATAATAATGACGATAAATTAAATACATACAAATCTGTGCAAAACCCAATATCAAACCCAAACCCCCCTATGTCACCACTGATACTGCAGCAGTAGGCCTCAGCAGCAGATGAGTCAGGCTCACAGCCTGGATCCTGGTACTGAATGCAGGAACTTAGGGAACACCATAGTGCAGGAGAAAAGGAGCCAAAAGAGAAGAATAATCTCGGAAGGGAGAACAATCTGCAGAATAACCATCCAAATAATCGTCCAGCAAGGGGGAACTGACCCCCAGTTTATATATTGAATATGACGTATATGGGATGGAATACTTTAGTTGGTCAGTTTGGGGTCACCTGTCCTGTCTGCTCCTCCCTGAAGGTGCAGCCTTTATCCTGCACCCCCCAACATGAGACACAAGATTTAGCAGTGACCTTGCTTTGCATACTAATCCCTGGTAGCAGATCTAAACATGAGGCTATATCACTGCTAGAAGCTGGCAGTGTCTATGAAAACATGCTGTTTGTTTCAGAAAGTGGACTTTCTCAGAGGAGTTTTAACTAAAAAGTAAAATCACTGAACAGAGTTAGTTCTGTTTTAACCCGAACCAGGACAATGTCTTTGGAAAAACAAAAACCTCAACCTACTTTCAGAGTTTCAATAGCTCTATATGGCCTTTTTAATTACTTATTTCCTTATTAACAAGAGTTCTTCAAGTTGAGTTTGCTTAATTGCCACGTTGTCTTTTAGTGACAGTTCTGTTCTCCTTTTAGACTGTTTTTCAGAAAGAAGCCACAACGAAGACTGAAGTCTAGAATGTAACAAAGTGCAGTTTGAGATTGGCTAGTGCAGCAATTATATAGGTTGTGTTTTTTTCTTTCCCTTCATATTTGTATATGCATGCATATTTGTGTGTGTACATATAAAGTAATAGGTATCATTGTCAATTTTTTCTATCCATCTTGCTTTCTGAAGTAAAACAAAGTATAATGAGATTATTTTCTTACTATTGTTCTTAAGTTCCAAGAACCTCCATGTCACCAGGGGTGAAAAGTTGTAGCCTCTTTGGTTTAATTGTTAAAAAAAAATAAAATAAATGGAAGTTTGAAAGAAAGGTGGCAATGATTGAAGGATATAATAATGGGGAAGTTAATCTCCTGGAGTTCCTACAGTATTGATCCTTGACCCCTTAGGCAGTGTTATTTGCACTATTCTGGTTAATATGAACTCCAAACTTCCTCTTTCCCCTGCACACAACTGAAAAATGTCTGTGTCTGATCTTATTATATCACAACTGTTTATAATGTCCCACTGTTCTGCTTTTCTCTTCTACAGCAAGTTACATATTATGAAACAATGACTAGACAAGTAATTATGCATTACATATTTATATATAGGAAAGGTATGTTCCTTTTTAGTTAACCACTTCTGTGACTACTTAGAAATCCTATCCAATGAGCTCACTTGTTCAGTGTCTTCATTATTAATAAGTATTATTCTAACATTATTAACTATAACTATTTAAATGCCAGTTTAGCCTAGTTCATTCATTGAGGGGAGGAAAAAAAAAGAAGTTTTCCAAAAGCTCAAGTTTCAGTAATGAGGTATCTCTTACCAGTGTCACTATTGCACATTCAGCTGTCAGCTGTGCAGCACTGAAAAGTGTCCGAACAAACCGGTAGATGTGCTTGTGATCAGGGTCATGCTTAGAGTAGTCATCTGGAACTTCTTCCCGCTGAAAGAAAGTTCTCTGCATTAATGAAAATCTGTCTTACTTAATACTGACTTTAAAGAATAGCTACACACAGTTGTTTCTTCCCACTGAAGAGACGTGTATACAACCCTTCCCCCTCACAGGGACAGAAAAAAGTTACACACCAAAAGAAGCATGCAGCCTTGCAATATTACAAATATTCTAACCAAAACACAATAGCTTTAGTTGATATCTTTGAATACTTTTTTGATGTGTAAGGCTAACAGGAAAGAGCATGAACTACCATCATTGTTACAGGTGCTAACTATTGTCCATGGAACATTTTACAAACGAAAAGATTTTTTTTTAATTAAAAAAAGGTTTCTCTCTGCAAGAAAATCATAGATTATACACACCAAGGAAGCACTGGCTCTTCAAAAGGCAAAATTACGAAATTTTACAAGATTTTCCTTCCAGCTGAAGATGAGGTGGGGAACAAATGTCAATAATTCTGTCACAGGTAGAACTGAAAGTAACTTCTGCTGTCTTCATAGAACTTATTCTTGATAGATTCCAGAAAGACAAAGCTAATGAACAGCTAGATTTAACTCTGACACAATGCTAAACTCTTCCTAAATACATGGGAGAATAAAAGCTTAGAAATAAACAGTCTGTAAAAGCAATTCTAAAATGAGCGTGAGAACTCTGACCCAGTCCTCCCAGATATTCTGATACTGAGCACTCTTCCTGGAAGGATGAGACTTCAAGAGTGCTAGCTTTACACATTGCTTCTGCAAGACTGATACTGAATAGGTTTCTCTCTACAGTCCAAGTTAGACCTACAGTATGGTAAAGATACCAAATGAGAAGAGCATAGCTTTTGTCATTAAACAAGTCATAAGGTAAGCAAAACAGCAAGCGCTTTCACGTGGTTTTGTAGTTTACAATAGCCAGGTAACAGCATCAAGTAAAATGAAGAGGTAAGTTAACTTTGTACTCTCCACACAGCCTTCTAATACACACACTAACCAATGGAGGTGGTGTATTAGGTTCAAGGTGGGCCTGTAACATTAGGAATAATGTGATCAGGATCCCCCTTGCATAATTCCTGCACTATGAGCAGTACAAAAGCACATTTGGAAGTACATTTTTTGCTGACTGGAACTGAGGAGGAAAGGTCTGAGACTGATATTTGTGACTAAGCCGTGTGATAGTGGTAGCCTGAAGTCGGTTACATCTGCTATTAAGCTCAACAGAGCCTGGATTTGGACTCCATGTGACAGAATCTTTAAAGGACAAGATGTTCAAAGATTTCTTTCAGTGAATTAACCTTTTTAAAGGAACTGTAGGTCCCACTGCTATAGNCCCCCCCCCCCCCCAACAAGAAGTACCACATATAGCCATTAGTATATTTTTGTCTGTATACTGTACTAACATAGAGTTAGACATAGTGTTCCCTAAAGGACACAGTGATTTCTCTCTAGTCATACTCATTTAAAATAGGAGACAGGCTATATGAAATGGTCAAAAGATGTCAGGTTGTTAAATAAAGAAAAAAAGTTGTCTAATGAAGTGGAGTTCATCTTAAATAAATAATTTTCAATGTGAAACAACAGATTCAGGAGGTTAAAACAGTTTTGAATCAGACTTTTCTCTTCAAGTGCCACAGTCCACACAAGAAATCATCTACATAGCTCTGCTCCTGAAGTTCACTGTTTTTGAGTAAGGAGTCATATTTATTCAAGTGTACAATTCCTAGCACAATGTTGAGGGATAAAACTCTTAACAAAGTTAAAATGTTTAATAGTTTATTAAAAACTGTTTATTAACAAGCCAAATTTCTGAGATGAATTAAACTGCATTCACTCAGCTAAGTCTCAGAGCAAACTGAATTTTTAAAACCCCTAGAACCTTCCTAAATTCATTTCAAATTAAAAACAACAGAAGGGGTTCTATAGAACAGTCATTAGGCTAGTAGTGTTCAAAGTGGACATAAAAAGCACACACTCCAGTCTTGTGCTTGCCTGTACTATGAGGTTTTGCATACTAAAGATTGTCTAAAAAGGTGGACCAGGACCAGTCACATTAAAATCACATGCTGAATGCTCCTAGCTGTTATTGCAAACAGCATTAAGCATATCTGCTTTAAAATTTTGCCTTTCAAGTTTTTTTTATAAAAAAACTTACAAGTTTTTTTATAAACCAAACTCAGTTTCCTACTTTCTGTGATGCTTCATGTATTCTGTTCTCCTGTTTGCTGTCATTTAAAAAGGTTAGGTATGTATCTACTAACCATGTGTTCCTAAATACATACGAAAGGCTTTTAATTAAAATAGTGTTAGAGAGGAAGAAAGGAGTCAGACAAAGTTCAGACACAAAATATGCAAGACTCAGCATGTGTTTGCTTTCTGTTTACATTGAAAGCACAGAAAAGCAAACATTCTTTGTAACATCCAGAAGGACTGGATTCTGTTCATGTTCTAGCTGATATCAAAAGGAGACTGTTTGCACTGTATTTTATATATAAAGATACAATTTAAGATCAATTTGCTTGTGACCCTGTGCTAAGATATTTTAAGACTAACACAATACAAATCAAGATGTTAAAAAATATGTACATTGATACACATTCAGAGGATCAAAAAGTGACACTTACTGTGAGAGGATGAGATTTTTCATCAAAAATATCCAATGATCTGTCAGAATCTCTACGAAGAAAGAATCTCTGGTTTAGTAACAGGAGTTAATTGGTAATGCTGTGCTCCACTAAAAAGTATTATTCATTAAAGAAGATAAAAGGACGTATTTTATAGTTCAGCTTTTCCTAATATGGTATGAATTCATACTGTATTTTTGCAAAGCATTTAATGAAGAGATCTTACAACTGAATATTTAAGAAGCTTAACAATGAATAGCTATCCATGGTCTATATACTATTCTATACTACACATAGAACATTTCACCCTTAAAATGTGAAACCATCTCATTAATTGCATTTCTTTCAAAAAGGTAGCTGTAACTTTTAAGCATACTTAACCTGAGGGTTATTTGTAAGTCAGACAAGTGTTTCTTTACCCATCAAAACTAGAATGTACCTCTGTATTCAGGAAAAGCTAAACAACACTGGTTTGTGGTGAGTTAAATATATTTTCCTCTCTCTCTCTGTTTTGATTTTCTGTGTTTCATTCTTGATGAAGAATGTGCCATTGGATGGGTGTATTACAGACCCTTCTGTATCAGCTCAAGAGGGAGTACAAAGTGGAAGCAGATACAGCATAAAATGCCAGACTCTTACACTCCTTTAAGTTATAATAACTGTTATTGAAGTGACCAAGACTGTATCTCTGTTTGAAAAAGAAAGTAGCTGTATTTCAGGAAAACCAAGTTCACTTACCTGTTCTTTATATGGTAGAATATTGCTAATGTTACACTAAAAGAGAAAGAAAAAAAAAACTTAAAGAATATTCTACGCACCCTATTCCACTGCAAAAGCTGTTTTTCAGGGCAAAAAGTTCAGAATCTATTATGCACTTGCTTCCTCTCACATTTTCAAGTACTCTGTGTCTCATGTCTGATGTTTACCTGACTGAACTGACTCTGGCCAAATCACATTTGCTAGCAAAACTGTTTTTAAATTTGTTGTACAGGTATTTGTACCACAAAATCGGTCTCGTGCCATATTTTAAAGAAACATCTTCAGTGCCTGATTAAGTGGCACTTATTGAAACTGAACTATTCACAACTAAAATATAATAAAAGTTCTAATTGATGTTCATATATTGTTGTAAAGATGCTGCTTATGTTTTAGTTCTGTATTTCTGGCTGTCTAATTTAGAACCTATGTAGAAAAAGAGAATAATCAAGATGATAGTATTATGCCAGCATAACCAAGAAAGGAACAAGAACAGATCTCAGTCTCTGCTGAGTCAAGTAAGGCAACAGGTTCCATATTGACATTCATCTACTGTGGCTGTATTTCAGATACTTTACTGGCAGTATCAATAGGAACATGGATTACAGGAATCCATCACACTCTCACCTGTTGCTAGCTGTACACCACTTCAAAATGGCACAAGCACTATCTTTTAGGTTCTTTCTTCTCTAGAAAAGCAGAGCGACATGCTAGATAACTTAGTTTGAAACCAAATTTTCAAAACATTTTCAAACTCCACTAAACTGTTAAAACAGTCAAGTATTCTGGGCCTGTAACTACTTTGCCTTCATATCCCTTCAGGCACAGTAAAACTCTCTTCTCATTTCTCAGCTTATATCATCTATGTGCAAGGAGCTGTTTCTGTGGTGCCCAGAACAATAGGTCAAACAGCCATTCCTACTGAAGAACCAGGAAGACTAAATAATAATCGAACTCACCTATCTAAAATAACAAATATATGAAGAAAAAGTAGAAAAGCTAGAACTAAACCTAAGGGCAGAAACATACTGTTATCAACAACTAGAGGGCAGACTAATACCACTATCAAATAGCAAATGAAGTCCTGTGAACTTTTCCTGCAACTCCATATAAAATCTATTGCAAGTTTTCCCAGATACAGTTTCTGGATTTTGCTTTCAATGTGAAGTCTTTGATGTCCCCAACCCAACAAACACCTTTAAGCCCAAAATGCTGACATGCTTCTGCACTGCCTCAGATTCTCAAGTGCACAATGATAAGCACTTTAAAATACTTAGGTATTTTAGCACATTAGCTCTGCTAACTTACAAAAAAAAAAAAGCTTGCTTCAGCAGCCATAATTAACTAGGCCTCTTCACCCCTTCCATGACCAACCTGAATAAGCACTGCATTCAAGTGTGCAATTGGCTTTGGAACAGACAAGATCACCACAAACTCCCAAATAAACTTTGCAGTGCTACTCAGTCCCTTGCTGATGACAATGGTCCTTACCACTTTATTGTGCTTCTAAGGTTAGGTTGACTGACGGTGCTGTCATCTATAAATATTGTTGAGCATGAGCTGTATTTCTTTGTAAGCTGCCCAGGAGAAACCTTGGGAAGGGGGAGAAAAAAAAGGAGAGAAAAACATTCCAGAAGATGTATTCTATAAGCTTTGGTTTACCACATTGAATATTGGCTTTACACCTCATGTTAGTTAGTTACTGCAGAGGAGGTTTTTGTAGATGTTTGCTCCTGCTATGTAAGTGACCTTATAGCCATCAAATTCATAAGAATAGATACCCTTTATGCAAGGTGGGGGGAGACCACCTTCTTGAAACATCACTATCTAACCAGTAACTTATCAGTAGACACTTCTGCTAGACTGTTTTTCAAGCTTTGTGGCAATAACTTCCATTCTTAGCTTTACTAGTCAATAAGTAAGTGATGTGTTAAATCCAATTTATATTTGCAGAAGAAGCTCAGAGCATATTGTCAGATTTAAAAACTAATGGATTATCATTTGTTTATCATGCTGATGATAATGGTTTTTCATCATTCTCTTTTCATGCTGGATACATGTCTTAAAATAACTCCTGTAGTGATGATCAAACAGTAAGTCATTTAAGACTTATCATGTCAGCTGAGAAATTAGTTTTATTTACTTTAAAAGAAAAACCAGCAATGTAGGCAGTTTGATTTATATTATTTCCTTTACTGTTCCAAAATGCTCAAGACTGATACAACAAAAATATCCATTCTTATTCTTTTGACATCAGCCATTCAATGCTCTGTGATGACATGCCTGTTTATTTTTTTAAAGACAGGCAAGATAATTCAGTTTTAGCTGGCTAAGTGGGATTTGGAACATGCGTAGCACTATACACTTATAACCAGTTGTTTCTTGAATTTGTCTTTGTCCCAGTATGCTAGTGTCATCTATATAGCACACTGAGAATTTGTTTTACTTACATGATTGATGTGGTTACTCTTCCTCTTCTCTCGCACTAGAAAGAGGGAAAGAATATGAACTAAAGGTTTCTAAAATACGATCCCATTTTACATTCAATGAAGTCATTCTATTAACCTAGTCTTCTGAAGTACATGAGCATTAAAGGTTTTAAATTTTACTTAGGTGTCTGAAATAAACTTTGAGTTAAAAATACTTAGTTTTATCAAGCTAGCTAACTACATACTACTTCCAGCTATCCACATATATCAACATTCAGGAACTACTTCCACCCATTACACTAAGGAAAAGAAGTCTCAGCTTTGAAAAGATGCTGTGCATCATGAAAAACTGCATTATTTTAGATAGTACAAATAGACAATGTCCAACATATAACAGCAACCACTTAGCAATCAGAAGTAAAAACATCACACATTAATCCTGCCAAAGACACACAAGCAGCAGCTGAGGTGCCCAGTATTATATACATATTCTCTCTTCTTATAAGACAGCAGAAGGTAAAAAGGTATTTCAGAAGATGCTGGCACAAGCTATACCTATTTATCATATAACTGCAATATGTTATTTGATCATTTTAAACTGTGTCAGCCTTTCAAATAAGATTTTAAGGTTTAACTTCCAGCTATAACAGTAGCAGCAAAACAGTGCTATTAAAAAAAAAGAGTTGCATATGTGCAGAAAACTATGCTAATGTGACAAGCCTGCACAGGTTACTTCTCCAAAGTTTTGACCTAAGATCATTACCACTTGTTAGCTGGACACATTCCCTTACATATTTAGAAAAAATAACAATTGGAAGAGAATATCCACAATTTCCTAGTCTTTTTGCATAAATCAAAACTCAATCCTGATTAACATCTTGGTGAGACAGAACTTCCAGGTATTAATTCTACTAGTTTTATGGAAGGTTAATTAAGAACATCCACGGAAATTAGAAAATAAATTCTTCTGAGTTGTCTATAAAAATACCATTTAAAAATCCATTAATCCAACACATACGAACTTCAGAGAAGGCTGCACAGTTAAACTGCACTACAATGTACAAGGACTATGTCAACTTGCTAGTTGCAACTCAAGCAGCACTCATCTAAGAGGTGTTTGAAATGTGCAGGTCAGATCCTGTTTGAAGACTGACCTTAGAGGCCGCAAGGAAAGAGGTCTACTTTTCCTTGGTATCATCTCTTATGGAGAATCATACTAGTGTTTGTTTCCACAGCTCACACATTATTTGAGCATTGTGAAGTTGATACAACTGACAACTTTACTACTTGCTTTAAGACTGAATAACTCTGACTGCAACTAACAGACCCATTAAAATAATTATTTTCTATGGAAAAACTATGCCAAGGTAGACGACACTGCAGCTTTCTATCAACACATCCAATCTCAAGTGCAACACCTTCTTAGCAAAACCAGCACTTTAAACAAGAATCAACTATAAAATGATCAGAAACATTTTTAAAAGACTGTCCTAATCTTTTTAGTTGCAACTTTAAAATTTACTGTTATCAGAATTTTTTTTTGTTTGTGCAGTATGGAAATATCTCTACTTTTAAATAACATTTTGGAATGCACAAATTATAGTAATTGCTCAAAACCTACTTTATTAAGTAAACAAGGGATCTGCAAAGAAACTGAAAATCCTAATACATTCACGTAATTAAAACCAGGATTCAGGAATAATTATGCCACTGAAACTATTCAAAGTTTAAAAAATACTCAAAAGCAACTAATACAGAATGATGGTTTAGGCTTAATATTCCTTATTTTTTTTAATTCAAAGCCATTTTTAAAAAACTGTCATTGGTTATAAAAGAAAGCACCACTGTTTGAAGCTTGAACTACACTAATGAAGAAAGCCTTGCTCCTTCAGACTGCTATGATCCAGACTGTGAAAACTCGATATTTATGCGTTTAGAAGAACAAGTGATTTTAAGTGCTAAGTAGAACAGCCTATGAACACATTTCTGTGTCAACACCCAAATTATTAATCACAGAATCATTAAGGTTGGAAAAGACCTATAAGATCATCAAATCCATCCATCAACCTATCACCATCATGCCCACTAAACCATGTCACGAAGTGCCACATCTCATAGAATCATAGAATTATCAGGATTGGAAGGGACCTTAGAGGTCATCTAGTCCAACCCCCTACAGTGAGTAGGCAATCTCCAACTAAACCAGGTTGCCAAGCACCCTGTCCAGCCTTGCCTTGAACACCTCCAGGGACAGGGCCTCAATCACCTGCCTGGGCAACCTGTTCCAATGTTCCAACACCCTCATGGTAAGGAACTTTTTCCTAATATCCAATCTAAACCTGCTCTTCCCTAATTTAAACCCATTACCCCTTGTCCTATCACTACAGGCCTTTGTAAACAGGCCCTCCCCAGCCTTTCTATATGACCCCTTCAGGTACTGGAAGGTGACTATTAGGTACCCCCGAAGCCTTCTCTTCTCCAGACTGAACAATCCCAGCTCCCTCAGCCTATCCTCATAGGGGATGCTGACTCCACCTCCTGGGGTGCTGACTCTACCAATTCCCTGAGCAGCCTGTGCCAACGCTTAACAACGTTTTCTGTGAGGAAATTTTTCCTAATATTCAATCTAAACCTTCCCAGGTGCAACTTGAGGCCATTTACTCTTGTCCTATCACTGGTAGCCCAGTAGAATAGACCAATCCCCACCTCACTACAACCTCCTTTCAGGTAGTTGTAGAGAGAGATACTGTTGTCAGAGGTTGTAGGGAGGCAGCTAGGAAAGCTAAGGCCTCTCTGGAATTAAACCTTGCAAGGGAGGTCAAGAACAATATGGAAGGGCTTCTTCAAACACATTGCAGCAAAAAAACGAATACTAGAGGCAATGTAGGCCCCCTGCTGAACAAGGCGGGTGCCTTGGTGACAGATGATACAAAGAAGGTGGAGTTACTGAATGCCTTCTTTGTCTCTGTCTATACTGTTAGAGACTGTGCTCAGGAGCCTCAGACCTCTGAGCCCCCAGATGATGTTAGGATACTGGAGGAGTTTTCCTTAGTTGACGAGGACTGGGTTAGGGAACAGCTAAGCCATCTGGACATCCATAAATCCATGGGTCCTGATGGGATGCACCCACGGGTGCTGAGGGAGCTGGCAGAAGTCATCGCCAGGCCCCTCTCCATCATCTTTAATAAGTCCTGAGGAATTGGAGAGGTGCCTGTGGATTGGAGGAAGACAAATGTCACTCCAGTCTTCAAAAAGGGCAAGGAGGATGTGGGTAACTTTAGACCAGTAAGACTGACCTCCATCCCTGGAAAGGTGATGGAGCACTTTATCCTTGACTTTGTCTCTGGGCATATCAAAGATAAGGGGGTCATTAGGAGCACTCAGCATGCATTTACCAAGGGGAAGTCATGTTTGACCAACCTGATAGCCTTTTATGAGG